>RPFO01001313.1:0-323902 GCA_009746045.1 Mesostigma viride | reverse complement strand
CGTGGGCGTGGGCCGTGGGCGTGGGCGTGGGCGTGGCGTGGGCGTGGGCGTGGGCGTGGGCGTGGGCGTGGGCGTGGCGTGGGCGTGGGCGTGGCGTGGGCGTGGGCGTGGGCGTGGGCGTGGGCGTGGGCGTGGGCGTGGGCGTGGGCGTGGGCGTTGGGCAATGGGCGTGGGCGTGGCGTGGGCGTGGGCGTGGGCGTGGGCGTGGGTGAGAATGGGCGGATGCGGGGGCAGGGGCATGGGCATGGGCGGGGCGGGGCGGGGGCGGGGGCGGGGCGCGGGGCGGGGCGGGGGCGGGGGCGGGGCGGGGCGGGGGCGGGGGCGGGGCGGGGCGGGGGCGGGGGCGGGGGCGGGGCGGGGGCGGGCGGGGCGGGGCGGGGGCGGGGGCGCGGGCGGGGGCGGGGGCGGGGGCGGGGGGCGGGGGCGGGGCGGGGCGGGGGCGGGGGCGGCGGCGGGGCGGGGCGGGCGGGCGGGGGCGGGGGCGGCGGGGCGGGGGCGGGGCGGCGGGCGGGGCGGGGGGGGGCGGGGCGGGGGCCGGGGCGGGGGCATGGGCGTGTGCATGGGCGTTGGGTGGGTCAGGGGGGCTGGGTTGGGTTTGGGTGGGTGGGTCATTGGTGCAATGTTTGGAGTTGGGGCTTGTGTGTGTGTGGGGGGGGGGGGCATGGGGATTGCCATGCGCGTGCACGTGGGCGTCAGCGTGATCCTCTGTTCGTGTACATGTTCATGCATGTGCCATGACGGCACAATGCATGTCAGATTCGTGACTTTATCGTGTGTTCCCTAGTTGCAAGTATTACTGCTAAAATTCATTGCAGCATTCCATTCCTTGCATAATGCTTGATTGCTTGCATCAGTTCATTCTATACTTCGATCATGACCTGAAGTGCTTAAGTATTACCAGACTCTCGCGCAGTGTCAGAATGTCCAATTTTTAGCACACATGCATGTTTGCACACCAAAGCCCTCATTCCCATGTTGATAAGGCTAAGTAAAACATTTTTTTTTTTGTGCGGTGATCCACGAAATGCAGCTGTGAATGGCTCTAGGAGGTCACCAATGGTGGCCAGACCTGTTATTGAGCATTGGGAGACGTTACAGGGGCATCAATCACAGTTACACTTAGTTCAGATGTAGTTCAATTTAGTACATTATAGTATAAATGTAGTAGAAAATAGTACAACCTAGTATATTGTAGCATATACTAGTTCAACTACCTCCAGATGAGATCCAGGGGCTATGGGGACACTTTTTATGCAAAACTGAACTTGAAACAAGCAAAAAACAAGAAACTTGGAAAAACTCAAAATGTACTTGTGCTGGAGTACATTCTTAACGGCTGGCAGGGGGTGCTGAAGGCGTGCTTGGAGAGGAAGGGGTATAAAGTGCGCATGACCGCATCGAAGAAGAAGAAGCAGCAGGAATCGGGCAAGACCATGATAACCGAGCCAGGATTGGCTTTCGTGCATGCAGTACATGGTGCGGCGCAGGCAGTGAATGCTGCATCGATTGCAGCGGTGCAGCCTGTGGCCATGGCGGTGCAGGGCGCGGGTCCTGAAGTGTGGGCGTTGGCGAAGCAGATTCACGATGCTGTCATGGCCACGTTGTGAAGCCAAGGAATGGGTGTTGGTTCCAGTCAGGTGCCTCGCCCGGAGGAAGCTTTTCTGCTGTAAGCAGAGGTGCGGCATCAAGCATTTGCAATCGCCATGAGAGCAGTGGAGATGTCAGCGGCATGAAGCATTTGCAATCGCCATGAGAGCAGTGGAGATGTCTGCGGCATTGGGAGATCTGCAGACAATTGCAGGAGGACATTGTGCGGTACGCTTGTAGGGTGTAAGCTGTGTTGTTCCGCTCGCTAATGGACATGTGCCCCTGTAACCTCTTCCAGGCTAGTATCTGCTATCCACCTCTTCAGGCTTGAAAAGTAAATTGCTGTACGGTTCACAATTGGCATGGCTTGACATGCACGCGTCCTTGACTGTGGTCTGCATGGGTTTGGGGTTTAGCGGTTTACATCAGACTCTGCTGTGTATCTGCTTAATCAGCCGACGTGTCACATGGGGACAGCAACGGCGCTGGGATGCAGCCCGGTGTGAATGCGAGTAAGGTACGCGCTGGCATGCATGGCGGATGGGGCGTGGAAGCCACGACCCACGTTTTTGTGTGTGCACGGGGGCTAGGGGGCAAGTCGTTGTGTTGCTGCCATCCATATGGCCATGGATATGCGGGAAGCTTTCCCTGTACCCATACTTAATGATGCATGGACTGGTTGTGACAGCCAAGGGTTTAGCTGTCGTGGGTTTGCTGAGTGATCATGGCAGTCTGCTAGGCTGGTGCTAGAACAGCCATAGCGCGGTTACTGCTATGTCTTGCCCGTGCTAACTGATGCTGCAGCCATGCGTGGAGCGCGAATCGTCCCGTGAGGAGAAGGAGGAGGCGGGGCCGGTGCACCCATGGGCAGGGCCGGAGAAGAAGGACGCGGAGCACCCAGTGTGGGAGAAGGAGAAGGCGGGGAAGCACTGAAGCTCCACCCCATGTCAGGCCTCTAGTATAGGTGCCAGTTAACTAAACCCATGCACGTGCAGGTTGTAGCTCAGAATGTATTTAAAATCATATGCCCCTTTTCAGGTATATGTGTAACAGTGACTCCCAACGGATATATGTTCCTAATTTATTAAATTCTTACTGAATAATTGTTGTCTTTATGAACCCATGAAGAGCAAAGCCCGGTGGGGAGTACATGTAACGCATTACCACGAGAAGGGGTCCCCACACCGCATTTCTTCGCTCTCTGTTCCTATGCAGAACAAGAAGAGGTGGAAGACCAATGTCCCGGCTCACACGCCAGCCCATGTGGGTAAGCCCCCTCCCCCAAAGCGGAAGGGGCGCTTTGGGGAGAAGTGTAGTGAGGATTTTGTAGACTAGATAGCTTAGAGTTAGCTTATTTCGATGTTGCGGCTTGACCCACCTCTACCCATTCAGCAAGGAATATGCATGTGCTGCATGATCTCCCAACGGAGGCATGTTATAATTTTATTTGATTCTTTAATGTAGTGTCTTGGGGCATGATGCAGATGAGATTTGTAACTTCCGTGTAATTATGTTTCTAAAGAGATTAGCATAGTACTCTAAACATGCCCATGCGCATGACACGCAAGTACTAACTTACTTACACCAGACCTGGCAATAAACAAGCATTGATGGGATGGACCCAGCGATACATAATGGGCGTGCATGCGTAAAAAATATACACTATGCATGGCCCAATGGGCATGCATTCAAATAATTACAAATGAAGGCCGCCATGAGAGCACTGAAGCTAAACCAGACCGGGCCACAATTAACCCTCCAGCACCAAAGTTCCACTGCATCATGTAAGACAAGCCATCCATCCATCCATCCATCCATCCATCCATCCATCCATCCATCCATCCATCCATCCATCCATCCATCCATCCATCCATCCATCCATCCATCCATCCATCCATCCATCCATCCATCCATCCATCCATCCATCCATCCATCCATCCATCCATCCATCCATCCATCCATCCATCCATCCATCCATCCATCCATCCATCCATCCATCCATCCATCCATCCATCCATCCATCCATCCATCCATCCATCCATCCATCCATCCATCCATCCATCCATCCATCCATCCATCCATCCATCCATCCATCCATCCATCCATCCATCCATCCATCCATCCATCCATCCATCCATCCATCCATCCATCCATCCATCCATCCATCCATCCATCCATCCATCCATCCATCCATCCATCCATCCATCCATCCATCCATCCATCCATCCATCCATCCATCCATCCATCCATCCATCCATCCATCCATCCATCCATCCATCCATCCATCCATCCATCCATCCATCCATCCATCCATCCATCCATCCATCCATCCATCCATCCATCCATCCATCCATCCATCCATCCATCCATCCATCCATCCATCCATCCATCCATCCATCCATCCATCCATCCATCCATCCATCCATCCATCCATCCATCCATCCATCCATCCATCCATCCATCCATCCATCCATCCATCCATCCATCCATCCATCCATCCATCCATCCATCCATCCATCCATCCATCCATCCATCCATCCATCCATCCATCCATCCATCCATCCATCCATCCATCCATCCATCCATCCATCCATCCATCCATCCATCCATCCATCCATCCATCCATCCATCCATCCATCCATCCATCCATCCATCCATCCATCCATCCATCCATCCATCCATCCATCCATCCATCCATCCATCCATCCATCCATCCATCCATCCATCCATCCATCCATCCATCCATCCATCCATCCATCCATCCATCCATCCATCCATCCATCCATCCATCCATCGGGGTATAGTCCTAGTACAGCCATGCTACGTCCTGGCTATGATGAGATTACTTGCCCACGCTCCTAGTGTTATGCCATGCTCACATGAGTCTTATTGCACCCACAGATTGCCGGATCGTTAGCGTGTCCGTTTAGCTAGCGTTCCCGAATGCAGCTGTGGCATGCCTTAGGCATGAAGGAGAGTGGGGGTCTCTGCCCTTTCTCCTGTTGTGCACACACAGGGATTAAAAGCACTTCGGTGCTCCGTGACTCCCCAACGGGAGCACGTGTTTTTAATTAATTAATGAATGAATCGGGGTTAACTAATGCTCCTTGACTCCCTAATGGGGGCATGAGTTTAATAAATGAATTAAGTAGTTAGTTAATAATCAGGTTGATTCAGATGAGGTCTGCTGGTTCCTTGTGGACTGGCCAGCCAGGGAGATATCTTCTTACATGGTCAGGCCCTTGCCGACCATGTAACAACCTGTTAGGCGACGCAGTGGCCAACATTGGACATACCGCCATATGTTTGTCTCCGCGATATGATTTTAGCTGACATGCAGAGCACAGACACTGTTGGCGTCATCCGCTCAACCCCTCTTATTCATACATGGGACCTCGGATATGTAGGATTAGTAGCGTTGCCCAGGCGGACATTGTCAAAGACTACGACCCCCCAGTTGTGGGTCCTAGGAAATTTAACAAGCATGATTGTCTCCTTGTTGATAGGCATTAATTCATCCTTGATGATAGGCATTGCTTGCGTGCAAGATTAGCTCGAGGCCCATATTTTAGACTACTAGCTGAGCTGTGGACATACATGTAGTTATTGACGTCTTGACGGATATTGACGTCTTGGGGGACTTCCACTATATCTTCTTTGGGGAATTCAGAGATCCCGGTCCCCCAACATGGACATGAGACTAATTAAAATCAATTAATCAATGTCATGAATAGAGCGCGTTCATGACGTTCAGTCATGAACAGAGCCCTAACCTTAAACACATAAGAAAACAATTATGGCGGGCCATGTGACCAATGTAAGAAGCTTAGCCCCCAAACATATTGTTGTCTCACGTAATGAATCACTTGCTGATCAACAAATCGATGTTATCTCATAGGCACAATGTACCTCTGACCATCATTGCTGGCCCATGCATGCATGCACCAATGGCAGCCTACATGACACATACATCGCTTATTTGCCATGTAAAAAATGCGACAAAGTGTCCATATAGGTACTCATAGATTAGCACAAATTCCTTAGCACGATGTGGACAACTTTACTTAACGGTGAAAGCCTGTCTCGCCCTTATTGCCTTGAGGGTTCCCGGCGATAGGTCCTGTCTGTTGGTCGACATTTTTCTTTTGCAGCTGGCCATCGTCGGTAGGTATGAATGATCTCGATGCTAGCAATTACGATGATGATACCCGAGGTAGTCTATACCTAGGATCGAGAGCTTCTTCTTGTATGGCAATGCCGGCAGTTAACTATTACTCCGAATAAAGAGTTAAGAGGTTGGCCCTCGGCAGTCGGCATGGCGATCACGGAGCGATGACGGGGCGATGACGGGGCGATGACGGGGCGTTGACGCGCGTGATGAATAGGATCTGTTTGACAGGCGGCGGCTATTGGTAATATAGATTGTTGATTAAGAGAAGAGTTTAGATGTTGGCCCGTGGGCGATGACGGTGACGGCGTCACCGTCATCGCCCTCGACGGGCGTCATGAATACGACCTTTTTGATATGCGGCGGCTATTGGTAATATAGGTCGTTGACTACTACTCCGAATACAAATGTAAAGAGTTAAGAGGTTGGCCCTCGGCTGGCTCGGCATGGCGATCACGGGGCGATGACGGGGCGATGACGGGGCGTTGACGCGCGTGATGAATAGGATCTGTTTGATAGGCGGCGGCTATTGGTAATATAGATTGTTGATTAAGAGAAGAGTTTAGATGTTGGCCCGTCGAGGGCGATGACGGTGACGACGTCACCGTCATCGCCCTCGACGGGCGTGATGATAAGCCCATGTTTGATATGCGGCAGCTATTGGTAGTATAGGTCGTTGACTATCACTCCGAATAAAGAGTTAACAGGTTAAGGCCCTCGGCCGGGCGATGACGGGCGATGACGGGGCGATGACGGGGCGTTGACGCTCGTGATGAATAGGACCTGTTTGATAGGCGGCGGCTATTGCTAATATATAGGTCGGATATTTGTGTACCACCCCCCTCCTTCCCGCGGCAGGTACGCAGCGACCCGCTGTTGTCCTGGCTGCAATTGTGTATCACTTGTACGGTATTTGTGTATCACTTGTAGGTATTTGTGTATCACTTGTCCTCCTTCCCACGGCAGGTACGCAGCGACCCGCTGTTGTCCTGGCTGCAATTGTGTATCACTTGTACGGTATTTGTGTATCACTTGTAGCGTATTTGTGTATCACTTGTCCTCCTTCCCACGGCAGGTACGCAGCGACCCGCTGTTGTCCTGCCTGCAATTGTGTATCACTTGTACGGTATTTGTGTATCACTTGTAGCGTATTTGTGTATCACTTGTCCTCCTTCCCACGGCAGGTACGCAGCGACCCGCTGTTATACTGGCTGCGTATTTGTGTATCACTTGTACGGTATTTGTGTACCACCACCCTCCATGGCCCATGCAGCCCGGCCCGGCATCGTGCCGTCGCCGACCCGACAACGTTTTCTCGAACAACACGAATTTGAATTTTAGGGACTGGAGCGGCTGGCACGCTAGCGGCACGACCAACGGAACAAGAGAACCGAGAAACTGTGGCCGCCAGGAGGATAAAGGTTTCAAGGCGCATGCGTTTGAGGCTAGCCAGAACCGAATGCGAGGTTTTACTTTATCAAACCGATGTATATCAATGTGGCCAGAATTCTTTTCCAGTTGCGGGGTCGTGTGTCGCCAATTTGTTGTTGGGCCGGGCACTTTAATCGTGATTGCAAGAAGTCAGTTCACGACGCCGTTAGCGTGGCATTTATGTACAGCAATTCATCGTTCGGCTTCTTTATCCTATCGGCAACTCCTCACGACGTGTGAGCGTGAGTCGGTTGTCGTGTGAATGGACACTTTCTGGGAAAGTAAGTCACTAGAGGGCCAATTTCACCGATCGCAAAACATTTACCCAGTTTGGGCAGATAGACCTGGCTAAATACGAGGGCGAGCGGAAGTAATTGTTGATGCATAGCCATCTGCTTCCTGCGCTTTGTAATTGTAATGAGTTGTTCGCAAATTGGCGTCTCTAGCGGTTACTCCTCTGTGCACAGCTGGCGACCAAGAAGACTTCATTGGCAGCCGGACTGCGGATGCGCGTCGTTGGAATATTAGCAACGTTAACATGTTTGCTGCGTTTTTTGTGAAGCTTGTCTAGCCGACTGCATTTGGGAGACTTGGCAAGGTTGCCTCCAATCGTTGAAGTCACAACCTGGGTGTCAATTCACGTTTACTAGCCACGGTCATAGTAACATTCTAATGGCATTTGTCCCAGTTTCAACATTGGTTTTCACTCTGATCTGATGGAGTGAAGGGCCTAGCTCCGTGGTTTTGTGTCATTGTAGCAGTTTAGTCGCCTGCTAACGTAGTGAATCTTCCATCCCACCTCTCCCACCCCCACCCGCACTTCTCCTACTCTCTCTCTCTCTCTCTCTCTCTCTCTCTCTCTCTCTCTCTCTCTCTCTCTCTCTCTCTCTCTCTCTCTCTCTCTCTCTCTCTCTCTCTCTCTCTCTCTCTCTCTCTCCCTTCCCACCACCCGCTCTCTTGTCCCTCCCCACCCCTCCTCTCTCTTTCCCTTTTCCTTGGCTGTTGAGAAGGACTGGGGTGAAAACTCCAGACCGTTGGTGGCTGCCTTCAAGCAGGAAGTTTCAAGGATCAACAAGTTTTTGTGAGCTGTCTGATATGGTCACTGCTGCGACAAAGGTGAGTTATCTTGTTTTTCATGCAATTTTTTTGCTGTAGCTAGGTAAGCCGGCCATTTTGTACTCCCCTTTCTTTTGCTCTCACGATTTATTCTTGTTGTGGTTTATATGGTCCCGTTAAGTGGCATGCATTATCATTATCCACATTAGTGTGAGAAACCATCCGCAGTGTTGTAGCTTGCATCTATAACAACAGTTTTTGCTGCCGCCGCCACTGCTATTACCAACATTAAGTCATTCTTGCTTTCTAAGCACTCTTTTTCCTCTTAGGCTGTTGGTTGGGATACCAGCCACCCTTGCACGCATAAATTCAAGCACCGGGTGCATGTGAAAACACAACCAAGGCAAGAATGTCCCCCTCTCGCAATATCCCACCCACGCAACGCACCCAATGCAGCAAGAATGGGACCACCTTGTTGCCATGAGCTCTAGCACCGTTGCCACCCCTAGCTTTCTACTGTTCCCGTCCATCCTTATTTACACTGGCTGCTTTGCTTGCATTTCTGGCTCAGTGCCAGTTTGCACTTGCTAGCTTGCTAAGACAATAATGCAGCTTGCAAACGGCAAGGGCAAGCACCCGGGTAAGAGCAAAGGCAACCGCACGAGCAAAGGAAAGGGAAACTGGAAGAGCAAGCACAAGGCCAAGGAAAGGACAAAGGCACTTGTGCTTGCCAAAAGGGCAGGCTCAAGGGAAATGACAAGGGCAAGGGCAGGGGCAGGCACAAGGGAAGCGGATAAGGGCAAGGGCAGGCGCAAGGGAAAGAGATTAGGACAAGTCAAGCACGAGGGAACGGACAAGGGCAAGGGCAGGCACAAGGGAAAAGATGAAGACAAGGGCAGGCACTAGGGAAAGGATGAGGGCAACGGCAAACACTGGGGATCAAAGGATAGGGGCAAGGGCAGATGCTAGGGTAACAGTTAGGGCAAAGGCAGGCACAAGAGAAGAATAAGGGGCCGTGAAGTATAAGTGGAAATGCGGGTGGCGACATGGGGTTCGATCGGGCCTGCTGATGCAAATGCAGATTTCAACTGCAGTGACAAACACAAGCGTAGACATAGGCAACGACAAATTCCTTGCATGCGTGCCTTGCTCTTCACCGGCTGGCTCGTTTGCTAGTTGTCTAACAGTTTCTACCGATAAACATCACTTGCCATTGTAAGGTCTGCCTTGCTGCCGTGCTAGTGGGTAGCTGGGTGATCGTGCTTGTTCCTTGTCAAGGGAGGGATGCATGTGGAGTAGGTGGGTGGGTGTGCTTGTTCCTTGCCAAGGAAGGGATGCACAAAGGTTAGATAGGTGCACGTGCTTGTTTCTTGTCAAGGGAGGGACGCACAAAGGGTAGGTGGGGGCACATGGTTGTGCCTCGTCAAGGGCGGGATGCACGAAGGGTAGGTGGGGGCATGTGGTTGGTCCTTGTCTTTTCACCGCCCAAGCGATGGCGATGTAGCATGCATTATACATTTATTCGTGCATTAAAAATCACTTTCCTTACAAGCGGCCTTAGCCGACTCCATCTGCCGTTGCCATTTCTCCGTATTGCATTGTCCGGACACGGTTTTTGTGTCGCAGGTCTTCCCCCGTAAAGGCACAAGCTGCCTGCGCGCGGAATTATGTGCAGACACCTCGGTTTCCAACACGACGGCTTCCCGCACATATCGAGCTCTGGATGTACAACATCTTCCCCCGGCGCACTTGCTCCCGGATGGAGCTTCTGTGCGGTGCCGACATCCCCGGAGCTGTCCTGCGCACCGCATGGAAACAGTATTTCAAGCCACGAAGAGAAGCCACGAATTTGATATTGACTTGATATTGTCGTCAGAAGACTTGATATGCTATTTTCTGTGAAGGCGTTGGATTTTTGTGCATGACATGTAATCCTGCATTTAATAATGAAATTTTTTATGAAATAGGAACTCGTCTTGCATGAGCCTTGCTGCAAATGCCATTCATTTTTTTCCCCCGGGTAAATGGGTGTTAGGGGTTAGGTTGACCGAAATAAGTGAAATCAAAGTGAAATTCTGATAAGTGACATGCGTACTGCAATTCAGAACGACATAGCGACATGATTGTAGTACCGGTAGTGTACGCGAGAAGCATACGACGTCGTAACCTACGGGACCAAGTACCGGGATCGTAAATTACCAACTCGTAGATTACTACCTCGCAAATTACTACCTCGTACCTTACTACCTCGTAAATTACTACCTCGTACCTTACTACCTCGTAAATTACTACCTCGTACATTACTACCTCGTACATTACTACCTCGTACATTACTACCTCGTAAATTACTACCTCGTAATTTACGACGTCGGATCTTACCTCGGATCTAACTCGTAGCTTACGAGAAAGATCCGACCTCGGATGTAAACCGTAAGAGTAGTCTGTGCCGTAAATTACCACCTCGTAATTTACGCCTCGGATCCTTTTTACTACCCTCGGACGAAAAGTATAGTGCAACAGCTATAGTCGGGTATACACTTCAGCTGGCACCAAGTTACCACTGAGCTAGACACGTCGATCGCGGGGCCCAACAGCAGGACTGCGGCCCGCAAAGCCAGGTTGGCACCTCCTTACGGGGGACAGGCCCAGCAATCTGACACGCCGGGCTGTGCCCGCACGTTAATTCTAGGAGCAGCTAGAAGAGGACACGAGGGGCTCCGGCCTCTCCGTGATCTGGTAAAAGATTCAGAACAAGGCCATCTGGGCCCAGATGGTAGATCGACGTTGGATCGCCATGCGTCCAGGCATAGTTGTTTCACTTCACATCGAGGACAATGATCCCCCCCCAGTGGGGAAGAGGCGCGTCACCCGGCACCATGGGAAGCTAGAACGCCCGGCGTGACGTACCCGCCGCTAGAGCCTGGCTTGCAACGTGGCATGTCCCTCGGTTCAAGTTAGTTCAGGCATGCATTAATTAGATAGATGGAACAGAACGTATCTAGAATTGTTTGTCCATCCATCCATTAATTAAGAACATGACTCCGTTGGGAGCTTATGTAATACATAGCCCTGAGAGGGGGCATCGATCCATCCATCCATTGGGGCACCTCCTGACGTGATCGACCCGGGCCCCGTGATGCTAGACGCCGCAAGGCCCGCACCTTCAAAGTACAGCTAGTAGAGGACATGGGGGGCCTAGGCCTCTCCGTGATTTGGAAGAAGATGATGGACAAGGCCAAGTGGGCCCAGGTCATAGAGGACAACGAGCCCCCCCCCGTGGGGAAGCGCCCGCGTGTGCAAACATACGGGAAGCACGCCAGACAGACCTCCCCTAGGGTAGAGTTGATGTTGATAGATGTTTGTAGATAGCTGTTGTAGATATATTAGACCGGTAGGACTATTTGCACCCATCCATCCATCCATCGGGGTTAATGCTCCGTGACTCCCCAACGGGAGCACGAGTCTAATTAATTAATTAATTAATTAATCCATTGGGGTTTATATATTAATTGATTAATTAATTAGACTCGATCGTGCTCCCGTTGGGGAGTCACGGAGCACTAACCCCGATGGATGGATGGATGGATGGGTGCAAACAGTCCTACTGGTCTAATCTATCTACATCGGCTACATACTACATCTATCTAACAGCATTCTACTACACTCCACTCACTACTACATCTATCTAGGCAGCCGCACGCTGCCCTAGGGGAGCTATCTGGCGTGCCTCCCACGGGATTGCACACGCGGGCGCTTCCCCACTGGGGGGGCTCGTTGTCCTCTATGACCTGGGCCCACTTGGCCTTGTCCATCATCTTCTTCCAAATCACAGAGAGGCCTAGGCCCCCCATGTCCTCTACTAGCTGTTCTTTGAAGGTGCGGGCCTTGCGGCGTCTAACATCACGGGGCCCAGCCCACGTCAGGAGGTGCCGGCCAGGCTGGGCTGGTCGCAGTCCTGCGGGGGGGGCACGTGAGGTGTCTACCTGGTTGGTGCGAGCTAGGTGCCCTACTAGCTGCAGGCGTCGTTGCTTAATGGTGCTGGTGATATAGGGCATGCCCTGGTACAGGTCCTCATTGCGGACATGAGCAGCATATCCTACTCTGAAAATGGAACGCAGCATGCTGGTGACCGCGCCGTCCAGCTTGCGGGCCAGGTCGATCGGCGGTGAGGGTCCACGTCTCGGCCCCATACGTGAGAACAGGAAGGACGAGGACCTTGAACAGGTCCTGTTTCTCGATCTTGCCCAGGGGCTTGCGCCACAGGGCCCGGTACTGGCGTAAAGCGTGCCAGGCAAGGGAGATGCGATGGTCCACATCGACCTCGCAGCTGGGGAGCAGGCTACCTAGCAGCTTAACGCGGTCCCGATACAGGCGGACTCGAGAGCCGTCTAGTAGATAGAGGGGCGGCGGTGAGTTGGGGAGCCCAACCGCCAGGGCCTCTGTCTTCTTGCTGACCTCAAGCCCCACTGCACGGGCCTCGAGAGCCAGGCAGTCAAGCCATGTCTGCACGTGCTCAGTGTCCTCGAAGAGGGTGGTGTCGTCTGCGTAGATGATGTCTGCCAGCCGAATCTCCGTGTCCGCACCGCCATGCCAGAATTTGTTAGCAACCTCCACTCCTGGTTCCCTGCCCACGATGCGGGCAAATCGCTTGCGCGCCTGAATCATTACGTATTCGACAACAATAATGAACAGGTAGGGCGACAGCACGCAGCCCTGCCACACACCCTTCTGTAAAGGGCATGGGGGCGTGGTCCCGTAAGAAGTGCGCACCGAAGTGGTGGACCCTTCATACAGGTAATTGCGGATGACAGCAATCAGGGGGCGGGGGATCCGGAACAACTCGAGGATGTCCCAAAGCGCAGGCCAGAAAACCGAATCGAAGGCTTTGATGAAGTCCACCAGCACAAGGTGCAAAGGGGACTCACCATGCAGGCTGAAGGCGTTGCAGTTCCTCCACCAGTCGGCGAGTAGCGAAGAGCGCCTGTACTGTGTTGCGACCTGAACGGAAGCCGTGCTGAGTCTCGCTGAGGTGACCGTCCAGGGCCGTGCGCAGGCGGTTCAGGATGAGCCGCATAAGAAGCTTGAGGGGGGCACTTTGAATGCATACCCCTCTGTAGTTGCCGGGGTCGGCAGGCGACCCCTTGTTCTTGTACAGCATCGTGCGAAAACTGTGTTGCCAGGCCGCAGGAGGTGGTTGCGACGACAGCAGAAGGCGGTTGCAGATGTCCCGGAAGAGCAGCATAACACCTGTGTCCTCGAATTCGGCTGCAAGTTTTACAACTGCGGCCGGAATCTCGTCAGAGCCGGTGGCTGCGTCATAACGCAGGCGCTGGACCGCCTCCGTGACCTCGCGAGAGGTGAAAGGAGGCATGTCAGACGGGTCGCCAAGTGGGCCGACCAGCGGGGGGACTAGGTAGTCCGCCGCTGACCTAGTAGGCGGGGCCGCGGCCGGGGGCCCAGCGGGGCCGGCCAGGGCGGCCGGGCGGGCGGCGGCGGCTGGGAGCAGGGGTGGGGGCGGCGCAGCTGTCCCCACGACCTCGGCATGCAGCCGTGGCCCAGGTACGAAGCCGCTTGCATGGCTGGGGCGCCGGGAACGTCGTGGCGGTGGGGCCGGCCGAGGCCGTCCGGGTGCCCGAGGCGCTTGTACCAGAACCAGGCCCCCTTGCCGTCGTGCTTCTGCTGGCAGCTGCGCAGGTCCTTGACCATCTGCTGAGCATCTGCCTTCTCAGCCTGCTCGTAGGCGGCCCTCAGAGCTGCTTGCAGCCCAGGTTTGGCGATCGGATCTCTGTTTCGGCGGAGCATCTGCCTGGCGGCGACCACTGTCGGTGCGTGACGGTGGACAGCAAGCTGCCGGCGCGGAGGCAAGGTGGGGAGGGTGCGGGCAGCCAGGCGATACTTGGCGGCGACACCACGGAGGATCACTGAAATATCCCCCGGCGGCGGAATGGCGTGTAACTGCTGTCGGCTGCCCCGGGCGTCGAATACGGCCAGGAATTAAATCGTCCCTGTGCGACATAGCGGCCTGCTCTGCTGCTGACATCTTGTCGGCATCCTTCAGCACAATCCGGAGCACCTTCAGATCTGGCTGAGGTGCCAGCTGTCGCGACGGTTTCACCCCAGGAAACCGCAATCTGATGCGAGCGAGCACGAGACGATGATCAGATTCCACCGTGCTGACAGGATCTTGCAGGACGCGAGCATCGACAACTGAGGGGCGCTGAGCCCGACGTACGCAGACATAATCAAGGCACACCACCCGATCCGACGGCCCAAAAAAGGTGGCCAGCTGCTCAGCGGGGCGTGCGAAAGAAGCATTGCATGCAACCAGCGCAGATTCTGCCAGCAGATTCGCAAATAAAGGCGTGTTACCGTTGGCTGTCGTGTTGGTTGGGGAATACTGGGCGCCCCCAGTGCCAACTGGCAGCGTGGCGTTGGCGTCGAGCAGCATAACCAGGAAGTGCCGAGCTGGGATGTTGGCCTCCTCCACCTTGAGGGCGTCGAACAAGGCCTCACGTTCCGCCTAGCTGAGCTCGACCCGCATGTGGTGCATATCCCACGATAACGGTTATTAGCGTGTGGTGTGAATGGCCCTCAGTGGCCGAAAAAGTGGCCACTAGCACACGCGGGGACCGCAGCACGATGGACTGGAGCTGCTCTGATGCTGCCGGCGAGCACAAGAGGCCCACACCTCCTTGGCCCGGCGCGTCGCCGCCACCGTAGTGGAACCGCCAGCCCGCACGCAGGTCGTCGACCAGCAGACCGTTGACCCCGTGCTGAGGGTCAACGGTGCGTCGGTGCTCCTGGACCCCAAGGACAGCGATCTTGTTGTCGGCGCACAGGGCGATCAGCTCGTCGACGCGTTGGCGTGCTGGGGTGCCGCCGCTCGTAGAAGGATCTGCAGGGAGGGTGCGCACGTTAAAGCTTGCAATACCAAGAATGGGCCGTTGCCCTATTAGCGGGGGGGTGGGGGTGGGGGTGGGGGTGGAGAAGGGTAGTGCTGGAGGTGGGGGTGGGGGTGTGGGGGGGGGGGAGGGGGAGGGTGGCGATTGGGGTTAATGCTTGTCAACGCATGGAATCTTTCTTTCAGGGCGGATATGATTTAGATGAACGCGGATCAGTGAGTTTCTGGTCTTCCCAAGATGTGATGAATGGAGCCATGGTTTCAACCAGCGGCTTTTAACCTTTACCACAGTTGCCTCACTACCCTGTGGTCACTAGCCTGAGGCGGCAGCACCCACGGACGGTGTTGGGAAAAGACGCTTGGCCACTGCTGTGTCCGAGCCTTTCTAGGTCTCACCATTGCTGCCAGGCCTTGCACGCCTTGGCAGGTCCGCCACTGTCAATTTCCTTGGTTGCATCAATCCAGGACGTCTGTCCTTCCATGAATGACAGTAACGCTCTGGATTTATCCGTCATGACAAGTACCCGTCCATCCCAGGCCTGCAGGACTGCCAGTCCTGAAGTCCTGTGACATTCTTGGTACCATCAACCAATATTGACCACAGTACCTCCTAGTGACAGTCGGTCCTGTGACACGTAACGTGTGATGGTTCACCCAACACTGCCACGTGCCCTGTCCCTCACGTGTCCTTAGTCCTGGTACTGCTGTAGCGTCCGGCGGCATTACTTCGGGACTTGATAACTCTCAAGTTCCTTGTCCAAATGAGGCGTTTAGCACGGCGTTGGAAAGGCCACTTCAAGTATGATATGCTTAGCATATTGCATCACCAATATGCTAACTCCAACCCTTTCTTGTTTTGGAGCTGCAAGCTTCACACCATGACCAACCCATTCCTTGCTGCCTTGTGAAATGGACACCTGGTTACCCTGGACTTATAATAAGCCTCATGAGCACCCCTTTTGCCACCTTAATGGTATCCTTCTTAGGGATCTATGGTTCAACCCTGCCATCTGATCATTAACTTGACCTGCAGGTCATCCCCAACCCTTTCTTTTGCAACTGTACCTTGGCTTGGGCTTAAAGGAGGATATTGAATATTCCTTAGGCAACATATCCTGGATATCTGAATGAGAGGCCCTGACTACAGGAAACGTATTACAGTGAGTTCCTGGTCTTCCCAGTTATCACTGGCGCCCGTTTCATGGCGCCCGCCCCGAGCGTTCCAGGCATCATCCATCCAAATGTTCACCAATGGAAACCACTTCAACACCACTGTGCCACTGCTTGATGGGGAGCCCATGTCATCACTGGGTGTTAAAGCCCAGGAGTCATACATACCAGGCTGTGGCTCAACTAGGGAATCGAACCCTACCCCAGAACCCCAGGTTAAACTTAACCTGGTCACATGACAGACAACAAGAGAGATTGGCATACAACATGATTATGTTTTATTATAGAATATCCACCAAAACCAATGTTGAGTGTTCCCAGTGGACCAGCCTGCACCAGCAAGGCCCAACTGTCAGGTTACAACACCATAATATCCAAGGTTGTCACTTATTCACAGCTAAAGAAAACTAAACAAGAGAGATATATACAAACAACCTGGAAGAACTCTCAACATGGCCTGCCCTGTCATGGCCTAACTGCCCGAGGCCAAAGGCATCCCACTGTGCTAATCCTTTACAGGAAGAGCTTGCTCCTGTTGAGCCTTCTACCTGCTTGGTGACAGGTAGGCTACCTGTTGCCCTCCCCCCTGGGGACAACAGCACTGGTCAGCCACCAACTGGCAAAGGCTGGACTTCAAGTCCCACCAGAAAAGGGGTACATGAGCCCTTTGAGCACAGGGTATTGTAGCTCAGCCTTGCTCTCCAGCTTGGTGAGGGCGTCTGCTGGGTTGTCAACACCAGGCACATGTTCAAGATGAGCAAGGTAAGACATCTCCTTCAGCAACAAATAATCCAGATCCCTGCTCCTGGCGAGCTGTCTGTGCACAAACTGCACCATGCCCATGCTGTCTGTCTTGACCAGTGTGTGCAGCTGCAAGCTACAGGAAGCTACCTGACAGAGCTGGTAGAATAACTCCCTGAGGTAAAGAGCAGTGTGTAGCCCCTCACATATTGCCCTGCACTCAGCAATGTCACTGCTGGGCGTCACCCTGTTCTGTAACCTACTGTACCAGCTGACCAGAGAAGTGTGCTCCTGTTGTAGTGTAATGAGTGCTGCTGCCCTACCCCTGACATCCGTCACCTTCCTGCTGTCCATGGAACTGTCCACAAAAAGCACCATGTTGAGTGGTTTGTACAAGTCCACAGCTGCCAGTATGAGTGGAGGTGAGCTCCTGACAGACTCAACCACCTGCTCTGCCCCTACCTCAACCAGCTGAGCATCTGTGAGCCTACTCAGCACCAACAAATCTGGGGCACAAATGCTAGCTAGCCAAGCCAACATTCCCCTGATTGTGGCACACCTGGCCTGGGTAATGGGCTGCTGGAGGGCATCAATGATCTGCTGAGGATAGTTGTTGCCACCCTCCATCTTGATAAACCAAGTACCTGCCCTCTTGATCAGCGTGGCCTGCATTCCACAAAACACCATGGGCTCATCCTGCTTCATGTGCTGGACCTTTCCTAACTCAAACCTCTTCTGGATCTTGGACAGTACTGAATCCACCCACTCAGGAGGCCCTAGAAGGTGCAGGTCATCTCCATGCAGAGATGCAAACACAGGCAACCCTTCATGAGTACTCTGGAACAAGCAAGGATCAACTGGAGACACAGTAAAGCCACAGTGAGTTTTCAGAAACTTTTCCAGGCTCTTTCTCCAGATGATAGGGCTGGACCTGAGACCCTCCAAACCCTTGAGTATTCTGAGATATTTTGACTTGATCTCTGCTCTCCACACCTTGGGCACTGTTACAAAGAAGGGAGGGATATCACGCCACGTCTCCTTGGCCTGCTCCACATCACCTTTAAGAAAAGCCCTCTTGAAATCAATCAGCACAGAGCTGTACGCAATGCCCTTGACCAGGAAAGACAGATATATACACAGAACAATCCTCCAGGTATCATGCAGCATCCCAGGCGTATACAACTCCTCATCTGTCAGCTCCCCCGTGCCATGGTACTCAGTCACAACTGGCCTCACATGTGGCACCTGCACACCGTCTATCTCCTTCAGCTTGAGCACAAACAAGAGCCTTAGCAACTGATGCTCCCTGGGCAACTCATCCACAGGCTCAGCACAGTTAGACACTATCCAGTCATGCCCACTGGAGACAAACCCTAGAATCCATGCCTTAGCCATCTTGGGGCTTTGCATCAACTCTACCAACTGGTGCCAGGAAATAGGACTGTGACCAGCAATCTGGTACTTGTGCACCCCCAAGTCCCGTGGATCTAGGGTGGTTGGGATGATCAACAAGTCCTCAGCAATGGGCTCCTTGCCTTCAGGCCCCACACTCTGCTGCCCCTTCACAGCCTTGACTGCCACAGCTAGACCCTTGGAGTAGTGATATCTCTGGAGGGGCAAACTGCCATGACCTTCTAGTGCAAGCTCATCTGCTGACAGAGTCACTCCTGGCATGCACAAGAAATTCTGGCCCAAAATGGCAGGCCCCTGGTACCCTTCCACCACACAGAACGCAGTGGGGACACCCAGGATAGGCACAGTCACTTCCCCTAGGATCTTCATTGTTACAGTGCCCGTAAAGTCACTCACTGCCCTGCAGCCAGCCTTATTCACCTTCAGGCCCTGAGCATCCTCCACCCTGATGATAGACACCTCTGAGTTAGTATCCACTTCTAGGGTAGCAGCCCAGCAAGAACCCCATTCAGTCAACTTAGATACCTTGGGATCCTTGTGCTTGTTGAACATGAGCGACCGGACAATGTCTGCCATGAGTGGCCTCTTGGACCCTGGTGCAGGCCCAGCCCCCGTTGGCTCCACCACAGGTGATGCAGTTGCCTCCTGCACCTCATCATCATCAGAGGGATAGCCACCTCCCACGTCAGTGACAGGCACATCAACTACCTGGTCCTTAACCTGGCCCTCCAGCCAACACTGGGGTCCAGGCCCGTCTGCAGGCCAGATTGCATGTGGCTTGCGTTCCTTGACGTTGGCCCAGCTCAACCTGTAAACATGCCTGGGATTACTCTCCAAGGCCACAAGGCAGGAACGATTGGCATCTTCCACACAGGTCACCACCCCGTTCTGCCACTTGCCCCTCTTGCCCTGCATTGATGGCTCCTTCCACATTCTGACCTTCAGCCCCACCTGAGGCCTCAGCACATTCCAGCCCCTATCCTTGCGTCTCAACTGAGCAAACACCCTGTCTGCTTTCCTCAAGCAAGCCTGGACCACTTCCTGGGCTAGCATCCCAAACTGCAGTGCTACAGGATTGACAGCCACCCCGTCATAATAGTAGTTTATTCTGAGGTTCAACTGTTCTTCCACCTGCCTGGTCCACACTGCCCTCTCCAAAGCAGATGCTACCAGTGGCACCTTAGGTTCTGCCAGCACTACGGTCTTGACCTCCCTGATGGATCTCTCCACAGCACCTTGCTGTCCATGGCTCTCCCTGGGCGTGACCAGCAGCTTGCATGGCAGTTGCTCCTGCTGTGACAGTAGGCACTCAAACTGAATATCAGCCTGTACTGTCTTGTACACCCCAAAGCCTGGTAAGAGAGTCTGCAAGCCCAGCAGCAGGGTATTCCCCTTCATATCTGGCAGAATCTGGAGCAGCCTGTACCTGCTAAATCTGTCCACTGCCACCAAAATGTATAAGCCCCTGATATGCTGGACGTCTACCTGGATGTCCCCCTTCTCCCTGGCAGGCTCCCTAGCATGGGACCTTGGCTTCTTGGCAGCATTCTCCTTACAAGCACATTGCTCAGCTGCAGCCCTGCATGCTTCCCTCAGTGGCTCATCTCCAATCTTCCAACCAAACATCTCAGCCATGGCTGTGTGACCAAAGATATTGTGCAGCCTGCGTCCAGCATCCGTGTAGCTCAGTTGCCTAGCCAGATTACGCACCTGGGAAGACGCCTGGACGGGCCCTGCGTGTGAGGACGCAACATCCACCTTCTGCATCTTGGATCCAGAGGACCCAGCAGACCCTCCCAGCAGAGCATCTAGGCTCCCAGAGCCAACCCTGTCTGGGGACCCTCCACCTGTTGACAGTTGAGGGGATTGTTGTGCTGCAGCATGCATGCAATCTTGTGGAATGAGAACATCAGTACACCCCTGGTGCTGATCAGAGGTGGCACCCTGCCCAGATTTATTTACATGTGAAGCTGTGTCCCCACAGGGTGTCTCACTATGTACACGGGACTGCTTCACTAGTCACTTCTGATCAGACTGCCCCTTCTTCTTGTTTGGGCAATCCCTCTTCCAGTGACCTTCCTTGCCACAAGCAAAACACTTGCTCTTGCCAGACCCTCCCCCTGGGGCCTTGCTGTCCTGCTTGTTCTGGTTGCCTGAGGCCTGATTGTTATTCTGCCCCTGGCCACCACCCTTACCCTGCTGATGGCTGTTACGGTTGCCAGACTGGTTCCCCTGATTCTGGTTCCCCTGCTGACCTCCTCCACCACCCTGGTTCTGCTCCTTCTGGGCCTGCTTCCTTCTCCTGCTACCATACCGTGTCCCAGATGGGGTACGGTTCTTGCCCTGGCTAGCCTGAGACGCTGACCCTCCCTGAGAACTGATACCCTTGCAGGTAGGGACCCGGGTCCTGAAGTTTAGTATCACACGCTTCAGAGCCCCCCAGGTGCCATCAGTGAGATCACAGAGCTGCCTAGCAGTAGCCCTACCTTCCTCTGACAAGCCCATCTTATCAAAGAAGTGGTCTGCTGCTGCCCTGACTGTCACACTGAAGCCCTGCTTCTTGCCTGCCTCCACGATCAACTCAAACCTGGCCAGCTCAGCAGCCACCTCACCCTTGATCTCAAACTCATCAAATTCTCTCTTCTTTTCCATGGTGAGATTGTGAACCCTGTCAGAAAACTCCTCCTTGATGTCATCCAGGAACTGCAGCCAAGTGTGCCCCTCTTTCAGAGCATGCCTAGCCATGTCATTGACCCTTTCAGACGACCCCTTGTTTGCGGTGGAAGAGTGAAACACCCTGACAATATCCACACCTGCTGCGACAGAGCCCACAACTAGCTTCATGTCATCAAGCCATTTATCCAGGTTGTCTTGCTTCAGGGAGGGTTGAGCGCTTTCTGCCCATTCATGACTGTCACAGCATCAGAAAATGGACGGGTGCCAGGCAACACACTCCCCACACGCACTGGTGGTGCCTGGGGAGGGTCAATCCTAGCCTCCAAACGCTCGGGCAACATACCAGACACCCTATCGTGAACAGCAGCTTGCTTTGCAGCACGCACACCTGGGGTGACGATGGCGTCCTCCTCACCAGGCGTTGTGAGCACCACTGCATCCGTAGGTCGCCTGGCACGCTTGACTTTCTCCGCCTCAGCTTGCCCATCACGCCACCGCTTGTGTGTTCTCCCGGCTCTGGGGTCCATCTCTGGGATAGGTTGCCCAGCTGGCGCCTCCACGCCCCTCTCCTCCATCGCCTCCCCTTCCTCTCTGGCGATGTCCTCCTCTGCCGTTCGCTCCCGTTGCTCCTCGAATGTCGCCGCACCCCGGCTTGCCCTCCTAGGCATTATATACAATGGCTGCGACCAACTTTGCAACAAGAAAACAGCAAACTCTCCACCTATCCTCCACCCCCTCAAGCCTCGTTTTCAGACGAAGCTTCTCCTGCAACCGGTGCAGGTGCTGGCTCGTGGAACGGTCCCTCCACCGGATTCAATGGCTGCCCCTGGTCGTCGTGAGTAGGCACAGGCCTAATAACCACCGGAAGCCTCAAACCATACGCGTAATCACGTATCCAGCGAGAACGCCCCCACCTCAGCAAATGGCCTCACCTAAACCAACGTTGTCGTCAATGTGGTAGCGATTAAGCTCGTCCCGCTGCGCCTGCTCACGGCCCTCCTGAGAGCCGTCGCCCTCGTGACGCCTCTGGGCCGGCTGTACTACCGCCCCTGCTGGCTGATCTACGAAGTCGTAGAAGGCGTCGTCGGCTGAGACCTCTCGACCGCCAACCACGTCGACAGTCAAACTTAGCTGGTTTAACTCTCGGCGAGAATGTGGAGTATCCCGACTAGTGTAGATGGAGAAGGGATTAAGAGTAATGAAGACACGATCAGCAGCGCCTCTGGTCAACTCTAAGACAGAGTGCGCCAGATTCTGGCACTCTGCCACCAACGCCTGCGTACTGCCACGAACGATGGCCTCCCGCCTGTCCCGGGCGACCTGCACCACGTTTGGCACGCCGGTGTAGTCGTCCCCAAGGCGGAGATTGGCGACAAGGTCGTTTATCTCTCGGGCACCCCCGAGGCTTATGGCAATTATCTGCAAAAGCAGAGTGACCACCTGCTCAAACGCGAATGCGTTTGTGTGGCCAGCCCGCCAAGACGCTGGCAGCCTTCTGATGATTTCCGCGAGGTCCTCGCGAAATCTCAGCAGCTGCTCGGCTGCTCCTCGGACGTACTCGCCCGGTGCCGACACCGCACGAATATTTCGGCGCACTTCCTCCGAGTCCTCGTGCCCTCCTGCGGGTACTGGACTGGACGCCGCTACCGTTGCTGCACGCGCAAAGGTGTTTGTCCTAGCTTCAGAGTCCGAATTCGACATATCCGTCGACCAGACTGTAATACGATTTAGATGAACGCGGATCAGTGAGTTTCTGGTCTTCCCAAGATGTGATGAATGGAGCCATGGTTTCAACCAGCGGCTTTTAACCTTTACCACAGTTGCCTCACTACCCTGTGGTCACTAGCCTGAGGCGGCAGCACCCACGGACGGTGTTGGGAAAAGACGCTTGGCCACTGCTGTGTCCGAGCCTTTCTAGGTCTCACCATTGCTGCCAGGCCTTGCACGCCTTGGCAGGTCCGCCACTGTCAATTTCCTTGGTTGCATCAATCCAGGACGTCTGTCCTTCCATGAATGACAGTAACGCTCTGGATTTATCCGTCATGACAAGTACCCGTCCATCCCAGGCCTGCAGGACTGCCAGTCCTGAAGTCCTGTGACATTCTTGGTACCATCAACCAATATTGACCACAGTACCTCCTAGTGACAGTCGGTCCTGTGACACGTAACGTGTGATGGTTCACCCAACACTGCCACGTGCCCTGTCCCTCACGTGTCCTTAGTCCTGGTACTGCTGTAGCGTCCGGCGGCATTACTTCGGGACTTGATAACTCTCAAGTTCCTTGTCCAAATGAGGCGTTTAGCACGGCGTTGGAAAGGCCACTTCAAGTATGACATGCTTAGCATATTGCATCACCAATATGCTAACTATATGCGTCGTCTCCGTCCTGGCTGGGGTCGCCGGCGTGTCGACTGGGCCTCATCCCGCTAAAGGCGGGCTAGGAGGCGTGTGAGGCTGGTAAATTGGCGGGAAGGTTGACCGTGGCGTGCCTGGCGACCTTGCATCCTGAGGCATGCTCGCACGGTGCGACATGAGGATGGAAAGGGGCTTGTTTATAAAGGCTGTGCCCAAAGCCTATTGTACCGCGAGGCCGCGAGGGTGTGCCCTTATTACCGGGCGCCATCCATACCCGGGACGTGCGTAGACGATGATGACGCAGCTGGGGCGGGCCTGGTACGGCCCGACTTGTGCCGCTTGTTAGGAGCCTGCGCCTCCGTGCGCTGGCCGTTGATGAAGAGCACGGGGGTGTCGTGGACGAGGCGGACGTAGACCTTCTGGCCTTCATTCCTGGCCTTGATCGCCACGTCGCTGCCCAGCAGACCGTTCTTGATGACTAGCTGGGCCGGGGAGAGGAGGTCGTCGAGGCTCGGCGCGTTTCTCCCGCCTAGGAGCTTGCGGGCCTGGAGTACCTTCACCTTGCTGGCCACATTCGCGAAGCTCACCCGGATGGGGCCAGGCTGGCCCGCCATCCAGGCTGCCGACTCAATGCGGATGCGTTCGTTGCCCAGATGCAGCCGGCCCACGATGAGGCTGTGGTACAGGCGTTGCGCTAGCATCAGGTCCGTTTCTGGCTGCTGCGCGACCTGGAAATACCGGACCACTATACTGCGTGAGCGCAGGTCCTCCTCGATAGCAGTCTTGTGCATGGGCTGCAGCCCCCCTGCATGCGGCATCCTCCATCAGGTTGGCAATGTCCGTCTGTTTGACCATGTTAGCGTAGCTGGTGGCCGGTGCGGGGGCGGCTGGTTGGGGCGGGCTGGTCAGGGCAGCCTTGACCTCGGCAATGCTGGAGTGGAGCTCAGCAGTGTCTTGACGGATAGCGGACCGTGGACAAGGCGCCGAGTTGGGCAGCCATGTCTGCGACTTTCTTATTGAGCTTGTGCAGGTCTGCTTCCGGGGAAGCATCGGGGGTGTTGGCGGTGCCGTGCTCGGCGTCCTTGAAAGCGGCAAAGAGGGCCCGGAGGCAAGGGGCCTGCGCGTGGCTCAAGAAAACAGAAAGTCGAAGCTGTGGCTCGTCCAATTCGTCGAGCTCTTCCACTGGAATGGTCTCGCCAGACGTGTAAGGAAAATATATCTCCTTGCCGTTGGCCTTCAGGTGGCGCAGGATAGCCTGCGCCTGCTCGGCGGTAAGCGAAAAGAACCGCTGCTCGTCGACAACCTGGCCAGGCATGAAGGATGCTGGGTCGAACTCAGCGTCGTTGGCGTCGTCGTCGTCGTCGTCAATGGGGGTGGCCTCGCTGGGTTGAGAAGACGATGGCAAAGGGACCTGGCGATCCATCTCGTCGGCTGGGGTGACGCAAAGCCGCTTGGAGGAGGCGGTAATGGCTGCCTCGCTGGCCCGGGGCTGCGTCGCAATGGTTTCCGCATCTGCAATTAGTTGCGTAATCGTGTTGGGCGCTGAAGCCTCCCCCTCGGAGAGAGTATGGGAGGCGGTTGACGGAGTTTCTGCCATAGCTGGTTCTGGGAAAATACGAACCCTGCCTGTGCTGCGTTTTATGATATTGCGCTAAATCTTGGGCGATGGCGGCTGAAAATTATATCATCGTGTTCGTCATCAAAAGGCGCATCCACTGCAATTTACCCGACCAAATTTCATGCCCGGATGTAAAAGTTATGAGCATTCTCAGCATCCATAGCTCGCCACACCGTAAATTGGATTGTCGCCACACCGTGGGTTTATATATACTCCGTGACTCCCCAACGGGAGCACGAGTTTAATAATTAGTACGTACATATGCATGCCAACTGGAATATATTATAGGGCTGGATGTTGTCAGAGTACGTGTACCAGATATTAATTTGCACAAGTAGTATCCAGGTCGATTGAGTGTCACTCTGACCTAGTTAATTTGTGCATGCTTGTGCAGAGATTAAAATTAAATTATAACATGACTCCACTCTCTCTCCCGTCTTTGGACTGCCATGCAGGACAAGACGAGGTGGAAGAAGATTGTCAAGGCGCACACGCCCGACCCTGTGGGCAAGCCCCCTCCCCCCAAGCGGAGGAGGCGTTTTGATGAGTAGTGTAGTGAAGATTTTCTAGACTAGATAGCTTATAGCGTTAGGATAGTTCGATCACGCGGCTTCCCCCACCCCATCCCTCCATCACGGAATATGTGCTACATGACCTCCCCACGGAGGCATTAAAAAATTAAATTAAATTAAATTATAACATGCCTCCGTGGGGAGGTCATGTAGCACATATTTCATGATGGATTGGGTGGGGGAAGCCGCGTGATCGAACTATCCTAACTCTATCTAGAAAGTCCTAACTACACTACTCATCAAAACGCCTCCTCCGCTTGGGGGGAGGTGGCTTGCCCACAGGGTCGGGCGTGTGCGCCTTGACAATCTTCTTCCACCGCGTCTTGTCCTGCATTGCAGTCCAAAGACGGGAGAGAGAGTGGATGCGGTGCTCAAACTGGGCTGGGACCACTAGGTCGTCCAGCAACATCTGAACGTAGTTGGTGACAGGTTTCCCTACCCTTTTGGGAATGTCCTTGGGGCCAGGCCAGGTCAGAATGTGCCGCCCTGGCTGTCCAAGCCGCTGGGGCCGGCCAGACCAAGGGTGGTGTCGACCTGGCTGGTGCGGGCAAGGTGTCCTACAAATGCTATCCTACGCTGCCTAATCTCGTCCGAAACACGAGGCATGCCATGATACAAAGACTCTGATGACGGACGCTCGGAAAAACCTACATTAAGGACCTGCCGGAGCATCCTGTAAACGGTGCCGTCGAGCCGAGCTGCCAGTTTGGGTGGGAGGGTCCACGCCTCGGCGCCATACGTGAGCACCGTGAGGACGAGGACCTTGAAGAGCATGCGCTTGCGGTGCCCGTCCAGGCCCTTCGAGCGCCAGTAGGGTGTGAGCGAACGGAGCTTGGCCCAGGCAAGGCCGATGCGGGTGTCCACATCGTCGGCGGTGTCAGGAAGCCAGCTCCCCAACAGCTTGAAGCGGTCGCGGAACGGGACCTCCGACCCGTCGAGCAGGCGCGGCAGCGGTGGTTTACTGGATGCCCCTATCACCATCGCCTCAGTTTTGACACTAATCTCCAGCCCCACCGCCCGCGCCTCCAGGCCCAGGCACGGAGGCATGTTATAATTTAATTTAATGACTCCGTTGGGAAATCATGTTGCACGTAGTCCATGGACTGATGGGGTTGGGAGCGAAGCCGCAAAAACTAACCACTCTAACTCTAATGTAAGCTACAGAAATGCGGATTGCAATATTGGACACGTCCATGCAATAATGGGCACGTTGCAGTAGAAGTGGTAAAGTGATCGAAGTGGTAAAGTGATCGAAGTGGTAAAGTGATCGAAATGGGTATGCTGGATGCTCACATTGATGCATTCTGGACACCTGTTCTCGTGAAGAAACTTGCTATTCCGTCTACATGCAAGTGCATGGGGCTGCCAACTAAAGTGGGAGGAGGTTTATTGCCATTTACAAACTACCTGCAGTCAAGGCCCAAAGCTGCCCCATCGTATCCAATCCATTCATCAGCCACGCGATTCTTGCCATTGATTGATCAATGAGTTAATTAATAGCACGATTCTCGCTGCATGGTGCGTGTGCAAGCATGCCAACAGCATGCTGCCCTGTGGGCTGCCAACATAGGCACACAAGTTGGCTACCAACATTAAGTGACACAACATAGGCACAATGTAATAGTAGGCACACACAATAATACGAGGGCCAACACGTGGGCACAAAATTAGGTCCCTGGACAGTGAACTCGTGACATAGGCACAACTACGAAGGACAGGCCTGTGGACTCGTAGGCATCCATGAACCGATGCTTCATGGACCTCGGCTCAACGGAGGCATGACTGATATCTACCGCAGCCATCCATGTAGCTGCTCAAGCCCCACTGTCTAAGGCCCGGGTTCAATTCAGCGCCAGCTGGTGGCCCTCGATCGGCAGCACGCGGCACACGCTGGCACTATCCAGCAGCCACTTATAGGAC
This sequence comes from Mesostigma viride, assembly GCA_009746045.1. Classification (NCBI taxonomy): domain Eukaryota; kingdom Viridiplantae; phylum Streptophyta; class Mesostigmatophyceae; order Mesostigmatales; family Mesostigmataceae; genus Mesostigma; species Mesostigma viride. The sequence continues at coordinate 296,293 of RPFO01001313.1, read as the reverse complement.
AGGGTGGGAACGGTGGGCTCTGCCACGCTGGCGGCAGCGCGGGCGGCGGGGAGGGCCCCTCCCTGTTCAGGATCGCAGATGATGAGCACCGCGTTGTCCTTCTCGCCTGCCATGGGGGGCAACGGCAAGGGGCACATGGACACATTTTGCGAGACATGGTTGAAAGTAAAAGTTAGCTAGTATGGGTAGGTGTTGTCCTTCTCGCCTGCCATGGGGTCAGTGGCAATGAACGAATGAATCAAATACTTAACACATAGACTGCGTCATGTCAGAATAATCCTCAATGAGATGGAATGGGAGGGAGAGTGGCAAGGAGCACTTGGAGTCATGGACATGTTTTGTGAGCGATTGTAAGTTGTTGAGAGCGGGAAGTACGCGATGGGGTAGTCGAATGCTTCACCTTGTGTAGCCCGCTGTCCTACAGGTGGCAGTTCACCTCGCGGGGCCCAAACGAGTGGGGCTTGAACTAACCTTCACCCGGCAGCGGGAACAACGCGACAGGATACAAACCTGCCTCACCTAACGTGACCTGACCTAGTGACGTCTGACCTAGTGATGCCTGACCTAGTGGCGCCTCACCTACTGGCTATCGAGGAGATAATTCACCCGGAAGTGGGAAGGACAGTGCTAAACCATACAGCGTATCATGCACCTACTGCGGCCTCACCTAGTGTATGGGAAACAATGCAGCGCCTCACCCACTGGCTATCATTAATCAAAGAGGTATCTCACCGGGCAGCGGGAAGGACGCCACCGGCCGCCGCTGGAGTACGCGCCCCCCTCCCGCATGGACCAGCATGGAGAGCGCTTCCTTGGAGGGAATGGCAAACTCGCCCGCCAGGTACACGTCATAGCCAGCGAACAGGCCAGGGTCCTACAGGGTGCAAGGAGGGCAAGGGGGGCAACGGAATGACTAAATTAGCCAGATTCACTGGGAAAAGAGAGCACGGGGAGCTCTTTCCATCCACGCGTCTTACTTGTCAATTTGGCGACAAGAGCAGCAGGACTTTGCAGTTCCCAAGACCTACTGAAATGGACATCACATCAAGGACACTTCGTCTGTGCAGAGACTGGGTGCGTTTGGCGGGCACTGGCGCTGACACCAATGAGACAGTTAAAGAACCGGAGTAGAGGAATGAGCGGATGATGGGAGGAGAGGGGAGGGGGAGAGGAGACGGAGAGGAGGAGAGGAGGAGAGGAGGAGAGGAGGAGAGGAGGAGAGGAGGAGAGGAGGAGAGGAGGAGAGGAGGAGAGGAGGAGAGGAGGAGAGGAGGAGAGGAGGAGAGGAGGAGGAGGAGAGGAGGAGAGGAGGAGAGGAGGAGAGGAGGAGAGGAGGAGAGGAGGAGAGGAGGAGAGGAGGAGAGGAGAGGAGGAGAGGAGAGAGGAGAGGAGGAGAGGAGGAGAGGAGGAGAGGAGGAGAGGAGGAGAGGAGGAGAGGAGGAGAGGAGGAGAGGAGGAGAGGAGGAGAGGAGGAGAGGAGGAGAGGAGGAGAGGAGGAGAGGAGAGAGAGGAGAGGAGGAGAGGAGGAGAGGAGAGGAGAGGAGGAGAGAGGAGGAGAGGAGGAGAGGAGGAGAGGAGGAGAGGAGGAGAGGAGGAGAGGAGGAGAGGAGGAGAGGAGGAGAGGAGGAGGAGGAGAGGAGAGGAGGAGAGGAGGAGAGGAGGAGAGGAGGAGAGGAGAGGAGGAGAGGAGAGAGGAGGGAGGAGGAGGAGAGGAGGAGAGGAGGAGAGGAGGAGAGGAGGAGAGGAGGAGAGGAGGAGAGGAGGAGAGGAGGAGAGGAGGAGAGGAGGAGAGGAGGAGAGGAGAGGAGAGGAGGAGGAGAGGAGGAGAGGAGGAGAGGAGGAGAGGAGGAGAGGAGGAGAGGAGAGAGGAGGAGAGGAGGAGAGGAGGAGAGGAGGAGAGGAGGAGAGGAGGAGAGGAGGAGAGGAGGAGAGGAGGAGAGGAGGAGAGGAGGAGAGGAGGAGAGGAGGAGAGGAGGAGAGGAGGAGAGGAGGAGAGGAGGAGAGGAGGAGAGGAGGAGAGGAGGAGAGGAGGAGAGGAGGAGAGGAGGAGAGGAGGAGAGGAGGAGAGGAGAGGAGGAGAGGAGGAGAGGAAGATGGAGACAGAGCTCTCCACCGCCTTCCCCAAGTTCTCCCACAAGGTCTCCACCCGACAAGTTTCCAACCCGACACCGTAGCAACTTGACAAGGTTTGAACTCGAATAACTGTGGCGAGATGGCGTATGCCCAGCGGTGCGCTATCGATCACATGGTAACTCCTCCGCTTTCGACCAGCCCACCCACCCTCTTATTCTACACTCAGCCCACCCCCTTATTCTACACTCAGCCCACCCACTTATTCTACACTCAGCCCACCCCCTTATTCTACACTCAGCCCACCCACTTACTACACTTAGCCCACCCACTTATTCTACACTCAGCCCACCCCCTTATTCTACACTCAGCCCACCCACTTATTCTACACTCAGCCCACCCACTTACTACACTTAGCCCACCCACTTATTCTACACTCAGCCCACCCTCTTATTCTACACTCAGCCCACCCCCTTATTCTACACTCAGCCCACCCCCTTATTCTACACTCAGCCCACCCACTTATTCTACACTCAGCCCACCCTCTTATTCTACACTCAGCCCACCCCCTTATTCTACACTCAGCCCACCCACTTATTCTACACTCAGCCCACCCACTTATTCTACACTCAGCCCACCCGCTTATTCTACACTCAGCCCACCCCCTTATTCTACACTCAGCCCACCCCCTTATTCTACACTCAGCCCACCCACTTACTACACTTAGCCCACCCACTTATTCTACACTCAGCCCACCCACTTATTCTACACTCAGCCCACCCTCTTATTCTACACTCAGCCCACCCCCTTATTCTACACTCAGCCCACCCACTTATTCTACACTCAGCCCACCCTCTTATTCTACACTCAGCCCACCCCCTTATTCTACACTCAGCCCACCCGCTTATTCTACACTCAGCCCACCCACTTATTCTACACTCAGCCCACCCACTTACTACACTCAGCCCACCCACTTATTCTACACTCAGCCCACCCTCTTATTCTACACTCAGCCCACCCCCTTATTCTACACTCAGCCCACCCCCTTATTCTACACTCAGCCCACCCACTTATTCTACACTCAGCCCACCCTCTTATTCTACACTCAGCCCACCCCCTTATTCTACACTCAGCCCACCCGCTTATTCTACACTCAGCCCACCCACTTATTCTACACTCAGCCCACCCACTTACTACACTTAGCCCACCCACTTATTCTACACTCAGCCCACCCCCTTATTCTACACTCAGCCCACCCACTTACTACACTTAGCCCACCCGCTTATTCTACACTCAGCCCACCCACTTATTCTACACTCAGCCCACCCACTTATTCTACACTCAGCCCACCCACTTACTACACTTAGCCCACCCGCTTATTCTACACTCAGCCCACCCACTTATTCTACACTCAGCCCACCCCCTTATTCTACACTCAGCCCACCCACTTACTACACTTAGCCCACCCACTTATTCTACACTCAGCCCACCCACTTATTCTACACTCAGCCCACCCACTGATTCTACACTCAGCCCACCCGCTTATTCTACACTCAGCCCACCCACTTACTACACTTAGCCCACCCACTTATTCTACACTCAGCCCACCCCCTTATTCTACACTCAGCCCACCCACTTACTACACTTAGCCCACCCACTTATTCTACACTCAGCCCACCCACTTACTACACTTAGCCCACCCACTTATTCTACACTCAGCCCACCCACTTATTCTACACTCAGCCCACCCGCTTATTCTACACTCAGCCCACCCACTTATTCTACACTCAGCCCACCCCCTTATTCTACACTCAGCCCACCCGCTTATTCTACACTCAGCCCACCCCCTTATTCTACACTCAGCCCACCCACTTACTACACTTAGCCCACCCGCTTATTCTACACTCAGCCCACCCACTTATTCTACACTCAGCCCACCCACTTACTACACTTAGCCCACCCGCTTATTCTACACTCAGCCCACCCACTTATTCTACACTCAGCCCACCCGCTTATTCTACACTCAGCCCACCCACTTATTCTACACTCAGCCCACCCCCTTATTCTACACTCAGCCCACCCACTTATTCTACACTCAGCCCACCCCCTTATTCTACACTCAGCCCACCCCCTTATTCTACACTCAGCCCACCCACTTATTCTACACACAGCCCACCCGCTTATGCTGTCAAGGCAGACCTCTGAAGCCCCCAACCAAATAACTAAATCCCAACCCCTAACCTTTAACCCTCCCCCGCTCACCCCGCTCTGCAGCCGCTTGCGTCCCGCGGAGGGTCCCCCGTTGCCCCCCTGCTGGTCGCCCGTGCATTCAAAGCGAGCCTCGTCCAACGGCTCCCCCGCCTTGATGCATGCCGTCATCCCTGCAAAGGGGTACGAGGATGGGATCGTTGGCATGTCCAAGTGAGACGGTATTCTATAGTACAGTGTGGTGTCCATAGTACACTATTGTGGTCATAGTACACTATTGCGGTCATAGTGCACTGTTGTGGTCATAGTACACTATGGTGGTCATAGTACACTATGGTGGTCATAGTACACTATTGTGGTCATAGTACACTATGGTGGTCATAGTACACTATGGTGGTCATAGTACACTATGGTGGTCATAGTACACTATGGTGGTCATAGTACACTATTGTGGTCATAGTACACTATTGTGGTCATAGTACACTATTGTGGTCGTAGTACCATACGGTTGTCTCACGGGGCAACCCAACATCCCTGCGGGGCAGGAAGAAACTTCGATTATATATTGAAACTTTGGCGGCGCACGTAAGTGGGATGGTGAGTACGTGAACCAATGACAATAATGATAATAATGAATTAATTACGGGCACATTTATGGACGGGATGATATCAGCACTATGGTTGTACTTACGTGGCAGGAGCAACCATAAACAAATATATTATTGATGAGTGGCCGCGGCTGATGGTTCTCATGACCCATGACACGATGCTGTCTATTTTTAGGTAAGCTCGTTTACGCCAGCCGACGGAATACCGCTCCAGTATTGAATGTTTTGTGTTTTTTTCATGTACTACAGAATTGTTGCATGGGAGCGGGAAGCTCAGGTTGACCAAGCCTTTTCTGGAATGGTTGGCAGCCTTGAAAATAAAGCCCTCAGGTGCGCCATGTGTCGCTAACAGGGGTATCCGCGTCCTCGTTGAGCATCGGCTGGCCTCTACCCAATGCCCTAAACAGTTAGGATCTACGCCACAGGGTCGCCTGGGCAGCAGACACGAGGCCAAAGGGGCTTAAGTGTCCTGGTGTAACAAATCCTCATCTTGCATAGAGAGCTACTTGCTGAGCTATTTGCTCCATTTATCTGTGGCCATCTGAGCTGAGCGATCCATATTTTTCAGTGAAGGCGTATGGTGTAGTACACATGCGCTGCTGATGCCATGCTGGCATTCACACTCATTCCTTATCAGACATCAGTCCCTAACATAACTAAGGCACTCCATTCACTAGGTGACGACGCCTCGCAAGGCTGAACCCAGCAGAGGGTGGGAAATAAAGGGGGGTGGGAAATAAAGGGCATAGTAAGGGTGCAGTAAATACAGGCAAAATACTCTTCGCAATGCTGCAATCTGGCTGGGCACCACGCCTCACACAACTCTTCCTCCGTACTGTCTGCTCACTGGCTCCCAAAAATTTAGCGTTTAAAGCAATGTGTTTAGGGTTTAGGGTGTAGGCTTGCAACTTACACTTCGTGCTGGCCACTGATTAGGGTGTCGGGTGTAGGGTGTCGGGTGTAGGGTTGCAACTTACACTGCGTGCTGACCACCCACTGCCCCCGCAGGATGGCCGAAAGATACTTGAGTGTGCGGCGCGCGCGCCCCTTGCCGTCCACCGCCACCACCACGTGGGTAACCCCGGGGCTCCACTGTTTGGTGACCGCGGCACCCGATGATGTGGCCAGAGCACTCAGGCGGGCCTGAGGGTGGGGGCGACAGGTGGCAAAGGGGGAAGGGGACAAGAGGCAGGTTGCGAAGCCGTAGATGGAAAGGGAAAGGAGTGAGGTGGTGTTGGGGGGGGGGGAAGATGGCGGGGGGGGGCAGGTCGGGGGCAAGGGCAGGGGTCAGGGCGGCGATAGGGGGCAGATGGGAGCATGTGGCAAGGTGGTAATCGGAAGCAGACAACGTCCAGCCCTGACCCCGTATAGAGCCCACCGTGCATCCCGTGAATATCGACCCCCTACCGCTACGGATCCTACTCATAATACATAATATATTAATTTCATTAAGTCCAGCGAAAGAACCAATGCCCCACCGCTCTACTACGAGACGAGCATGTCACAAGGTGCCCGTGATCCACCATGCTCTTCACGTCCCACGGTCTATCAAGGAGCATGTACTGCCTATCACGCATAGCGAGAAGCAATGATGGAGAGAAAATGCAAATGCAACCCAGCGATGACCCGACCCACCTTGCTCTTCACGTCCAGCCCCGATCCAGTCAGCACCCACTTGCTCGCAACGCTCGGCCCCCACTTGCCACTTGGCAGCACCAGGGCCGACGACGTCAGCGTGCTCGTGCTGGCGATGCTCGCCTGCGCGCCACCTGGCGTGTCGGGGAAGCTGACCGCCGCAACCTCCCCACTGGCGCCGGGGGTGGCTGGCACGGCTGCCCCTGCTGCCACCCCCGCTGGCTTCGCCTTTCCCGGCGGGGGGCTCCCGAATTTCGGGGGTGGAATCGGGGGCTCTGGAGGTGTCGAGAGCACCCGTTTGGACGGCTGCGTCCGCATGCCTGCTACGCCCAGGGGCCCCTCAGGGGGCACCTTGCGCTTGGGGTTGGGGGCCAGCGGCGCACGCATGGGGGTCGCGGTAATCCCGCCGGCCGCGCCCGCGTTGTTCTCTTTGTCGTCCTCGTCGTGAGGGCAGCCGTGGGGGGTGGGCGGGCTTGCCGACTTGGTGGCGGCGGCGCCGACCGCCGCCACCAACCCGGCCCGGCTCCCGCTGTCGGTCGACGCGTCCGAGGACGGGCACGAGGCGGCGAGGGCGCCCACACCCCTGGGGGACCCTGGGGCGGGCGGGGCCATGACCACGGCGGCGATGGCCTCCCCCACGTTGCTGCCACTGGCAACCGTTACCGCGGGCTTGGTCGCTGGCAGGGGAGACGGCAGCAGGTTCATGGATCGGGGGCCGAGAGGCTGGACCGAGGCGGCGCGAGGGTTCGCCAGTGCGGCTGGTGTGGCTGGCGTGGTTGCTGCTGCTGCAGCGGGGGTCGCGCTTGTTGTGGCTGCTACGGCGGGCCTCGCGGGGGATTCCAGGGACTTGGGCTTGGGAGTCGTCACGGACGCGTCCGTTGCCTTGGGCTTGGAAGTGACGGTGGCCCCCTCTGAGGTCTTAGGGTCAGGGGTGATGGTACTTCCCCCGCTGGCCTTGAGGGTAGCCAAGGAGGACGCCGCCATCGTGAGGGCTGTGGCGACGGTTCCAGTCCCCGCCCCCGTGCCTGACTCAAGTCTCTTTTGTTTGGGAGTGATTCGCTCCCCCGTAACGTCACTCGTCCTCTGTCGAAGATTCGAGAGGTTATCGGAACTCGGGGCCCGGGCCAGGGGTGGGGTGTTGGCTGCCATGGCGGCTGTCGGTACCTTGGCCCCCACCGCTGCTGCAGGGGCGGGGCGTTTGGTGCGTGCAATGTCCCCTAACAAGGTGGCGGACGCGGTCGCCCCAGGGACTGCCCCATCCCTCGCCTGGCCCTGCTTGTCTGACACCTGGCGGTTTTCTGCTCTGGGCACTGCTCCTTGCTTGGCTAGCTTCGAGCGGTCATCCGACGCATCACTGGCTCTCACGTCGCCGCTTCTTGCTTTCTTCTTCAGGCTCCGGTCCTCATTACCTCTCTCGGACAGGACAAGAGGGGCCTTAGCCTGCAGCTGCTGCAGGCGCTGTGGAGAGGCCGTTGCAACCGGCGCTTGTGGCTGCGCGGGTGGCTGTCTCCGCGGCTGCGCGTCATCGGCCGGCAGCTGGGTGGTGGCTGTCGAGTTCTTGGGCTTTGCAGCGCCGGGGGAACTGCCAGGGAGGGGGAGGGTCCAGCAGGGAGAGAGTGTCCATGGCCATGGCAACGGGTTTTGAGAGCACAGGTGTGCAGCCATTAGCCAAGGACTAGCAGCACCGGAGTACAGCCAGGCACTGGTAGTGAGCAAGAAAAGGGTGGGAACCACTTCCTGTGGTGAGAACCAATGCAACGATGAGCGTGCACGAGCCCTAAAGAGCCACCATTACTGTCCCACCAGAAAACAAAATACTTTCCACAAGAAAACACGACTGTTTCCTTCTCATCCATCCCAAGTCATTCTCACAAACTGTGGCGATCGTACCGCCACAGAATCATAGTTCAACATTCTATTGATGCGCGCACACCCCTGGCTTACCCTGCGACATCATCCATCGCAGCCAATGCCCCTGGCCGCCTGTCCCTCGCAGGTGCCGCCGCAACCTCAGCACCTCCCTTGGCACCCGCAAGTGCACCTTGTCCCACTGCCGCCGTCCCCCCGGCTCTACTACTGGTGCCCGCCCCCACACCACCAGTGGCCTTGGCTCTCCGCTGCACCACCCTCTCCTCCTCTCTCTTCTCCTCCTCTTCCTCTTCTTCTTCCTCAGACTCCTCAGACTCGGCATCCTCCTCCGAACTCGAGCTCCCCTCCTCCTCCTCCTGGCTGCTGCTGCCCTTGCGGCGGCGCTTATCCGACGCAGGCTGCGACCCGGACAGGCTCCCATCTGTGTTCTCGCAGGGCAGGGACTCGGAGGCGTGCTCAGGGCAGAGCATAACGAACGCGTCCTGTGGTCACAAGGGTGGTGGCGGCATGATGGCATTGAGTGCGAAGCATGAGGCCAAGCGTTGAGGGCGCAGCATCACAAACGCGTCCTGTGGTCACAAGGGTGGTGGCGGCATGATGGCATCGAGTGCAAAACATGAGGCCAAGCGTTGAGGGCGCAGCATCACAAACGCGTCCTGTGGTCACAAGGGTGGTGGCGGCATGATGGCATCGAGTGCGAAACATGAGGCCAAGCGTTGAGGGCGCAGCATCACAAACGCGTCCTGCCGTGCATGTAAGGCCAAATAGGGGCATTTAGGGCCCATAAGGGCCCAATAAGGGCATTAAATGGCATGTAGGGGCATATTGGGGCATATTGGGGCATATTGGGGCATATTGGGGCATATTGGGGCATATTGGGGCATATTGGGGCATATTGGGGCAAATTGGGGCATATTGGGGCATATTGGGGCATATTGGGGCATATTGGGGCATATTGGGGCATATTGGGGCATATTGGGGCATCTTGGCGAGTAAAAGGACAAGGGAATAGACCAGGACATTGCCCGGGGCAGAGCGAATGCATCCTGCCGTGTTACATAATGATTAGGGGCATTGAGTAAGGAGACGAGGGAAGAGACTCAGAGGCGTGCTTAGGGCACAGCAGGCCGAGCACATCCTGCATTGGCAAGGGTGAGCCAAGCAGAGAGTGTCCAGCGGGCCACATAGGGGCATACAGGGAGTAACCGCAATTCGAGATCAGGGGAGATTTGCATGCATGCTCGGGGCAGAAGGTTGAATTACAATGTTTTTGAATGAATGAATTACAAGTTTTTTTCTTTTAATTGCACGATGTTTGCATCCCGCCGTGTGGATAAGGAAAAAGATCGAGACAAAGATTGGCCATAGGGACGACAGCAATCACGTATGGGAGCACAAGAACGAAGACTGCTGCAAGTGCAGGGGAATGATAGTGAGGACGGGTATTATTAAACACGGCCCCTATATGCCCTATATGCCCTATATGCCCTATATGCCCTATATGCCCTATATGCCCTATATGCCCTATATGCCCTATATGCCCTATATGCCCTATATGCCCTATATGCCCTATATGCCCTATATGCCCTATATGCCCTATACGCCCTATATGCCCTATATGCCCTATATGCCCTATATGCCCCTATGGGAGGGCAGAGCATGGCAAATGCGTGTTGCCACGTGTTGAGGGTCGTATGGGGGCATATGGGCAAGTGAAACTGCAATGAGGTGAAAGAGCGCAGGAAACTTGGGGCCAATAATTGTTGTGTAGCGGCATAGATCCTTGATGCAGCTTGATGCATACAATCGTGAGCAGACAATGTCCTACGGGCCTTTGTCTGCACCATTGAGGTACAGACAAGGGTGACGGACCGTAGGTAGGACAGACAAGGGTGACAAGCAGGCGTGGGGTAGACCGGATCGACAAAAGTCGTGAGCAAAGGCCACGGGCAAAGGCCACAACACAGGCGGATGCATGAGACAAAATGACAAATAACGAGGAGAATAGAGGCCGGGTTCGGATGCCCGTCCCACAACTCAGGCAGAAGCTTGGTCGCGCTCAGGGCGTAACAAGGCAGAAGCGATGAGGGACGGGCATTCAACTAGGCTCTAGGCTCTGGTGTGATAGCTAGACTCTATAAGCACAACTAACAGTTGTCAGTAGAAGAGCTGCCCTGTTTCAACATTTTCCGAACCCAACCCCCAAACCTTACGAACGGGTTAGCGTGCGAGGCCGTGGTTTCATCACCGTTAGACGCAAGTAATCAGGTATCGACATCCATGTAACAGCTCATGGATGTAGTTATCAAGTTAGCGGAATAGCGAATAAACCGTTGAACGTGAACACCCCACCTCGTCGAAACGGCACCCCACGGTGCGCGCGCACGGGTAGTGGTAGCTGTGCCGGCAGGTAGGGATCATGCAACCCAGCGCGGCACCTGGCCGCTTGCAGCTGGCGCACTTGATGCGGCGGCCGCGCGACACCTCGGAGCGGACGTTGACCATCTCGCCTCTCGGGCTGAAGTACACGTTGGGCGCCCTGATATATCAAATGATAGCAAAGGGGGGATGAAGAAATAGCCAAGGGGGGGGAGGAATGGCAAAAGTTGTGGCATGAGCAAGGGGGGACAGGGCATGACAGCAGGGTGGAGCTGAAGAAAAATCCAAAGAAAAAGCTGAAGAAAAGCCGACGAAGAATCTGAAGAAAGAGCTGAAGAAAATGCTGAAGAAAAAGCTGAGCTGGTGGGCTGTACATAAAAGTACATGTCGGGCACCCTGGAAGAAACGTGTGCTGAATATCATCGCAAGGTGGAGAGAGAGAGAGGCAACAAGGGCAGAGCGGACGAGTCTGCGCGACAACAAGACAAGGATGGAGCATCCACGACACGGCAGAGGATGGAATATCAACAAAGCAAGATCTCCGGAGGCCGTGAGAATGGAGATTTTTTTTTTTTGGGGGGGGGGCGGGGCGATGTGCCACATAACTGAGGGAGTAGCCAAGGGGCAAGGCAGGACAAGAAAATTAGGGTATTAGAGGGCGGAAGTAGTCGCTGGGTGCCCTAGGTAGCAGAGGATCGTTTTACTCTCACAGGATCAATAATTAGTGCATGCATGCCATTTCCTCTTAAGTATGCTCAAGGGAGAGTGCAGGTTCATGAACGTTGGTGCAGTGGCTATGAACTAGGTTCGCGTGCACAGTCCCCACCCACCTATGCCACACGTACAGTGACCACCTGCAACCCACCTAGAGTGACCACATACCAGGTCGCGCAGTGCTCGTGGACATAAGTGATGCTGTCCTTCTTGCCCTTCCCGGCCACCTTTCCCCCCCCGCTGCTCGCCTCCACCGCCTTCCCCTTGCCCTTGAGACGCATGAGTGGACCTGCACTCGCCGCGCTGGGCCCTTCCATTCCGCAGAACGAGCACAGACTCTCCGCCCCCCGACCACTACTGACACCTTCACCCCCTGTCTCAATCCTCCCTGCAGGGGGGCCACTCGCATCCGCGGGTCGGGGGTGGGACGGTTTATGGCCCCCGCTGGGCGCTTGCGGTTGCAGCTGCTCGGAGAGGCCTTTCTCGGCGGCCAACGCCGCCTTGCGCTTGCGAGATTTGATCGCCTCGCACACGCCCACGAAATAGTCCGCGTCGCCGGCCTTCCATCCATCGGCATCACTGGCCTGTGCGGGGACGATACGTCCGACTGAACCAGCATCAGCATCAGCATCAGCAGCGGCTGCTGCAGCGGCAGCGGCAGCTCCAGTCTCAGAGGCAGATTCCGCCCCCACCCCTGGCTCCCGCTTGTGGTCACGTCGGCCTAATAAGGTTCCCTGGGAGTGGTCGCCCTCTTCAGCGCCCAGATCTGCATTCCCACCCCGCCCCTCTCCGCCTTGACCCCGCCCATCCCGCCCATGCCACCCATGCTTCTCTTCCTCTTCCTCATCGTCACCATGATCATCACTATCATCATCAGTCTCGTGGTCACCAGCTTGCCCCTTTGGCCCCCGCTCTTCTTGCCGTGGTGACAGCGATGACCCCTGTTGCTGTTGCTGCTGCTGCTGGCGCTGGTTGTCTTCCTTCAAGATGCTGCCACCCGCGACATTAGTGGCCGTTGGGAGCCGCTCTGAGACGGGCGCATCATCGGCCAAGGCTGTCGTGTGGGGGTGGTCGGCGTCTCCGTCAGGGGGGTCAACCGGGGTCAGCCCTCCCTCGCTCCCAAACCCTGGCAGTGGGGCACTCTGCGGCCACCGAGAGGGGGGGGAGAGGGGGCAAGACGCATGCATGCAAGCAGGAAGTGTTTGGCGTGTTGACCGGTGCGCAGGCATGAAACGTGGCTGCATGATGACGTTGCGGTTTATGGTCTCTTCTGCAAAAGGGGGATTTCTCCTCCTCAATACAACCATTAACATCCAGATCATCATTATTTTCATTATTATCATTATTATCACTATTATCATTTTATTATCATGCTCATCACCTGGTTTGATGATCATTTCGCTTGCTTTCCACTTCCCTAGCTGTATCTATACAGGAAAACTTGCTCGAAACTCGTCATGACATCTTCTGAGTTGCTGAAATGTATGTGGTCCGGCATGGGCACCGAAGGGTTTGGGGCACCAAAGGGTTTGGGGCACCAAAGGGTTTGGGGCACCAAAGGGTTTGGGGCATCAAAGGTTGGGTAAACAAAGTGTGCGTTCCGGCGGACACAGCGGATTTCGGTATTCAGGACACAACACGTTTCTATACAGGCACTATACAGCAATTCTAAGGTTACGCTATCCAAGTAGCAGACACCAATCGCAGTGGCACCCTACTCATGTCTGGACTGGCATGACAGAAGCTCGATCCGGGCTGTCCATCACCACCATCCACTAATTATAAACTAGTCTACAACTAACAGAAACCACTAACATGACCACTAGCAACGCCTCACCTCCGGGTTCCCCACCGCCATCGTTTGATCAGATGCTACTTATTATTCAAACAGGCACTAAACAATTATTAGCAACGCCTCACCTCCGGGTTACCCACCACCATTGTTTGATCAGATGCTACTTATTATTCAAACAGGCACGAAACAATTATTAGCAACGCCTCACCTCCAGTTTCCCCACCGCCATCGTTTGATCAGATGCTACTTATTATTCAAACAGGCACTAAACAATTATTAGCAACGCCTCACCTCCAGTTTCCCCACCGCCATCGTTTGATCAGATGCTACTTATTATTCAAACAGGCACTAAACAATTATTAGCAACGCCTCACCTCCGGGTTCCCCACCGCCATCGTTTGATCAGATGCTACTTATTATTCAAACAGGCACTAAACAATTATTAGCAACGCCTCACCTCCAGGTTCCCCACCGCCATCGTTTGATCAGATGCTACTTATTATTCAAACAGGCACTAAACAATTATTAGCAACGCCTCACCTCCGGGTTCCCTGCTGCCATCGTGCCGGGGCTCATCGGCTCGTCATCACCCTGCAGGGTGCGGTCAGGACAAGAGAGACAAAAAAAACAGCAATGGCATGCCCGCGGTCAGGATAGAACAAACAGCGATGGCGGTCAGGATAAGAACATGCCACATGGCGTGCCCGCGGTCAGGATAGAACAAACAGCGATGGCGGTCAGGATAAGAACATGCCACATGGCGTGCCCGCGGTCAGGATAGAACAAACAGCGATGGCGGTCAGGATAAGAACATGCCACAAGACGTGCCCGCGGTCAGGATAGAACAAACAGCGATGGCGGTCAGGACAAGAACATGCCACATGGCGTGCCCGCGGTCAGGATAGAACAAACAGCGATGGCGGTCAGGACAAGAACATGCCACAAGGCGTGCCCGCGGTCAGGATAGAACAAACAGCGATGGCGGTCAGGACAAGAACATGCCACAAGGCGTGCCCGCGGTCAGGATAGAACAAACAGCGATGGCGGTCAGGATAAGAACATGCCACACGGCGTGCCCGCGGTCAGGATAGAACAAACAGCGATGGCGGTCAGGACAAGAACATGCCACAAGACGTGCCCGCGGTCAGGATAGAACAAACAGCGATGGCGGTCAGGATAAGAAGATGCCACAAGGCGTGCCCGCGGTCAGGATAGAACAAACAGCGATGGCGGTCAGGACAAGAACATGCCACAAGGCGTGCCCGCGGTCAGGATAGAACAAACAGCGATGGCGGTCAGGATAAGAACATGCCACAAGGCGTGCCCGCGCTCAGGACAAAAACAGGGCATGCAGCGCGGTAAGCACACCCAGTTTCTGCCCACACGTCCACCCACACAGCCATCCTTCTGCCCACCTTCTGCCCGCAACGCAATCTAAGCACATCCATCTGCCCACACATCCCAACCGTGTATGTTCTACAAGCACGCCATATAACATGCGTGTGTGATACAAGCACGCCGCATAGCATGTGTGTGTGATACAAACACGCCGTATAACATGCGTGTGTCAAACAAGCACACCGTCTAGAATGTCATATACCCGCACCCAGCGGGCGAGCCGCACTCACCGACACCTGGCTGGGGGATGTTCCCTGCAACGTCCCTGGCATCATGCTCACGTCAGCGCTGCTGCCGCCAAGCACAGCGCTCCGGCCTGCAGCCCCCGAGACTAGACCACCATCTGGGAAACCACCCACCAGGCCTTGCTGCTGCTGCTGCTGCTGCTGCTGCTGCTGCTGCTGCTGCTGCTGTTGCAGGGGGATGTCACTGAGGGCTGGCGTGCTGGAGAGGATCGACGGGTGGAGGGCTGAATCAGCCCGCGATGGTCCACCCAGCGGCTCCCTTTTGGCTCCCTCAGCATCCAGGCATCCCTCCTCCTCCATGTCATCTTCGTGATTGTCAAAGGCAGCGGCATCCGAGGCGCCGGCGTTGGAGTAGCCACCGGGGGAGATCGGGTTCGTCGGGACGCCAGCAGGGCGTGCGCGGCGCGTGGGGGCGCCCGGTGGCGGCTGCGTGCAGAAGGAGGCCATGCCGGATTCGGTCTCCAGCGCGATGTACGCATTCAGCACCTTTGCGACGACGTCAGCGGGTCGGATGTCTGTGCGAAGTGTGTGTGAGGCGGGGAGATAAAAACAGAAAATAAGGATTGTATTACAACATTGTACAAATAGATTATACTTGTACAATACAGTCTAAACACAAAATAAGGATTGTTGTAAGCGGCAATACCGTTTGTTATCAAATAAGGATTGTTGTAAGCGGCAATACCGTTTGTTATCAAATAAGGATTGTTGTAAGCGGCTATACCGTTTGTTATCAAATAAGGATTGTTGTAAGCGGCTATACCGTTTGTTATCAAATAAGGATTGTTGTAAGCGGCTATACCGTTTGTTATCAAATAAGGATTGTTGTAAGCGGCAATACCGTTTGTTATCAAGACAGTATTTGGTAGTAACAAAAACAATATGTAATGGATTGTTACGAGAGAAAAATGAGCCAGGGATGTGAGTCATCGGCAGGCGGATGGCAAGGGTAAAGGCAGTGAAGAGAGCTGGACAGGCAGGGAAGGTGGCAGTTCGCTGAATTCAACATGGACTTAGATTGATTTGTCCTTTAAGAGAGGACAAGGGACACGAAATTAGATTTGAATCTCAGGGCCGACCACTGTGGCCATGCTTATGACGGCCATCAGGCCCTTTCTGACCCGTGGAAAGCTGAGAACAGGGCCCGCACGGGTCATGCAGACGGTGGGAGAGCGCGGCGGGCTGGGCGCGTGGCAAGGTAGCGGCTTTGTTGCAGAGAACGCGCCCGTGTCGGGGACATTCGTTTGTGGATTACTCGCAAGCAAATGCTAACGAGGCTGCATGACGGGGAAGCAGAAGCGGCACGTATGCTGGCACCCACCTCGCCTCGAGGCCGGCGCCTTGCACAGCGGGCAGGCCGGATGGTGCTGTAGACTCCTCTTGATGCATTCCCTGCATGTCAACGGGTAAGAGCAGTAAGGCGAGGTTTAGCGTAGGAGTGGGATTATGGAGCTAAAGGCAGTGCGGGGACAATATTCATAGATCGTTTCGAATTGGTTACGAAGCACTTACTCGCAGAAGCAGTGGTTGCATGAAATGAAGACCGGCGATTTGTAGAGGCTCAGGCTGCAAATCCGACGCGACACGCACGCAGAAACAAAAACTTTCGGCGCAGGTTACGGACTCCTGCACAAGGCAAACGGAGAATGTGCTCAGCTGCTTGAACCGGGCTTGCGGCAGCTTACCACACGGAGCACACCAGCTCCTTCCCGAGGCCTTGCACTCCGTCAGCTAGATCGCCAGTCGACGGATCCATCTAGACGGCCCAATACAGATGAAGGCCGCTCACTACTATCAACAAGTTGAGTGGTTCTCTGGGCGCATTTTACACCTATACATGCCTATCAACGATAAAGTTCCCACCAGGAAGCGTGCATGTAAACCAAAATTACTGGGGCTTTGGTGGCTTGCAAGGCGTGGTTGGTAACTGGGTAAGTCACGTTCTCACGAAGTCAATTTTTTCATTTTTTTTGCGCGCGAAATGGTTCAACTCAAAAAATGGCGTCGTGCGTCGTTCCTGGGCCAGGACTGCCCGGCGCGGCGCGGCGTGGGTGCCGATACGTCTTGTTGTGTACAGGCATTCACGCCTGAGTTGGGTTCGAGGGTTTCTTGGGGTCAACCCAACTTAAGGCGTGAACCGAACTTAATTAAGCCGTTAAGTTACCATAACTTGCGACCCCCAGCCCTGCTGAAGGACTTAAGGGTGTCTTTTGATAGCTCTCGTCAAGGCCGATCGAACTGCACTGAAGAATTCACCATCAAGGTCGTATTTCGGGTCGTAACTTGGATGCAAGTCCTCAAACCGGCTCAAACCGGCTGTGGGCCGCAGGTGAAGCACCCCACCGTGCTAGCCAAAACTTCGTGTGCTGCATAGGGCATGCGCGTTCTATGCGCGGTAATCGTGGCTATTTACCCTCTAGCCTCGTCTTCCCTAGCATCGACGCAAACAGTAATCCCGTCCATGGCCACTCACTGTCACCAGGACTGGTCTAATAACGGTGAACGGTTTGCACGTGAATGCCAACAACGTTGTTGATCCCGGCGAAATATGTCGCCATGTCAGAGAGCGCAGCAACCCTCATTACGACAAGAATGCCATAGCCGTTCAAAAGGCTGACCACAGCCATATTGGCCGGGTGGCCAAAAGGCAGGCCGCTGCCTTGAGCCCGTTCAGTTCATAGACAATGGCATCATGAAAGTTGCAGAGGTTGTCGCTACACAGGACCATGAGGGCTATCGGTACCAAATGTTCAGATTTACTTTCATCATAAAAGAAGAAAAGGAGGCGCATGTGCGCCTTGCCTTAAGTTGGGCACAAATTGAGCTGCTGTAGTGGTCATAGAACCGACAGGCATGGCGGTACCCCTTCGGTTGTGCTCAACCGAAACATGTAATCCGTAGGTGTTACGTCGCGTAACAATTCGTTGTAGTTACGGACGTAAATTAGGTCTTTTGCCTCGGTTGTCCCTAGGTTTACGTGTAGTTCCTACCGGGACACTATTGTCCTCGTACCAGTACTGTGGTACATTGGGTGCCTTTGGGCGCCGCGCCGCGTACTTTATTAGTGGTCCTGATCCTTTGGTAGAATGTAGTGGACCAGCGTGCATCTGTAGGCGAGGGCCAGGTCGGCCCGAGCGTGTTGGACCGTTGGTGACCATTTATGCACGTTCTACCCCTCGTGTGTGCACTCGGCGTGTGTTAAATGAATTAACACATATAGGCTTGGGTCACGGCAGTGTAGTTGTGTTTCCTTCCTCTATTCCTGGAGTAAACGGGTTGTGTAAATGGCTTATGGCGTATTATAGTAACACTTACGTTAATGCATTGAGATCTGGATCGTCTCGTTCGTCTTTCGCTAGGGGTTTAACTAGAGGCGGCTTGACTAGTTTAGGTAGCGTCAGGCCAGGTAGAGGTAGAGGTGGCGGTAGAAACCCGAGGCGTAACAATGGACTCGGAGGAATTTTAGGTAGAGAGCGAGACGACGATCCCCTGCAACATACGTCATTGAATCAACCCTTCCGCGTCCGGGAAAATGAAGACGACACCTAGACTGTACTTGACAGGTAATGGGCGGGTCGCCTGCAAGCTGGGGGGGTAGTGCTGCCCGATTCGGGACACGCCCAGCCTAGAAGATAGACCTGCTCGAAGCGGAAAATCCTTTTATAGATAGCTCCTTTTCCTCGTTTTGTTTTCCTGAGACATGTGGCCTACTGTCGTAGATAGGTGATGGTTTTGGTTCTACGTTAGTTAGAGAGACGACTAGCGTCTCGTAGATTACACTTTTTCTGCATTCTTGCCTGCGTTGTATTTAGACGACCCATCGCCAGACGCAGAATTCTTGAAACCGGATACTTACGACCACCTGGCGCTGGAAACCTCGTCCCTGCGTGCGTCGTCAATCTGGTTCGGTTTCAGACACCCGAGATAAGTCGCCTTCTCCTCGTTCTCCTTATTTGACTACTCAAGACCTACCAGGTGCGTTAACATGAGCCAGCGACGTCCTTTTCCTGCTCCTTCTCATTCGACTAGTAATAATAGTTTAGCGAAATATTACGTTGTTATTACCCCTCAATGGGCATCTATTTTCTTATCGTGGGCCGATGCTAGGAAGTTCGTTCAGTCGCGTGCTTATAATGTCTCCAAATATAAGAAGTTTATGTCCTTTGAAGAAGCTCAGACCTACCTCTTAAAGCATAGTGAATCAGATTTGGGTCTCCATTCTCGTCCTTCTCCTCATGCTCGTCCTGCAGTAGATAGTCTTGTTTTTGTTACACCACCTCCATCTCCTCCTTCGTCTCCCCCTAAACGGGCTGCATCCTCATCTAGCTTAGATACGCCTCTCACCTTAGAGTTCGGTTCCCTATCCATTACTGTTGCTAAAAAGGATTGATTTAAATTGTTTCCTTCTTTTAGGACATTAAAAGCTTTTTCTTTTCTTTCCTTGCCTTAAATTAGGCCTTGTCCTTTTCCTTGTTGCTTTCAGTTAGATTCCTATTCATTTACTTAATTAAAATGGATCCAGTGGGTGGTAATATGTCGCCTATACCTACCAACACTCCTACTATGAATAATAATAATAATAATACTAACAACAATAACAACACTCGTGGTAACCGACGGGACTCACTTGAAACGGTGCACCATCTCACTCCTCAAGGTAATCTGCGTACCTCACCTCCTTCTCCTGTTACTGGTGGTCGCCGTCGTCCCTCACTTACCCCTCCTACCTATGAACAACGTATGCAAGTCAGATTTAGTGATGACCCTTCCTTACCTTGAACCAGGCCCCTGCCCCTCCTGCAACCTTGGCTCAACCCCCAGCAGGTCCTCACTAACTAACAATGTTTCTAGGCCTCCTTCCCACCCTGTGCCTTCCATGCCTGCTTTTAACACGGGTCGTACCTCTGCCCCTGTCGGCCCTTCTGGGCGCCCTAGTGCAGTTCCCTTTTACCCACCTGCTTCCTGGTCCTACCCTGAGACGGCCTATGAGGCAGCCCAGGTCCCTACCCGTGTGGCTGATTTAGAAGTTAATAGTGATTTCAGCACCATGCCTCTAGATGACAGAAATTATGATCATTTTGCCTACTCCTCTCTTCGTGAGCAATATACTGTCCCTTCTCCTATGGGCACCAGCCTGAAACGGTGGCCCCTTCTAGACCCCTACCCAAAACCTTTCCTCTTCCTTCCTTCTATCCCGCTTATGTAGCAGTGGAAGATAGTGGCCCTATGGGAAAAACTGACTCTTCTAATCCCCCTAAGCCCCTGCTCTTCCCCTCTTTGCTAACCTTCCCAAGCTGGATGTCAAGTCTACCCCTCAACAGTTTTTCACCTTTATTATGTTGCTTACCCAGAACACAGAGTCGTGGCAGAATCATAATAGATGGCGTCTCTCTGATGCTGTACTAGTCCCTCACTATCTTACAACCTGCATTACTCCTGAGCTTGCTAACCTCATCAGTGTGAGTCTTTGGCCTCTCATGCCTACCCTAACTCTGTAGCAGAATTGTTTAAGCGTTTAGAGAACCATTTAGTCCCTCCTGATTCAGATTGGCAGGATAGATTAGCCTTTGGTACCTTGCAGCAGGGTACTAAATCATTTAAGGAGTATATGAAAGAGTTTGATGCTCAGATGGTACGAATTAGGGATTTGTCGGGTGCAGAAGTACGTGCTCGCTTCCTCCAAGGCCTCAGTAGACCCTTATTACGTGAAGTCAAGCGCCAGTTCTCTGCCTACCGTTTTACTGATCTGCCCCTCAAGCATGTGCGCCAGCATCTCTTGCGAGTAGCAGATTTCTTCACCACTCCTTCTCTCCCTACCCGTTCCCGTATTAATAATATTATCCTTACCCCTGAGGAGGAGAACTCCTATGTAGAAGAATTAGATATCTGCGTTGCTGATCTTTCAGCTCTTGATGTCTCTCATATCACATGCTATCATTGTAAGGAAGTAGGTCATCTTAAACGTGAGTGCCCCAAGTTCCTTTCGGGTGCTCCCCCTCATCCCGACGCTCGCCCTCCTCGTACCCCTCAGCGTGCTCCTATTCGTCCCACTTCAGGACGCATTCCCTCAGCTACCCCTAGTAGGCTGAATGCTGTGCAGACAGGACCCCCAGGGTTCCCCTATGATAATCAGGCTCCCGCACCCTCTTCGATCCCTCGTGACCCTCCAGCAGTGGCTTTTTCGCCAGGGTCTTCTTCGGGGTTAGTTCCTATGGATTTGGGGGGGAGGGGGAACAGTAGGCCTGTCAGCCGGGGGTAACCTGGACAGGTCCTTAGATAGTACCCCAGATAAAAATTTTTGCCTGCCTGTTTTTATAACCTCTGTAGGAGCTGAATCATCCCTACCACTACGTGTGCGTCCTCTTATGTTCTTGAATGGTGGTTTAACCGTTCCTCATACTGTTGTAGACCCTTCTTGCATGCTGATGAACTCTTGAATGTCTCTGTGTTGGTAGATAGCGGTGCGGCTAGCTCCTTTGTGAGCGAGGCCCTAGTTAGGCGTTTAGGACTAGTCCCTACCCCTCACACCAAACCTGTCACTGTTCATTATGCTGATGGTCGCACCAGTCATTCCCCGGGTACGGTGTCCCTTCCCCTGGTCATACAAGGACGTACTGTCAACCTGACGGCCACTATAGGCCCTATCACTACCGCTGATGTATTACTAGGATTAGATTGGCACCAGGATAATAAGATTACTATTAATTATGATACCATGGTCTTCGAATCCTTGCATGACCTTGAGAGGGTCACCCCGGCCCGCCACTTTTTGGTTATGCTGCTCGACGCCAATGCCACGCTCCCCGTGGGCACTGCTGGCAGCCGCTTTGCGCCTGCTGACACTACTGCTAACGACAACACCCCCCTGTTTTCTGCCTTTTTGCGGGATAGCGGGATGGTTGCTGTCAAAGTTCTGCCACTTCCAACGTCCCTCACAGGACTTGGTCACTTTTCGTGGCCCTAACGGCCGTCAGGCCTGTTTGGACTACGTGGTGGTACGGCAGTCCAGGTGCACCTCGGTCCTGGACACCCGAGTGTTTGATACGCCGACGGTGTGCTCTGACCACCGGTTGGTGCGCGCGACCCTTCGGCTCCGGTTCCACGTCCCCGCGCGCCGCGCCCCAGTGGTTCGCCCTGACTGGTCTGCTCTACGTCCGGTCAAGGGAGATCCTGAGGACTGGACGGACGCCGAGCACGAGCGGAACTGGTGCCGCCGGAAGTACCTGTCGGCACTGGACGCCCGGGCGGACGTCGACGAGCTGGACAATGGTGCCCCCAACGCAGCCATTTTTGCGGGCTTTGCGGCCCGTGCCCCGTTGCTGGCGGCCCGGCACCTGCCGGTCATGCCCCGCCGCCGCCCCGGCCCGCTCTACCGCCAGGACCCCAAGGTCTTGGCCGCCCGGCACCGCCTCAAGCGTAACCGGGACCCGCTGCAGAAACCATTGCTCACGGCCGCCCTTGTGGAGGCCTACGAGCACGCTCAGGACGCGGAGGCGGCCCAGTGCATCGCGGATGCCAAGGCCTGCCAGGCTCGCAACCAGGGCAAGGACATGTGGTACCACCTCGACCGGCTCGGCGGCCGGCGGCAGCGCACCCCGGTGGAGCACACGGCCGGGGGACGGCACGGCGCCGGTAAGCCTCGACCGCTGGTTGGCCCACAATGTTTCCTTGACCGGTGGGGCTCGCGCCCCCCCGCCGCTTCACCCCGAGACGGCCGCCCGCCTCGGGGTCGCCGGACCCCCGCCGCCGCCAGCGCCCCCCTCCTCGGCCGCGGACTACCAAGTCCCCGCCTTGAAGGAGGGCTGCCTTGCCACCAACGACGTCGTCCACCCCTTCACTTTGGAGGAATTGGACGGCGCCCTTGCTCGCCTGCGGTACGATGCGGCGGTCGGTGCCGACCACCTTTCTGCTGAGCTGCTGAAGACCCCTGATCTGGCGGTTAGGGATCTTCTGCTGGCGTTCTGCAACCGTGTCCTGCTCTCTGACGAGCCTCCGCCTGCTGAGTGGCAGACGGCCATCCGCGTCATGCTGTACAAGAAGGGCTCTGCTGCTGACCCCGGTAACTACCGGGGTGTCTGCCTCCAGAGCGCCGCGCTGAAGGTCTTCAGGGGAGGTGGCACCCCAAAACCCTTACAAATTGAACTATGGTAATAACACTTGAAATTCATTTGCACAATGCTGAAATATGATTGCGGGCACTAAATAACATCTCTTGTGAGTTGTCCATGCACTTGTTGGGGGTACTACCCCCAAGTATACGCCAATATTGCGCTATAAATAGAAAAAGACGCTAATTAGGGCTGGGTATGCCCCAGCCAATGCACACATTTGTTGGCAACCAAAAATCAACCATTTGTAGTTCCCTGAGTGTGTAGCTTGCTGAGCTATTTACATCATGGAAATGGCAAAACCTTGAACAGTTATTAATTTTCCCGCAAAACAGGTCTTTTTTTACCGGACATTGGGAATAAACATATCATAAACACTTCAGATAAGGCCACAAAATCAAGCGAAAATCCGGCTAACAGGGGGACAGCAGTGGTCCAAGTCCCAGGTCATTCCGACAAGTCTAGCTCAAGTTATAAGGTTTTGCGTGCTAAAACCTGAACATACGCTAAATGAGGTTTTTCTGTGTATAAGGCCACCTAGACATCATGTTTTCCATCCAAGAGGCCAAAAAACATGCCCAACTCGATCACACAACATAAGAAAAGGCTAGGCACCTCATCTGCCCTCCCCTGCCCTCAGCATGGCCAGCCTTGCCAGCGTGCGCATAGCAACACCATCGCTAGGCATACACGCACCAAGAGAGCATACACTAAGCTCAGCCCAAGGTTACCATGTAAATTTATGCCAAGAACTCAGCAAGTATACGTGTAAAAACCTTAGAAAGACTGCCCAAGCAATAGAGGCAACTGCAGCCTGCAAACTTGGCAGCAAATCATACATGTTGTCTGCCAAGCATTCACATCCTATCCAGCTTGCCTTGCTGCACACATAGCAGGGAAGTCTTAATGGTTATAGCTCAAGGAAAGCCATGGAAACACCTATCTAATGCAATGCCACTCATGCAGTATGGCCAGCAAAAGAACCACTCTCACCTTCCTTTCCAATAGGGCAATTTGCTAAGAAGCTGATGCCAGCTTGTTAGCCTCTAGGCACATGCCGGATGTCGTTCTAAAACAGGCGTGTCAGATCCGGCACATAACAAAGCGTCTGAGCAAGCTCACGTCCAAAGGATTATGGAAAACAAATGTCAACACATTACCAACAACTTGACCTCGGCGCATTTAGCATGCCAGCCACAAACTACACGAAATTGTACGAAATAGCTAGGAATCTGACGATGCAACCGAAAGAAATGGAGCGCTTCCTGCAGGGAAACTGCCCGAAAAAAAGGCGAAAGGCCGACGTTAATGCACCTGCCTGCGTGGAAATGTTTCATGCATAAACTGGCACGCAAGCTCGAACAATAAAAGACATCATCCATTGATCAGGCGAACAAGGAAGGTGCGCCTTCCGTGAATACGTCGCAGGCGACATGCGCAGGCCTGCGTAGGTTCTTACCTTGAATGCCGGAAATGTAAAAGAAACCGGGAAGCTTCGGCACAAACTCGACAACACCATTAAGTTAGCTTCATAATCGCTCTTTAGAGCCTACGTTGCCTCACAATAGCTGCCGTCAACCTGCATTAAATTTCATGATCCGCAAGAGAAATTATATCCTGGACCCCCGCGCCCGTAGCCGTTCGAGAAATTAGCGATATTGCAAACCGTAAACTTTCCGCCTCGAAATGAGGTCATCAACTAATCTTCTGCGAAATTCAAGCATTTTTTCTAGCTGTTTACGTGCCATATCGATTAATATTGCATAAAGGCATGCCGCCATGGCCACTTCCGCGAGGGTTGAGCGGTCCGGGCACACATTATACACCGTACGGACGGTACCGCGAATTTTTTGGCGCGGAAAATATTCGGCGCGCCACGTCCCCTTCATGCGCATGATGCTGCACAGGCTCCGCGCCGCGCTGGACCCACACCTGGGTGAGTCTCAGATGGGTTTCCGTCGTGGTCGTAACACTGTCATGGCTGTGTTTGTCGCGCGCCGGTTGATGGAGGAGGTGCGTCGACTTCCCCCTGACAGTTTGCCGCTGGTCTTCATTTTTGTTGACTATATCAAGGCCTTTGACACGGTTCTCTGGGAGGCTCTTTGGGCCATCCTAGCTCTGGATCGGGTACCACCTGCGTTTATTGCTGCCATTCGCCGTCTGTATGAGGGTTCACAGGCAGTAGTACGGACTGCGGAGGGCACCACTCCACCATTCCCCCTTCACCACGGGGTGTGGCAAGGTTGTGTCCTGTCCCCATACCTGTTCATTATTGTCGTGGATCACGTCATGCGCCGGGCACGTGCGCGCTTTACTGCTCTTAAGGGGTTCGAGCCAGGCTTGGACATCCTTAACGTGAAAGAGCACGGCGGGGTTAGACCTGGTTACCGCCTTGCCGACCTGATTTATGCGGATGATACCACCCTCATCGAGCGCCCCGAGCACATTCAGACCTGGCTGGACTGCCTGGGCCTGGAGGCGAGGGCGGTGGGGCTGGAGATTAGTGTCAAAACTGAGGCGATGGTGATAGGCGCATCCAGTAAACCACCGCTGCCGCGCCTGCTCGACGGGACGGAGGTCCCGTTCCGCGACCGCTTCAAGCTGCTGGGGAGCTGGCTTCCTGACACCGCCGACGATGTGGACACCCGCATCGGCCTTGCCTGGGCCAAGCTCCGTTCGCTCACACCCTACTGGCGCTCGAAGGGCCTTAACGGGCACCGCAAGCGCATGCTCTTCAAGGTCCTCGTCCTCACGGTGCTCACGTATGGCGCCGAGGCGTGGACCCTCCCCCCCAAGCTGGCAGCCCGGCTCGACGGCACAGTTTACAGGATGCTCCGGCAGGTCCTTAATGTAGGTTTTTCCGAGCGTCCGTCATCAGAGTCTCTGTATCATGGTATGCCTCGTGTTTCGGACGAGATTAGACAGCGTAGGATAGCATTTGTAGGACACCTTGCACGCACCAGCCAGGTCGACACCACCCTTGGTCTGGCCGGCCCCCAGCGGCTTGGACAGCCAGGGCGGCACATTCTGACCTGGCCTGGCCCCAAGGACATTCCCAAAAGGGTAGGGAAACCTGTCACCAACTACGTTCAGATGCTGCTGGACGACCTCGTGGTCCCAGCCCAGTTTGAGCACCGCATCCACTCTCTCTCCCGTCTTTGGACTGCCATGCAGGACAAGACGCGGTGGAAGAAGATTGTCAAGGCACACACGCCCGACCCTGTGGGCAAGCCACCTCCCCCCAAGCGGAGGAGGCGTTTTGATGAGTAGTGTAGTTAGGATTTTCTAGATAGAGTTAGGATAGTTCGATCACGCGGCTTCCTCCACCCCACCCATCATGAAATATGTGCTACATGACCTCCCCACGGAGGCATGTTATAATTTAATTTAATTTAATGGTCATTTGGTTTCCAGATAGCTCTTACTGGGTACCGGAACGTCATTATAGATTGGAAAATTTATCCTTGGTAGATATTACTCCTCCTACACCTGTTGATCCTCCTGTAAGACCTATACCTGAAGTATTAATGTCCAATGATGAGTTGCGTTCTGAATTAAAGGAATATGGATATTTATTATGTATGTTCCTTCAGTTAGAAGTACAGGAGATACCTATCACTAATAATAGTGTGGATATAGAGGTAAACACAGTGGATACAATAGGAGTGGGATTTACTGAAAATGAAATAGTAAGATACATGGCTGTGATAGATTCCTCAAAAGTTTTTGAAGAAAAGACTCCTTCTTATCCTCCTCCTCGTTCTGTTTTACACCGTGTAGTTATCAAGGACGGTGCAGTTCCTACGCACTCTCCGATGTATAGAATGGGCCCTACCGAATTAAAGGAACTAAAACAGATTTTAGTGTCACTATTAGAAGCAGGATTGATAGAGCCTAGTAATTCTCCCTACTCAGCTGGTGTCCTGTTAGTTCCTAAGCCAAATGGCAAGTTCCGCCTAGTTACTGATTATAGGAAGTTGAATGATATTACTGTGAAGTCTAAATACCCTCTACCTCGTATTGATGATATATTTAATAAGGTTAAAGGTTCCACTTGTTTCACAGTACTGGATTGTGCGGATGGTTTTTGGCAGTTGCGGATAGCTCCTGAGGATTGCCATAAAACCGCCTTTGCTACCCCTTTTGGTCATTACCAGTTTAGAGTAGCGGCTATGGGACTCTGTAACTCGCCTGCCTCTTTTCAAATGTTAATGAATGAAGTGCTTAGACCTGTTATGGGAAATTCTCACCTTCCTCAAGTGTCCTCTGATTTAACCCCTAAATGGGCAGAAATACTGCCGATGCATCGGCTGTAACTTCACAATTTTGCAAACCAGATGCCATCCAACCTACCCATATCCAATGGCTGTCCTTGGGGGCCAAGCATGTCCATGAGTTGCCCTTCGGGTTGGTATATCACAACCTTACATATATGCAGGGTAGGCCATGTATAACTGCCGTCAAAGTCAGGGGGGTCAAGACGAGCGTTTTCATTTTTGGTAGAATGTGCATTTTGAATTATGTTGTAAGAGCTAGGCACCTACCACTTCAGGGATGATAAACAATTAGTTGCTGAACAGTTTGAGCCATTGGGGTCATCATTTGGGTGGGTATACCAGCAGTTACACCCAGTACAGCCCATAGGGGTACCGTTGGTAAAAAGCAACCAACGGGGTAGGAGTGGGCATACTACCTACTAATACCTACTAATATGGCCCCCAACCATGCCAAACAATACATTTCCCTTCCACAATGATGGGGAAACATAACTGCATCATCACACTGCCCTTACATGGCACCTATGTGCAGGTGCCACCTTGTCCATGCACGTAGGTAACGTGGTACGGATACCCTACGCAAGGCATGCATTCTTGGAGGCAGCCACCAACAAACTAGTGATTTTAAGCCTATTTCAGCTTGCCTTAGCAAGGATAAACTAGGCCTAAGCTGCTATAGCTTGCCAGGTGATGGCCAGCACACCTGGTGGCACATGCTGACAATGGGAAGCTTCTACTCACCGGTTACATGCTTGATGATGCCACAGAGACCAGCCAACTGCCTCACACTCATGCAATATGTGTGTGGGAAATGTATCACAAACATATATGGAGGTATTCAAACCCATACAGCCTCTAAAACTTATCACCATCACCCTGTGGGAGGTCAACTGACTGAGGGAAGCATCTAAGAAGGGTGTTTTAGAAAGGGGCCAGGCCAGGGTCAAGAAAGAGCATGAATAATGCAAAAAGAATGTGCTACACAAGCTAGAACGTATATATAAACGTCAAACATCGATAGGAAAACGATGATTAAGCTTTACCAGGCATGGATGGCGTTACCTTGGCCCAGGCGGTGGCCGCAAAATGGCGCATTTCGGCACACCAAAGTTGTGCAGCATGGTCGCTGGATTCGGCGATTTCTGGCCACCCTTGCACGTTTACGACTACTATGTATCATAAAAAGTACAAAGAAACCAATATATCCTTTAAAATACGCCGGAAAAGTATTGCTGTCAACGTTTATATCGTCCGGCCTGATCGCAGTTTTTTCCAGCAAGAACGCTGCCGACACCTATCAAATGGCATTCCCGCGAACCAAAAATTGGCCTGTATCATCTTTAGGACGTATAAAATCAATTTCCTGAGTTTGGTCAGAAAATTCGAACGAAAACGTAAATGCCATGCGTGGGCGCAAGCCGCCATGGCCAGGTCGTCGTTTTCCGGAATGCACGTTGTACGTGAAAAAGTACCCTGACCCCTTGTACTTTGACCGGCCAGAACACCTCTATAACTTTGTCAGAAGTATGCAAACCCTAGTACCATGCTGTGAGGAAAATTATAAACTTTCGATCTTCTCAGCTAAACGTTTCCTAATTCTCAATAGTTTTCGCGGCATTTGGTCCCCCGAGAAGGGGCCGACGTGTCGGCTGTAACTCAGTTTTAGGCGGAAAATCGGCAGCCAGACCATTTTTTTTTTTTTGAGACTATATCGATGTGCACATGTCAGTTGGCTAAGCTTAGCCGCCTAGCGGCTAAGCTTAGGTAAGGTTTACGAAAATTATCAAACTTTTCATTAAAATTATATTAAAATATTTAAGCGCGACGCACAGCGTCTCCACAGACATTTTTCTACCTACAAAAGTCATACAATGTTAATCATGATTCTGGCGCTGTCACAAGGTCCGGCCGGCGACTTGCCAGCAAAGTAATTTGGCACACGGCCACGTCCAGGCTGTTTGGGATCATAAAAAGACTTTCCTCACGTGACTTAGTGTTTTCCTGTTGACATCATGCCCATTTAATATTAATGCTGCTGTTACCCTGCTCATGACCATGCCCTGAATTCCATTCTTTGGTGACTTCGTGTTTTCTTGTTTAGGGGCTGGCATGCATGCGTTGCCATTGACATGCCGCCATGGATGAAAAACGCCAAGAAGAGTATATGGCCCCGCTGCCACCAAAAAGCACCTGGTTGATCAACCAAGGGGATAGCCTGCACAGTGAGACACAAACACAGCAGACCCAGCAAAGCAAAATTCAGGTTGTAAGCGAGTGGAGATTACTTTTGACATGCTTGATGAAGAAATATATAACACACCTTCTATTGTCACACCTTCTATAAACAAATAGTTGATTGATCACCTTATACACCACGTAAACATGCTAGCAGACGCGCTCTTCAGTCCAGTGAAAATCCACGTGCGAAGCAAGTCAGCTTACGCAGAAAGCACCATGAATGTAAATGACGCCCCAAACCCGTGACCAGGCAAGCATCCAGAGGGGCTTTCCAAGCCCAGTATATTCCAGAAAAAAGCATCACAGATCCTTGGGCAACCGAACGGACGTTAACGGACATTCGAAGGACCATGAAGATGGCGTCCTGCACGGCTAAGAAAATAAAACGCAACGCTACGCTATGTCTTTGCTGCGACTAGGTGGATTCGGTGAAAAGGAAAGAACGCAACCATGAAAATGCATCAGAAAGAGAGCAGGTAGTACCCCGGTAGGGACGCCTCACCATCGGCATCGCCAGTTACGTCCCGTGGCAAAAAATCCAGCGTTCTTTCCAATATGATGACACCAGAAACTCGTCGGCCCCACCCCACGCCTTCCACGAACAGCA
Organism: Mesostigma viride; assembly: GCA_009746045.1. Lineage (NCBI taxonomy): Eukaryota > Viridiplantae > Streptophyta > Mesostigmatophyceae > Mesostigmatales > Mesostigmataceae > Mesostigma > Mesostigma viride. Next base: position 266,142 of record RPFO01001313.1, on the reverse strand, counting down.
AACTGATTTTACTAGGCACCCAGTACGTAAAGCAATTAAGCATGATACTACAATACCTAAATCTACAACGACATTCCATTTCCAGGACGCGGACCTCTCCCACGCAGGTATCACTCCGTTGACGCACCTCCAGCTCAGAAAATTTCGTACTTGCTCTTCAAACATAAAATTTTGACGTATAAAACCATGGCTGCGCATTCCCCATCCCAATTTTCTAGCGTACGTTTCCTGCCATCGCCAGCCAGCAAATTGCTCGCGGAGCACGTCACTTTGTTTTTCGTCCGGCGGCATGGCCTGCGGCTGCGTCGTTTCGGTGGTCTTATCGATTTCGGGTCGTTTCCGTTGGATTTGTGACCGTTGGGGCCGAAGGCCGTTTGTTTTCCGTAGTTTGCTTGTTTTGGATTGGTTGTTTATGTGTAGTATTTTGTAGTATTCTGGACGGACGACCCGAGCCGCTAACTTAGCGGGTTTATCGCGGCCGTTGGATCCATCATCGGACGCTCCAGATTGTCGGCGGCTAACGTTTTAACTTTTTTCATTTTGCCTTCGTATATAGGGGTTAAAGGATCCTTCCTTCTCCTCTGTTTCTTTATCTGAGCATGACCGTTCTTGTGCTCAAGCTTACTTAGATGATATCCTTATTTACTCTCCTGATTTTGAAACGCACCTACGTGATTTAAAGAAAGTATTAGAAATAATGGCTGAAAATTCTTTGTGGGCGCGCCGTGCTAAAGTTCGTTCGGGTAGGAGTGTCCCATTTTTAGGGCACGTTCTGTCAGATGCCGGGGTCGCTACCGACCCGGATAAAACTAAGTCAATTCAGGAATGGCCTACCCCTACCGACGTTAAAGGTGTACGTAGTTTTCTAGGAATTGCTTCTTACTATAGGCGTTTTATCCCGCGTTTCGCAACTATAGCAGCCCCTATTAATCATTTATTAAAGAAGGATATCCCCTTTGTTTGGAGTAGTGAATGTCAGTCGGCTTTTCAGTGTCTAAAATCCCTACTCCTTTCCCCTCCTGTACTCATCCTACCGGATACTACTAAACCCTTTGTTGTAGCTACAGATGCTAGTAAGGTAGCTATAGGGGGCGTCCTTCTCCAGGATCAGGGTCAGGGCTTACAGCCAATTGAGTATATCTCTAGGACAATGCTCCCTGCGGAGCGTAACTATCCCGTACACCAGCAGGAACTCTTAGCGGTGGTGTATTGTTGCCACGCGTGGCAGCACTTTCTTAAAGGTGCTCAATTTGATGTCTGCCTGAATGAACCCTGTGAGCTAGATCCTTATAGATTAGTTATCCAAACGGATCACCGTCCCCTTACCCATCTTCTCTCCCAACCCAACCTTACCCCTCGGCAAGCGCGCTGGATGGAATTTTTAGCACAGTTTTCCCCTTTTAAACTTCAGTATGTTAAGGGTGTAGATAACATAGTACCAGATGCACTCTCTCGTCGTGCAGATTACTCCTTTTTCGAGGACCTTGATGTTCTCAATACTACTCTAGTTCCTACTACTATGGGTGTAACCCCTTATGGTGAACTACCTGATGATGAATCCTATGCCTACCTCTTTCATACAGCTGTTCGCATGCCTGATCTCCTTTCTCACGTAGGACTCTCTCTCCCGTGTGAGGCCCTTCCCGTGGCCTCGGTGGGGGGGGAGGGGAAAAATAAAATTTCTATACCGCTTAGCCATATAGCGACTAGGTCAGGAAAGTCTTATGAAAACATAGTCCCTCTAGGACCTCCCCTTCTCTTTGGCAAGGCGGTAGGAGATCTCTTTAAACCTGTTCTGGATACCTCTGTAGCGATGCCTACCTCTGATCTTGAACGCCTTATTAGTAGATTTACGGCCACTGAGCCGGAAGCATTAGCTGCCATTGCTGCACATCCCCAACAATTAGGCAAGCACCCTTGTAAATTTGTAGGTGGGTTTTTATATGTGCAGATAGCAGATTCTCCCCCTCAATGGCGCCTGTATGTCCCTCCTATCTGTCGCTCCTCCTTGCTCTTTGAGTTGCATGACTTAGCTGCTCATCAGGGTGGTAAACGGGTACGGGACCTAGTAGCCCGCTCTTATTACTGGCCTTCCCTTTTAAGGATGTAGATGAGTATGTTAGAACTTGTCAATCTTGCCAGGAGATGAAACCCAATAACGTAGGACAGATAGCAGAACCTAGGACCTTGCCTGACCCCATCATGCCGTGGGATTCTATCATGATGGATTTTGTAGGACCTTTTAGAAAGAATGATAGGGGCAATGCCCAGATCCTTGTGTTCATAGATCGTTTTACTCGTATGTGCCATCTCGTGCCGTGTCCTTTAGAACTCACAGCACGTGATTGCGCACGCCTATACCTCAATAATGTATACAGATATCATGGTTTGAGTAGGCAGTTTATTAGTGATAAGGATAAGTTATTTACCTCAGATTTTTGGCAGCAGTTTTTCGCTGCCATCGGTACCAAGGTTACCTACGGTACTGCCTACCACTCCTCCTCCTCTCATTTAGTAGAGCGTCTTAATAGGGTAGTGGAAGAAGCGCTTAGGCACTATGTTAATGGCTCGGGAAGTGATTGGGAGGATTATTTATGTTTGGTAGAGTTCTCCCTCAACAATTGCCCCCAGGCTGCGCATGGATATACGCCCTTCTTCCTAGATACTGGTAGACAGCCTCTTACCCCTACCTCTCTCTTAGCTAGTCCTCTACGGGACAAGGATGATGTGTCCCGAGATACTGTAGAAGGTGTACAGTCCTTACTAGATAGAATGAAAACTGCTCATGACCACGCGATCTCAGGGTACCAAAAAGCTCAGTCTAAGTACCTTGCTAGGTTGCGTGCCTCCTTAGATAGAAGAGCACCTGAGATAGAAATAGGAGATCTAGTATTAGTAGAAGGCCCCCGTGTTGGCCGTTTTGCTCATAAGTTTGAAGCAGAACTTAAGGTCAAACTTAGGCCCGCCTTCTTAGGACCCTTCCATGTGTTGTCTAGAGTAGGAAATTTCTTATATAAAGTCGATATCCCTACCTCTTGGCAGACACATTCAACACCTTCCATAGAAGCCAGCTGAAACTGTACCACCCTAGTACGTTCGCTGGTAGAGAGCTAGCGCCTGCCCCTTTAGAGCATAACCCTGACACTGGGGAAGTAGAAGACGAAGTAGAAAGCATCGTGGCCCATAGAGATATCAAAAAGGGCCGCGGTACCCAGCGTCAGTATAAAGTGAAGTGGATGTATGCTCGTAGTGAAGTAGATAAGGTCTGGTATACGGAGAGTGAGCTAGATGGGTGTAGTCGCCTGCTGCAGGAATATAAAACCCTGCACAAGCTCTAGTTGTAGACCTTCTCCTCTCTTATGTTATGTCTGCTGTCGACGGGTGGTTGGTTGTCCCCTCCCCTCCGCAGCCGTCATGTCAGAGCCTACCCCTCCGGCTGAGAGCCCGCTGCCGTCCCCGCCCCTACCGGACCCTGAGCTGTACTTCGAGGCCCTTCCGGGCCGCTGGGTGTCACGGTCCAGTTTCCGGGTGGCATCGTGCAGCCGGCCCTCCAGGCCCAACATGCGAGTTTAGTCAGGGCTGCTCTCTTGGGGTCACGTGGTACGGTCCCTCCCCTGATGAACCGCACCAGCTTGTTTTGCACGGGTTCGACGATGCCGGGCACTGTTGTTAGGATGTGGCTCCCGCTGTCCAGCCTTGGGACAGATAGCTGCGGTTCTCCAGTGCCCCGGGTGTTTTCCTACCTTTCTACCCCTGTGGGCCGCTCCTGCCTACGGGATGTGTTCCCCTGGCTTCCGGCGAGGGTGATGCGAAGTAGATGAGAACCCCTGCGACCTTCTACGGGCAGTAGAGTTCATGGAGATAGCAGACCAGACAGCGGGCGTAGGATTGGGCGACCCTACTCCTACGGACGCGCCAGTAGAGGCACAGTACACTCCTGAGTATTCGGCCTCCCCTGCGGCGTCCTCCTCTTCAGTGTCGGCGCCTTCCCCTGTCCCGTCTTCACCGAGGTCGGTCCTGCGCGCATCGGTGGAGCCTACCCCTTTGGGCTCTGGTCGTGAGCCTGATCCTCTTTCGGCGACAGTTTCTGCGATGCAGGCGCAGATCCAGTCCCTGACGGCGGCCTTCGGGGCCTTCATGGCGGCCCAGGCGCACGCTCCAGCCACGCCAGGTGGGGTGTCTGCGCAGCTGTGCCCCCTTCCCCTTCGGTCGCCTCGACGTCTACGGGTCCGTCTGTGCCGCGCGAGCCCTCGGCGGCTGCGGTTCCCTCTGTTGCTGCGGCTCCTACGCCTTCGGCTACCTCTGCGCCTGCTACTGACGTACCTGCGCCTCGGCGCGAGTCCGCCGTCCCAGCGGCCGCGCCCGTCGCCGCGCGTCCGAGCCGCCCACCACGTCAGCGCCGCCCTCGCGGGGTTTCTTCAGCGACCCGGGCGGTCTTCCCAGGCTTTGGGAGGGCGGTCCTCCGCAGAGGATCCCGGTGCCTGACTGGAGCTTAGACGGTAACCAGTCGTATGCCGGATTGCCTGTCCCCACGGGCCCTATTTTCAACATGTGGCCTGGTGGTGCTCCGCCCCAGAGACCGGCGCGCCAGCTGCGGAGGCGGGTCCGTCGCGACCCCCTGCGGCATCGGGTCCGACGCGGCCCCCTGTTGTACCGGCGCCGTCTGCGTCTGTGCCGGTTCCTACCCCTTCTTCGGCCCCTGTCCCTTCGGCCCCGCGGTCTTTGGCTGCGGTTGTTCGGTCCAGTGGCTCTGACCTCGCGCCACCCGCGCTGCGATTCCCTTCGGGAGTTGTCAGAGGGCGATCGGGATCGGGCCCCTTCTGTGGTGCATGCGACTCCGGAGTCGCGCGACACGCCTGTCTTTGGGTACGGTATGTCTGCGCTCGCCTGCCGCCAGTGTGACCTGCCGCGCGCCTCCGCCGAGCTTGCCATTTCGCCCATGTCCTACGGGTTCTCCCAGGTGTGTCGGGCGCCGCGGGACCGTGGCCTACCAGTTGAGACTGATCGGCCTCCTTTCGATATGGTTATTTTAGCTGATCCGGTGTTCCAGGGTGAGATCCTGGTTCGGCGCGTCCTGTATCGCTGGGCTAGGCGCCACAATGACTTGGACACCTACGGCGGGTTCCAGTGGGCTTACCCTCCGCCTCTGGGCATTATGGCCTCAGATGCCCTTACGGTAGAGTTTCCTGCGGTGCCGGGTGCCACGTACAGCACGGTCCTTCAGCCCATCCTAGAGTGGGATGCCCGTCGTCCAGCGCCCATCCCGGGCCAGGGTTGGACTCTCGTGGTCATCCTCCTCCCCGGGCTAGCGACTACCTCGAGACGTTCGGGTCGCGACAGTGTGCCCGTCGGTGGCGCTCCCGTGAGATTCGGCATATCCGGTTGTGGCCGTCCAACGTGGAGCCCCTGGTAGATCTGTTTTTCCCGACGGGTATGCGCCCTCGGATCCGGTACCATCGCCTGCTCCTGCGGGCTCTCTGCCTGATCGCGGTAGAGCCTTTCCTACGCCTCTTTGCCTGTGGTTTCCTGGACTGGGCCCGGGGCCAGGTCGTTCTTACGCAGCATAGGTATTACTGGGCCTTCCTGGGTCTTTTTCCTGACGGCGTGTGGGCCGATGTTTTCCTCACTGTAGATAGGCACGACAATGCTGAGGATGTGTCTCACTACCAGGCGTACCTGGATGTCCTGCTGGCCTCCCGTGGTACTTACCAGACGGATGGCCATTAGATAGAGGGCCTTAGGCCCGACCTGAGGGTGTTGTCCCTCCGGTATATAGAGTCGCCCTCACGTTCTGGCCAGTTGACTGGTCGTTCTTGGTCCTTGGTACTGATTTGTTTACTCTGTGTGTCCTGCCCAGTGCCGTTCCCCCCGGCAAGGACTTTGTTCCAGGCAGTTAGGGGAACCTACCACCAGGCTTGGTGCTGGCTAACCCTACACCTCCCGGCGTGGTGGTGGAGACCGTGTTAACTATTGGTGCTTTGTATCTTGGATGGCCTGCCGATTGTGTTGGTGTGTGCTGGGTGCATTAGGTTTCCTACCCCTTGTTTCCTCCCTGTGCGTAGGGAGAGGGCTCCCTACCTTTGTGGGGGGGGAGGTGTTACGTCGCGTAACAATTCGTTGTAGTTACGGACGTAAATTAGGTCTTTTGCCTCGGTTGTCCCTAGGTTTACGTGTAGTTCCTACCGGGACACTATTGTCCTCGTAACAGTACTGTGGTACATTGGGTGCCTTTGGGCGCCGCGCCGCGTACTTTATTAGTGGTCCTGATCCTTTGGTAGAATGTAGTGGACCAGCGTGCATCTGTAGGCGAGGGCCAGGTCGGCCCGAGCGTGTTGGACCGTTGGTGACCATTTATGCACGTTCTACCCCTCGTGTGTGCACTCGGCGTGTGTTAAATGAATTAACACATATAGGCTTGGGTCACGGCAGTGTAGTTGTGTTTCCTTCCTCTATTCCTGGAGTAAACGGGTTGTGTAAATGGCTTATGGCGTATTATAGTAACACTTACGTTAATGCATTGAGATCTGGATCGTCTCGTTCGTCTTTCGCTAGGGGTTTAACTAGAGGCGGCTTGACTAGTTTAGGTAGCGTCAGGCCAGGTAGAGGTAGAGGTGGCGGTAGAAACCCGAGGCGTAACAGTAGGGTATGCTCATTCGTTGCCCCTATAGTTCGTAAGGCAACGGATGCCTTAGACCTGCCCTTTTCGAGGAGTTGGATGATGTCATAGCGTCATTGCTGGTTTGACAGCTTGCCCTTGCCACCTGCCTTCTCGCCTGTGGTGTCTCGTTTCTGTTTTTTGCTGGACGCTACCCCGCTGCCCGAAAACAGTGCATTCCATTTGGCCTTATCAGTTTTGTCGGCCATTGTGTCGCATTTATGATGGGTTCTAATGTGACGAACGCGTTTGAACAACAAGCCGTTTGCCCATCTATACAATACAATGATGACTGATTTCAGCGCCCAACTGACCAAGATCTGCAGTGAATTTTATAGATGCTTGGTGTTGGATGGCGCGGAAACCCTGTCGGACCACCGGCGCGGGAAAAAACTCAAAACCCTCAAAAGTGCGGCAGTCAAAAATCAGTGCCACACCGCGCTAGAAGCCCCTTCGCGGCTTAAGTTGGGTTTTTACTAGTACAGCCATCAGCCTTAAGTTGGGTTCGCCATGCAGCCAACTGCGGCCCAACTTAAGGCGTGAACCCAACTTAATAAGCCAACCCAACTTGAGGCGTGAATGCCTGTACTGTACTGTACTTTGGTGTGGCAGTCTTATACATCCTGGTGATGGCCACGTGGCAGGAGCATCTATTCGCAATCTTGGATTACTTATCCCGCGCGGCAGTCTCGTCGCGATGGTGGGTTGCCGTCTTGCCGAGTGTTATCACATTTCCATGGCCAGGTGGGTACATCATTTATGCACGAATATCCCCCCCGACGCTGGAACATGTGAATAGAGTCCCACATGCGTCCGAGGAAAGAATTCATCCAGCTGTGCATTGTAGTCCATAGATAAATGGCACGCAAGCCAGTCGGTCAGTAGATAATCTTGCACAGTTTACAGGCGCTACCAAAGTCATCTGGCGCTCTCGGCCTGGTGACTTTCGTAAACTGGGGAAGCCCGGTTGGCATCCTGAAGGCGGGCGGCCCTTGACGCCATAGCTGGTTCAGACGGTGGCAAGTGGTTGCCATGGATTGCTGCAGGACGTGAAGGGGATCGAGGCTACCAGGCCTTGCAGGGCGCTAGCATAGGTGGTCGGCGCTAGCAAAGGTGGCCAAGGCATCGCAGGTGTTCTGACTTGTACCGCGCCCCGTGCCTCCTTATAGCCCTTGACGGGATATGCTGAGGCCGTTGAATACCAGTCGGCGTCAGCCACCAAGAGTGTGTGCGTACAGTTCTGCATCGCCGGATCGAGGCAAAGCACGCACACGCCCGCCGACGTCCCCGGAGGTTTTGGGGCTGCTTGTACTACCGATAGCCAGCCTATACTACCTCTCGCGGTGATATAATTGCCTCGCCAGGAAGGCAACGGCAACGACCTTGCCTCAAAGACGGCCTCATTCTCGTCGCCTCCCGCTGCCCGCGCCTTCATGGGAGTCGTCTGACGCAACTCCCAGCCTGTTACAATGCTTGAGCCGCTGTCACGTCATCCGGCCGGTCCGCCTTGTTGCACCGACTTGTGCACCGCTAGAATGGTTCGACCTCTAAAACCCTGGGCTATCTATCTGACCCAAGCACTGCTCTGGTGTGCGGGCTGAGAGTCAAGTTGACTTTGCGATGCCTGTAGCTGCTGTCCTGGCATGCCGGTTCCAGTAAGCGGCGGGCTTGACAACAAGGTCGGCCCGGCTTGTATGTGGCTACGTACTGTAAGGTTTGGAAGCGTGGGGAAGACTGCACCGCCGCAGCAGCACTATAGTGACGGCCGCCAAATAGAGACACCACCGTCGGAGTTGACACATGGCCCTATGGGCACCTGACTGTGTGCATTTCCTTCTCCTTAGGGTACTGACGATATAGTACGCTCCTATACCTGACTGTAAGAACTTGAACTAACCTAATAGTACTACTTTCTTTAGCCCAATCTCGGTTCTACCAACGGTTGCTATTATAGTTCTGGTATAACTTGAGGTGAAGAAGCCCTCAATATCTAAACGTCGGATATGGGCGCACAGGAACCAGACCATGTTATATCTTCATGGATAGAGGGTTACTGTTGGCCTATGCTATACCTGTACTACATTTAGACTCGAGGCCTTTGCTACGCCCGCTACTAGGTCTACTACTAGACATGGCGCACTGTTACGGACAGGCTAGCGTTGGGGAGCAATTATCTTCTTATTCATCATACACACACACACTAGCTATATGTGGCATGCGTACTATATCGTGCCCTAATAATGATTACTACTTGGTGCCCTAATAATGATACTAGTTAGGCGGCCTAGGCCTCCTCGCGGCATCCAGCATCCCTGCGATGCACCGTTCCCGAAGCCTCACAGTGCACGACGTCGGATCATGTGTGCGTGAGTCTGAACCGGTGAAAGTGTGTGTGCATGTGTGTGTGTGTGTGGCTGTGTGTGTGCTCGTGACAGTTTGTGTGTATACGTGTCTTCGATCATGTTCTTCGCAGTCAGTTAGCCAGCTACCGAGCAGTTTGAAGCGGCCGGGGCCTCGTTCATGCCTCAGTGTCATGTCCAAGAGGCGGAGCTAGGACGGGGAGTCCGCCAGGCCACTGACCAATCCAGCCATGCATCATCAACCTCTGTTTGATGGCTAATTTAATTATGAGCCGACTGCACGTGCCTCGAGCGACGGGCAGTCCAGCCAGAGCTGGGCGGATGCCGGCTTGCAGATTGCTCGTGCATCCATGATTAATTAACTAATTAATTAATTAAATTCGTGCTCCCGTTGGGGAGTCACGGAGCACCGAAGTGCTTTTAATCCCTGTGTGTGCACAACAGGAGAAAGGGCAGCTCCCAGTCTTCTTCATGCCAAAGGCATGCCACAGCTGCAATCGGACACGCTAAACGGTCCGGCAAGTGCTGTGGGTGCAATAAGACCCATGTGAGCATGGCATAACAAGGAGCGTGGGCAAGTGATCTGAGCATAGCCAGAACGTAGCATGGCTGTACAAGGACTAAGCTAAGGCTATATATGGCTGACCAGTTGTGTACCGTGCGTTAGCAGTGCACGTGACTAGGTATGTTGGCACAGCTATAGGCAAACATTCTAAGCATGGCTGCCATAGCGGCAGTGCCTACCAATGGATACAAGTTAGGGCTATTATGCAAGCTATTCTAGCCCGTAGGGGGCGTCCACATCTTGTGGTTGATCATCGATCAGGTCCCCACCCCTCCAGTACACCTTGGGCTTCTGGGGACCGTCCTACTTGTGGCGGAGGTATTGCGGCCACAGGTCGCGTCGCTGCATGCTGCTGCTGAGCGGGGGTCAGGTCGTCGTCCAGCATCCAGGTGACGGAGGTCGTGCAACCGCTTGCGACGAGAGAGGAACCGCTGCTTGTCCTCGATCACGGGAGGGAAAGGTGAGCAGGACTGCATGGTGGGGGGGGCGCCTTGTCCCGTGCTAGTGGGGAATTAATTAAGGCGGTGGCACCCACGCAGTTCTACCTCACCTACCAGGCCCATGAGGGTAAGGAGCTGCATGGTGCTTTAGCTCGTCGGCAAGGGAGGTTAACGTCTCACCTGGAATCTGGGGGAAACGACGCAGCACCACTCGGCACTCGCGTCGAGCGCGGTCGGTGGCCTCCCGTTCACCAGTTGGTTGGCCTGCTGGCGCCTTGAGGTGGTCCTCCAGCTCCTGGAGCTTCGTGGCGATGGCGTCGGTGGTTGAGGCGGTCGATCACTGACCGCAGCAGGTCCGCATAGGAGAGCGGCGGGACGGGTCGCCAGCATCCTGCCGGGGTGGCTGGGATGCGATGGTGGCCGTCTGCTCCGCTATCTTTGGTACCTGTGTGGCCAGGGCCTCGGTCGGTGGGCGGTGATGGCTTCAAGCTTCTTCATGAGCACGCCGCACTTCCCCTTCACAGGTGGTTGAGGCGGGAGATCGAGGAGTGCAGCATGTGCCTCGGATGCCTGCGCCGTGGTCTGCAGCGACGTGAGCTGAGGTTGTAGCTTGTGTGTGACCTTGGTTTCTGTATATTGGAGACCTTCGGGCCTCCACCGTGATGAGCGCTGTAGTCATCAATGTCATCTTCTCGGCCAGCGGCCAGGTCACGTGCTCCTCCAGCTCTACTCGGAGGTCATCCTTGCAGAGGGAGGTGCCAGCCGGTGTGGCTGCCGGCTGCGCAGGCCGGGCTAGCTAGCTGGGTTGCAGAGCCGAGCGTCGAGGTCACGTGCAGTGAGCTTGTAGAAGCTGAAGAGGATGGCAAGGCGATGGTTGAATTCTGGCAGGGCAATTAGGAACGCCCCGAGTCCACCTTGTCGGCGGGGATGGGCCCATCGGGCCCACGGAGCTTGTGTTCCAGTGCGTACTAATGCACTATCTCGGTGCAGTGTGCGTCGGTCAGTCGCAGCCAGCCGCTGACCGTCGGTAAAGCATGCGTAGTCTAGGTACTGTCGCCATTTGCAGTGTGTCGTAGCAGAATTTCTTGGGCTCTGGCGAGGCGCTTGGCGATGGTTTTCCTGGCGATGGGTTTGCGGGCCCAGTCGACTGGGCAACTGGACGCTGGCGAGTGGGTTGCCGGGCTGGGAGCCGGAAAGCTCCTTTTCCAAACCCCGTTTTGCTTTTGGAGTCGTCATAATAGCTGCTTGTCACGTGCTGCTTTTGGAGTCGATACTGCGTTTCAGCCGTAACCGATTATACTGCATGGCTAGTGCGTCTGAAAAAGGCGCATCGAATGCAAGTAGTCTGACCGAATTGGGGCTCGGGCCGAATTGGGGCAAAAGATCTGAACTCCGCCGTCATCCATTTTCGTTCTGGCCGTCAAGTGAGATCCATGATGGATGTACACCATGGATACAGTCTTCAGTAATATCGCCTAGTGACATGCCAGAGTTCTGTTGTTTGTGCATGCATGCAAATTGCTGCTGTTTGTGTGCAATCTTGATGATCTAGCCGTGCCGCACTGCCTCCTTGCAGATCGACATGCATGTCGCATTACCTGGGTATGCATGCCTGACTTTCTTAGCATGTCAGTTTTCTTGGCTTCATGAACTCCATTTCCATCCCACTGAGGATTTATGCTCACGTGATCGCGCAGTCTACATGCAAATTAATGACGTCGCAAACATTCTGCTTGTTTTTCTTTGATTCGGCTTTGTAACGAAGATTTACATATTATCTTGGGTGAGAATACTTGATGATACAATTCATTAAAAATTAAATTATATTATATTATAACATGCCTCCGTTGCATGGGAGGTCATGTAGCACATATTCCTTGATGGGCCTGGGTGGAGGTGGAGGATCCAAGCCGCGTAATCGAACTAACCCAACTCTAGGCTATCTAGTCTATAAAATCCTAACTACACTACTCAGCAAAACGCCCCTTCCTCTTGGGGGGGGGTGGCTTGCCCACAGGGGCTGGCGTGTGAGCCGGCCTGGATAATCTTCTGCCACCGCTTCTTGTTCTGCATGGCGGTCCAAAGAAGGGAGAGGGAGTGGCTGCGGTGTTCAAACTGAGCTGGGACCACTAGGTCGGCCAGCAACATCTGGGTGTAGTTCATGGCAGGTTTACCTAGCTTCCTGGGAATGGCCTTGGGGCCAGGCCAGGTCAAAATACAATTCATTGCAATTGATTTATCAATTTATATATAGCACGTCGACTGCATCGCTGTCAGCATAATCCTCAAACTACGTATGGGTGGAATGGAATGGGGGCCTATCCAACCCTTAATTAATAAGATAATTCACCTTAAAATCTACATGCAGTGGTCTCATGCACAACATGAGATTTCTAATGTATTTAATTATTAATTGCTTGAGGTAGATCGATGTAATAATGTGCAGCATCATACTCAATCCATGCAACGCAAACATCGACCATGCATGCACATCATATAAATATCCCTTACCATGTCTAATCATCAATCTGATATTATCCTGCATATGCCTTACCATGACTAACGTTATCCCGCGCTAGCTTTGTTGTGGTCTCGGTTACTACACATGGTATATAGTATCCTGCAGGTTAAGGATACTAGCACACGCCATTCAGCTAGGTAAGTAGAAAAGGCTGCATGAGCATAATATATTTATTTGACACGTGTGTATAAAGATATCAGCAGTTTATTAGCCCAGAATACAGTTAGCATTGCAAACTTGTGCAGTGTATATGTCTTTCGTGCAAGCACGTGTAGATCACAGCTGCGCACGCAGCACTGATAGAAGTTGTAATCACAAAAAAGCTAGACAAATGTGACAAGTGTGTCGTAGGATCTTGCCACACATGGCAACTCTCTGAACTATCCATGTCTCCCTCCTGGTGGCTATATGCATCCGCTGCTTTCCCATGAGCTAGTGTGATATCCCATGGATGCAAAACAGTTCATCCACACATTATCAAGGAGACGACCAACACAGTATGTATGCATGATTCTCAGGCTAAATGACCACGTACCAGCTCATTTGACTTGATCAGTTAGCTTGCTGGGCCGATTCCATCCATCAAGGCATGCATTCACGGTAAAATTAATTAAGGATGTCTCGGGCTGAGCTCGCCATGAAAAGGCAGATTCATTAAGCCACAGCCACTCCACCTAGAGCCCATCTTGCGGTGACATCTCCAACTCCAATTAAGTTCTCTAAATACTCAAGGTCTAGAACTCTATCAGTGCCGGCTTCTCACAAATAAATAAGCAGGCGACCTCTACAAAACCACCCATATATGATGCCTAGTGCACCATATACCGGTGGAAGGTCCCCTATATGCCTATGGCATGCATGCGGAGTGATTCCTGCCTGCCGTTTTCCCACTCTTACGTGCTGATTACTTGCTTGGGCAGGCCTCCCCTTGGCGCACAGGGGAAGTGCGTGCCGCGTACGTTCCCTGTGCTCAATAGTACAGACTAAAGTGTTCTATAGTATACAGACTACTATATAGCATAAAGTCATTAGTACAGACGGTTGAAAACTGGACAGGTAAGCCATCAGCAACTTCCTCAGCAACCATTGTAATAGCTGTTGAGGGGTCCCTTCCACAGCCCTGACCCTGAGCCCATCATTTACAGCCTTCCTGCCAGGACATTCATGAGAAGTGAGTTTACAAGCCCCGGCATTGGCAGCAGGTACGCAGCGTCCTCTGATCCTAAATTGGGTGACTATACATGTCAACTCGGCTTTGCGACATCCACCGCCTATCAGTAGCGTGGCGACAAGGCGTAATGTACACACGAGCCGGCGACGGCGTGGCCAGAAAATGAGTGTTGTGGGAACTCCCCCACAAACCCAGACGGCTTTTTCCCAAGTCATCGACTGTGATCAACTTGGTTGTGTCGGTCGCACCCCCGCCCCCCTCCCAAGCAGTGTTTCGAACTTCCCCTGAGCCACCCACCACCGCGCAGGCAGCCTCCAATTATTTTGCCAGGCATAGCAACCCAGCCCACACCAGGCAGCATCGAATGGGAACAAAACCGCGTTGCCCCCTCACCGGGCTGCAACCATTTGGAATCCATCCAGACATTTAGTACCTGCCCCGACCCAGCATGCCGACTCAGCATGCCGACTCAGCATGCCGGGAGTGGACATCCCCACGAGGGATGTCTACTTGGAGTCAACCGCAAAAAACTCCCATGCAGAGGGCTTTCCCATGCAGAGGGCCTCCAAAAATAGAGCTTCCCCTACCATTATTTGGAGTCCATGCGCTCAACCCCATCCCACTCATCGCCCACAGGGTCCAAGCAACACCGGCACAGGGTTGCCTCATACTTGGTAGTCGACTCCCGAACCTCCCCCCACAGCTCCAACTGCAGCTGGACCACCGCCTGAATGGACGCCAGCGCGGGCTCGTACTCTTTTATGTCGATGTGCCGGATGCAAGCCTCCATCTCCAGGCACATGCGGAGCAGGCCGTCAGGCGCGTCAGCCCGCCTGCAGCCGTCGTTGTGCAAGACCCCAGGGACAGACACCGTATAAAAATACTTGACACTTTAATGAACAATTAAACATTAATTGGGCAATGAATTGAATGAAACGCTAAGTCTCTTCTGCAAGGAATACTCAACAGATATAATATCTGCTGAGACACGCTCTCTGCGGGTGCTCACTCACGCTCAACCTCATATAGGAGACACGGGCAAACAGGGTTTGGCACACAGGGATCTGAATGCGCTACTTTCTCTGCGGGAGGGGGCTATTATCTCCTCGATCCGCTACTCACTCAGACATAGTATTTTTTAGATGCAGGCCACTGGCAGCACCTTGCCCTTGGCGTGGGGGGAGAGGGGTTATAATTAGTTAGGGAGGGGGGGTGCTACAGCTCACCGGCACAGTATCTCGTAGATGGCCACCGGCAGCACCTTGCCCTTTGCGTGGGGGGAGAGTGGTTATAATTAGGGAGGGGGGGTGCTACAGCTCACCGGCACAGTATCTCGTAGATGGCCACCGGCAGCACCTTGCCCTTGACCGCCACCTTGCCGTGGGGGAAGCCGAGGAACGCGGACGAGACCGGGTCGTAGATCTCTTTGCTGACCAGGTTCTTGACCCCTGCACACATGTACCGGTTGAAGATTGCAGCAACTACGGTGTTCAAGGAAGCCAATCAGCGGAGGGTTTTGTTACACATCTCCAGGCTCACCAGGTTCTCGGCCCCTGGGTGACAGTAAATGACTGCAACTGCACCATCCGCATTGATAGCAATATATAAAAAAGAATTGCCCGAAAAATTTCCGCCTGAAAACCTTAAAACAAACAAAGAATTTTTAATTAACCAAGTCCCGGGGCTGTGGACTGCATAAGAGATACACTAGCAAACAAACAAAGTAAATTAATTGATTTAATCTTGCCGGCCCTGCAGGAAACAGCAAGCAAACAACAGAAGAGCTGGGGATCTTGCCGTAGTAAAAATATACCCGACTGACTTGAGCGTCCGCACGACGAAAAAAACCAAAGAATTTTCATTAAATAAAGAAAAATCCCGGGAGCCTACTGGGCTCCCTACAGACGATCGCGGGTAACGCAAAATGTGCCCTTGGCAGAAATTGGATATTCATTCAAGCTACCAATGCGGATGGCGTATTGTATGCAGGGAGACGCATTCAAAGTCAATGTCGACAAGTCAGAAAAATCGTGGCGATGGACACACGAAAAGGGGGATGCGCGCTGAGCAGTACTCAGTACCGGGCGCTCGGGATGCAAGAAGTCACCAAAGTGCATGGTCTGCTGTACGCCGACATGGGCCATGCAACGCAACTGCTTGACATCAAGAATGCATTGATGAAACTTATCATGCACACAGTGACCAGGGATACGGCATCCAAGCACGTACCAAAGTGCTCGCAGAGCGATGCATGAGAGTGGGATGAGGCATACCAAAGTGCTTGCAGAGCGATGCATGAGAGTGGGATGAGAACTACCAAAGTGCTTGCAGAGCGACTCGAGTCGCGCCGCCAGGTTGACGGGGTCGCCCACGATGCCAAACTTCATCTTCTCCTGCGACCCGATGTTGCCCGAGTAGACCTTGCCAACGTGGATGCCGTAGCGGGGCCACACAGAGGGGAAACCGTCGGCCGACCACTGCTCGTTCAGGGTGATGAGGCGGCTCATCTGGTCCTCCATCGTCTCCACCGCCTGGTGCCATTTAGGTAGGAAACAGGGTGTAATGAAGGGTTTATACTCAACGGCAATCAACAACTGTGCGGCAAATCTAGTCCTCCATCCCCTCCTCCGCCTGGAAAGCTATTAATCAGGTAAACAAGGGTGAAAAATGGGCTCGCATAAGAGGGAAATCAGCGACAACAACATGGCCTATCGGGTCCTCCACCATCTCCACCACCCGGCTGGTTTTTATACAGAAAAAGGCGATAGGTGGCAATAGCTTCTCATTCGAGGATCACGTTGCTTCCATCGCCTTCAGCGCCGGGCGACATGGATGAAGAGTTCATCATGGAGGACTTTGCTGCTTTTGTCTCCCACGCCTTGTTTTATTCTGTTAAGGATCGAGCCGGGGCAACAGGATCCACCGTATCCAACCTACCCCAGACTGCCTGCACGGATACCATCATCCATCCTTGACTACTGTATGTGTTTTTTATAAGATTCAGCTAAAGATGAGCAGATTATAAACCTGCAGCAGGCTCTCCCAGCGGGCCTGCGGCTCGGCACTAAAAGAAGTATACTGTACCACTTGTGTGCTAGCATGGGTGCGAATCGCGCGCAGGTCGCTCACCGTGCGCACATGGCTGGGCACCATTAGAGAAATAAGATACTATACAATCTAACACAGCAATAGCACACAAGGGTAGCATACATACAGCCATTGCCACGTTAGGCTACAATTTTTCTGGTTACCTTCCCGCGCTAAGTTACGACGCCGAAGTTCGGGCGGCGATGGTGGCGGGAGTGACTGTATGCTCACCTGGACCTCGTGGTTGGGCACTGATAGAGATTATACTGTCATCCCCTAAACTTTGGGAGTGCATCGGACGAAACGCACAGGGTCATGCATGCTCACCTTGAGCTCGTGGTTGGGCACCGCTGTGGGCGAATTCCTGCAATGGAAGGGAAGGAGGAGCAGAGCACGCATGGCAGCGTGCAGAGCAGGCGTATATAGACCCTCCGAAATTAAGCATTGCGTTGCAGCTGAAGGAAACAGGTGAACTTCGTATCCAATCATTTACGGGAGATCAGCACATTAACCACCGTCGGCCAGGGGGCTTCATGAACTTCTTTAGCTTCTGAGATTTGGGGCGTTCTTGACAGAGCCATTGTGACTGATGGGTGGAGTGATGGGGACAGTGTTACCCCTTTCTCCTATCCCTTAAGGACATTCTTCTGGTATGTACTGTTGCACGCCACATGCCTGCCCTCCGCCCCGCCGCCCCGCCGCCCCACCGCCCCACCGCCCCACCGGCCCGCCCGCCCGCCCGCCCGCCCGCCCACCCGCCCGCCCGCCCACCCGCGCCGCCCGCCCGCCCGCCGCCCGCCCGCCCGCCCGCCCGCCCGCCCACCCGCCCGCCCGCCCACCCGCCCGCCCGCCCGCCCGCCCGCCCGCCCGCCCGCCGCCCGCCCGCCCGCCCGCCCGCCCGCCCGCCCGCCCGCCCGCCCGCCCGCCCGCCTGCCCGCCTGCCTTAGACGCCTAGGCACCTGCATGGTTCATTCCATATGGTTACCCAAATTCTTAGTCCCGAATTCCATGGTTGCATTTCTCTGTTTGTCAATCAAAGTTGCGTTTCATGGGTTGAAAAGCCTACTCAGGGATGCATGCATGGCGCATGGTGAGGATGCAGGCATGCTTCCCACTCCACGCGTTGGGAACTAACAAGCTGCCATGGTTGTAAAGCCTTTCAAACTGACAATGTACCCATTCAAATAACGCAGCACTCTTGCGATCTCAGCTGGCCCGTTTTTTGCTTGACAGCTCGCTCATACGGGGGTTGCCTTGCGAAGCGGCAGAGCGACTTCAGAAGTGTCTCAGAAATGAGTTCGAATGGAAGAAAGAATACCCTTTTGTAAAACTTCTTTTCGTGGAGTGGTTTCGTAAAGCTGGTGTTTGCTCATGTTTTGTAATGCACCGGATCGTCAAAGTCGCCTAGATAAAATGCTCCACCACACCTCATCTCGGCTCGTTTTTGGTGCTACTATGAACTTATGTTAATGATATAATTTCTTGAAGTAAATATTATCTACCCATCATCTGGGCGTATCCTTGACCAATAAACACTAATTGCGTGCCAGGATGCTATGGTGCCTGTACCTAAAATATCATCAATGCTTCCAGGAAAAGGGGGACATGCCCTTGAAGACTTGCTTACCAGAACGCCATTATCCCGTCACCAATGAAGTCCCCGATGACGCCGCCTGCAGGGTCAATGGTCCACGCAGATGCAGTGTGTTGACATCACACATTTGTCCGCTCTGCTGGCATGGCCTACGCCATCTTGTGGCGTACAGCGTGCTTGCTGGGACTCAGCCAGGCAAAGGACGCCCAGGCGCACTCGCAAACAGGCATGCAGCCTGATGACATCACAGCTAAACCATCTGCATGATTCAAGCGATGAAATCCTATCCTTCTACAGGATGTATGTGATGTGTATGCAACTTTTCAACCCACAGATAACAAACCGTGTCGTCTACATCCGACATGTCCTGCTGTCCCATCACGTCATGTCCGCCCTGGCATATCCATGGGGTGATGGCATCATCTCGCGGCATATCCATGGGGTCATGGCATCATCTCGCGGCATATCCATGGGGTCATGGCATCATCTCGCTTGGACGGCCATTTTTTGGGAGGCCATTTTTTGGACGGCCATTTTCACAGGGGGAACGAACTGGACAGCAAAACATGAAATATTCTTTTCTGCTATACCATGCACTATATAACTAAAATTGGATTCCCATCTTATCTCTTCTGTCGTACCAAGACTGCAAAAGCGAAACCAGATAGGAGACTAACTTCTCTTCTTTCCCTCAATTATAGCCCTGCTTCCTAGTCTAAACCCCCTCACCAGTAGACTTTACCATGGTACGGTCAGCTCACCAAAAAAGATTTGAGTATAAACTTACAATTTCACTACATACTAGATGACATATTGAGTTGTATCGCATCACTTCTACTTGCACACGCACCGGATGCCTCGATCGCGGCGGACATCTCCGACAGATATTCCTCCATCACGCGCATGAGCTTGTGCAGGGAAACCTTTTCGGAGATGGTCGTGAAGTTGGCGATGTCTGTGCATTTAGGGACGTGTGATATCATGTGTTTAGATAGGGAACAGTTGACAGGATCACGTGGTTAGATAGGAAACAGTTGACAGGATCACGTGGTTAGGTAGGGACAGGATCGAGAGCATCGGATCAGGCACTGTGGGAGATCAGTTTGGAGATGGTCGTGCAGTTGGCGATGTCTGCGGCGGGGTATGGGCAAAGACACAGGAGTCAAACAGACTAGATATCAGCATTCCCATTCCACAAAGCCATGGACCAAGACACGCAGTCGAGGGCGCGTACATTCCTGATCCCATAAATTCTTTTTTTTACTCTGGGATAAATTAAGTTTTGATAGTAGTGAAACTTTAAATACAATTTTAAAAACATTTTAAATCTTCTTTTGCCAAAGGGAGCAAATGAGAAGGCAAATGAGAAGGGAAAAAAAGAGGCAGACAAGTTATGTTAAGCAAACCAAAGAAGAAAACATCAGGCAGAGCCAAAGTTGAGATATAAATCCCACGAAATCACATGTACATGCTTATCTAAAATAAGGCCCACCACCCACCGGTGAACATGATGGTGACCACCACAGGGAACACGTAGAGCTGCATCGCCTGCTCCTCGCCCGCCATGATGCGCTTGACGACCACCTTGGGCACAAACTTGCCAAACGCGGTCAGAACCACCTGTGGCACGGTGAGCAAGGAGTTGAACCGTGAGGCGAAGGTTCATACGTGGCAAGGTCAACCCACGTACAGGGTTAGTTATCGTCGCTGGTGATGAAACCAAGGATGCACCCAAACGTGGTCAGAACTCAGAACCACCTGGACAGTGGGCCACATCATGAGGTAAAGCACGTAGAACTGCGCCACCCAAACGTGGTCAGAAGTCAGAACCACCTGGACAGTGGGCCACATCTTGAGGTAAAGCACGTAGAACTGCGCCACCTGGGTACCAATCACGGAGCCTTCGACCCCTATACACAACGAGGAGGGAGGGTGCCCTAGCTTCTCTCACTGCCTCAAGTGGGCAGGCCACGGAGGACTCTCTCTGCATCATGGTGCAGGCCCAACTGTGGGTGCAATGCAACAGGAAGTAGCCAGAGCATAGCGGATGCAGTAGTAGTTAAGGGTGCCCCATCGATCCTACAGAGGCCACAGATGATAAGGCTTTTAGGCTTGGACCTCATTGAGAGGCGCCGGTTTGGGAGAATATAAAAAGGCCTCCCCCGGAGCCTGAGGGGTTTTAGGGGCACACCCAGGGTTCACCCTCAACCCCATCATCATGAAAGTGTGAATCAACCCACGGCAATGGTCGAACATCCTGAGGGTTGTGAACCAAGGACGCACCCATGCTTGTGGGGGCATGAAGGCCTCCGGTGTATGCACCGATCACAGTGCACATAGCGACCACAATATAAATCCCCAGTCGCTGGGTCCCCGAGCCAACCCCAGCCAGGCACTGTGAATGAAGGTGAGCCCCGCAAAAACATACGCAAATACGATTGCAAGTGCATGGTCGCGACGTCTTGCTTACATTTAAGACAGCAACACGTTCCCAGAATCAAGCAGACCCCACATCATGTCGTCCAAGATGGATAAATTTAGGATGTACATAGACAGCCCTTCCGCAGCCAATGAAGCCGCGCTTCTCCCCGTTTCTCTATATTAGGCAGCTTCCTAGCCAAATGCAGACCATTTTTTGCAACCAGCCAGTTTGCAACCAGCCACTTTCCAAACTTCATGACCGCATGAATGCGAACATGGCCGTACGGACAGGAGTACCCCCCTTTGCCTTCACAAAGGACACAGACATAGACCCAGAAATGCACCATCCGACATAAACTGTCTGATAACTAAACAAAAGAAAATCTTCAACAAGGTTGTGATGGACTTGCCACCAGGGATTCAAATAGCCTTCATGTGCCGGACCTCCGTGAAGCGCGCGCAACAGTTGGATGTATTAAATAGGAATCGACATCCTCAACAAAGGCGGTACCTACCGCGAGGGACTCGAACGTGGCCTCCATGTGCCGGACCTCCTTGAAGCGCGAGAAGCTGCTGTGGCCCCTCCGTGCGGGTGGTTGCAGCCGCTGTTTGGTGGGACGGGAGGACATGGGGGGGGGGGCAATGGGATCCAAGTCATCATGTGTGACAAGGACGGCTCGTTGGTGGGTGGTGGGTGGTGGGTGGTGGGTGGTGGGTGGTGGGTGGTGGGTGGTGGGTGGTGGGTGGTGGGTGGTGGGTGGTGGGTGGTGGGTGGTGGGTGGTGGGTGGTGGGTGGTGGGTGGTGGGTTGTGGGTTGGGCATGGACTTAGACTTGGGGGCAGAGACCGCGCAGAAGCAGGGGTGGAAGGTTGCGGAAGGGAAAAAAAAGGGAAGGGGGGGGGGGGGGGGGTAGAAGGGAGAGATCAAGGGGACTCAAAGGGTGTGCCCCTGCCCTTGTGTGGGTGAGGTAGTGCACGATGGTGTGTCATTGGGTGCTCGACAAGGCTGTTTGTAGCTAAACAATAAGGCATGCAGATTCAAGATACCAAGGGAACGCAACCAAGCATGCTTTCTATCGTCTGCAACCTACCGGGGACCGCGTGACTGTTGATGCAAAACCAAGCCATTGATTCAAGTGCATACTGCCATGAAGCGTGTTCAATGTCCAGAGGCCAGGCTCTGATTCGCAAAACCATATTTCCCTCTCACCCCAATCGGCTCCCATAATTTTCAAAAGCCAGATCTCCCAAAATTTCCGGCTGGGACTTCATTTAACTTTTCAATCGATACTTCTCAGATTGTAGAGGGCGTATAATTGGCCTGCAGCAGGAATGACAACAACTGAAGGTGCACCCTACCTGCAAAGTCTTCGTCTGTTTGCCCTACCTACATGGCCGCCTACTGGCACACGCACCTGCATGGCCTTCATCTGAGCCGAGAGGAGGGACATTGGCTTGACGAGGAAGCTGTGTAGCATGTACCAGAGCGCCTGCAAGTATATGCATAAAGCACATGTGAGCACATGTGAGCACATGTGAGCACATGTGAGCACATGTGAGCACATGTGAGCACATTAAGAGAGCATAAAGAGCACATTGCGGCACATTGCGGCACTTTGCGGCACTTTGCGGCACATTGCGGCACATTGCAGCACATTGCAGCACATTGCGGCAAAGTGCGGCACATTGCAGCACATTGCGGCACATTGCGGCACATTGCGGCACATTGCGGCACATTGCGGCACATTGCAGCACATTGCAGCACATTGCGGCACATTGCGGCACATTGCAGCACATTGCAGCACATTGCGGCACATTGCAGCACATTGCGGCACATTGCAGCACATTGCGGCACATTGCAGCACACTGCGGCACATTGCAGCACATTGCGGCACATTGCGGCACATTGTGGCACATGCACCCGATCACATGCACCAGAGCACATGCAGGAAAAAAGTTGCAGCCGTGTGGACCCCCAGGGTGGCCCAGGGAGATGTTGCACATACTCCGTCCACGGATGCGTTGTCCGCATAAAAGCTCTCATGAGGCCACCGCATCAGCAAAGAAACAACTCAAGCTATGCTTCATGCCATCATCACTGGAACGACATCACCCCACCCAGCCCCACTCTGCCACCCTCCCCCCTTCCCTTCTTCCTGGCCCCTGACCCCTTTACCAAGTGAAGCCGTTTCCGCCCTCGAATATGAACAACGATAATAATGGTGATGATAATTACAATAGTAGTAGTAGTAGTAGTAGTAGTAGTAGTAGTAGTAGTAGTAGTAGTAGTAGTAGTAGTAGTAGTAGTAGTAGTAGTAGTAGTAGTAGTAGTAGTAGTAGTAGTAGTAGTTTAGTAGTAAGTAGTAGTAGTAGTAGTAGTAATGATAGAGAAGAGTAGTGACCACAAGGCAAGTAGTCCATCATCGTCCCCTGGCAGCAGTCATCCCCATTGCCATCCCCGCCACCCCCCACGTACCAGTGTTGCCCCGCCTCCCACCACCATCCCATCTACTTTGGACATCCCCATCCCATTCCACTCCCTGCGTACCAGCAGCAGCGCGACCTGCAGGCAGAGCGCGCCCACCCCCCACCAGTTGCGGCGGGTGAAGTGCTGCTGTAGCTCTTCGATCGCGTGCTCCAAGTCTCCTATGCTCGTCGCCAAACTGCGCGCGCTGGACGCGCGGTAGGGACCTGTGCCATGAGTATAGCCATTCAAGTGGGAGCCATTCAAGTACGCATGCAGGAATCGCAGGTGGGGCGAAGGCAGGCTCAATAGTATGAAGGTGGGGAAGACAGGATTGGTCCAGGCTAGATATGCCAGTCTCAAGGCTGTGCGCATCTCGAGGCGCAGTAAGGACCTGCGAAAGTAGGCACAATCCATCCAGAGGCCCTGTGTTCGAATCCAGAATCGTACAAAACACTTCACAGACGGCCCAGTAGCATGCCAAAGATGATTTGATTGAGTAGAATGTCTTTTATTACAAGCTCTGACTGGTATCGGCTCATGGCGCATGCACCACGTTTTACCATGTCAGGTCAGCGCCCATGGCATTGCAGATGCAGCTAAGGCAGGCTTGTTAGACCTGAGAGGGGGGGGGGGGGGAGAAGGACTGGGGTGCTGCGGATAAGGCTGCAGAGGGGCCGCAACAGCCACGCAAGTGCATGCAGGATCATGATGGCTAAAGACTTGTCAGAGCATTATGGGACTCCTTAGACTGCCTAACAAACAGACCCCACTAGAGTGTGGGTGTACACCTTTGCATGCCAACGCCTTACCATTCCCCATGTTTCCGCTCTTGTTCATGCAGGAACACGGCAGACCATGTCCTCACGGACGCTGCCTATACGGCCCCATCACACCCACCTTCCATTCCCCATGTTCCCGCTCTTGTTCATGCAGGAACACGGCAGACCATGTCCTCACGGACGCTGCCTATACGGCCCCATCACACCCACCTTCCATTCCCCATGTTCCCGCTCTTGTTCATGCAGGAACACGGCAGACCATGTCCTCACGGACGCTGCCTATACGGCCCCATCACACCCACCTTCCATTCCCCATGTTCCCGCTCTTGTTCATGCAGGAACACGGTAGACCATGTCCTCACGGACGCTGCCTATACGGCCCCATCCCACCCACCTTCCATTCCCCATGTTCCCGCTCTTGTTCATCATGGCAGACCATGTCCTCACGGACGCTGCCTATACGGCCCCATCACACCCACCTTCCATTCCCCATGTTCCCGCTCTTGTTCATCATGGCAGACCATGTCCTCACGGACGCTGCCTATACGGCCCCATCACACCCACCTTCGTCCAGGAACATGACGGCCATCCAGTGCATCCCTGGGCCCCTGATACCCACGTCCCTCGTCTGCACGAACAGCAGCTTGCCCTCCCCCCCGCCCGAGCTCGGCATGCTGTACAGCCGCGAGATGCTTTGGGGGATGCGGTCCCATGCCCCAAACTCCCGCAGCAGGCAGCGGCCAACGAAGACCACCTCGGGGTTGTCCCAGTCCAGCGCGGTGGCGTTTAGGACTTCTGGTGGGGGGGGGGGGGGGGGACGAGGGAACAACGGAACACCCGGAGTCATCAAAGGCGTGTGTGTGTTGGGGGAAGGGGGGGAGAGGGAACAACGGAACACCCGGAGTCATCAAAGGCGTGTGTGTGTTGGGGGAAGGGGGGAGAGGGAACACCGGAACACCCGGAGTCATCAAAGGCATGTGTGTGTTGGGGGAAGGGGGGGAGAGGGAACACCGGAACACCCGGAGTCATCAAAGGCATGTGTGTGTTGGGGGAAGGGGGGGAGAGGGAACACCGGAACACCCGGAGTCATCAAAGGCATGTGTGTGTTGGGGGAAGGGGGGGAGAGGGAACACCGGAACACCCGGAGTCATCAAAGGCATGTGTGTGTTGGGGGAAGGGGGGAGAGGGAACACCGGAACACCCGGAGTCATCAAAGGCATGTGTGTGTTGGGGGAAGGGGGGGAGAGGGAACACCGGAACACCCGGAGTCATCAAAGGCGTGTGTGTGTTGGGGGAAGGGGGGGAGAGGGAACACCGGAACACCCGGAGTCATCAAAGGCATGTGTGTGTTGGGGGAAGGGGGGGAGAGGGAACACCGGAACACCCGGAGTCATCAAAGGCGTGTGTGTGTTGGGGGAAGGGGGGGAGAGGGAACACCGGAACACCCGGAGTCATCAAAGGCGTGTGTGTGTTGGGGGAAGGGGGGGAGAGGGAACACCGGAACACCCGGAGTCATCAAAGGCGTGTGTGTGTTGGGGGAAGGGGGGGAGAGGGAACACCGGAACACCCGGAGTCATCAAAGGCATGTGTGTGTTGGGGGAAGGGGGGGAGAGGGAACACCGGAACACCCGGAGTCATCAAAGGCATGTGTGTGTTGGGGGAAGGGGGGGAGAGGGAACACCGGAACACCCGGAGTCATCAAAGGCATGTGTGTGTTGGGGGAAGGGGGGGAGAGGGAACACCGGAACACCCGGAGTCATCAAAGGCGTGTGTGTGTTGGGGGAAGGGGGGGAGAGGGAACACCGGAACACCCGGAGTCATCAAAGGCATGTGTGTGTTGGGGGAAGGGGGGGAGAGGGAACACCGGAACACCCGGAGTCATCAAAGGCATGTGTGTGTTGGGGGAAGGGGGGGAGAGGGAACACCGGAACACCCGGAGTCATCAAAGGCATGTGTGTGTTGGGGGAAGGGGGGAGAGGGAACACCGGAACACCCGGAGTCATCAAAGGCGTGTGTGTGTTGGGGGAAGGGGGGAGAGGGAACACCGGAACACCCGGAGTCATCAAAGGCGTGTGTGTGTGTTGGGGGAAGGGGGGGAGAGGGAACACCGGAACACCCGGAGTCATCAAAGGCGTGTGTGTGTTGGGGGAAGGGGGGGAGAGGGAACACCGGAACACCCGGAGTCATCAAAGGCGTGTGTGTGTTGGGGGAAGGGGGGGAGAGGGAACACCGGAACACCCGGAGTCATCAAAGGCGTGTGTGTGTTGGGGGAAGGGGGGAGAGGGAACACCGGAACACCCGGAGTCATCAAAGGCGTGTGTGTGTTGGGGGAAGGGGGGAGAGGGAACACCGGAACACCCGGAGTCATCAAAGGCATGTGTGTGTTGGGGGAAGGGGGGGAGAGGGAACACCGGAACACCCGGAGTCATCAAAGGCATGTGTGTGTTGGGGGAAGGGGGGGAGAGGGAACACCGGAACACCCGGAGTCATCAAAGGCGTGTGTGTGTGTTGGGGGAAGGGGGGGAGAGGGAACACCGGAACACCCGGAGTCATCAAAGGCATGTGTGTGTTGGGGGAAGGGGGGGAGAGGGAACACCGGAACACCCGGAGTCATCAAAGGCGTGTGTGTGTTGGGGGAAGGGGGGGAGAGGGAACACCGGAACACCCGGAGTCATCAAAGGCGTGTGTGTGTTGGGGGAAGGGGGGGAGAGGGAACACCGGAACACCCGGAGTCATCAAAGGCATGTGTGTGTTGGGGGAAGGGGGGGAGAGGGAACACCGGAACACCCGGAGTCATCAAAGGCGTGTGTGTGTTGGGGGAAGGGGGGGAGAGGGAACACCGGAACACCCGGAGTCATCAAAGGCGTGTGTGTGTTGGGGGAAGGGGGGGAGAGGGAACACCGGAACACCCGGAGTCATCAAAGGCGTGTGTGTGTTGGGGGAAGGGGGGGAGAGGGAACACCGGAACACCCGGAGTCATCAAAGGCATGTGTGTGTTGGGGGAAGGGGGGGAGAGGGAACACCGGAACACCCGGAGTCATCAAAGGCGTGTGTGTGTTGGGGGAAGGGGGGGAGAGGGAACACCGGAACACCCGGAGTCATCAAAGGCGTGTGTGTGTTGGGGGAAGGGGGGGAGAGGGAACACCGGAACACCCGGAGTCATCAAAGGCGTGTGTGTGTTGGGGGAAGGGGGGGAGAGGGAACACCGGAACACCCGGAGTCATCAAAGGCGTGTGTGTGTTGGGGGAAGGGGGGGAGAGGGAACACCGGAACACCCGGAGTCATCAAAGGCATGTGTGTGTTGGGGGAAGGGGGGGAGAGGGAACACCGGAACACCCGGAGTCATCAAAGGCATGTGTGTGTTGGGGGAAGGGGGGGAGAGGGAACACCGGAACACCCGGAGTCATCAAAGGCGTGTGTGTGTTGGGGGAAGGGGGGGAGAGGGAACACCGGAACACCCGGAGTCATCAAAGGCATGTGTGTGTTGGGGGAAGGGGGGGAGAGGGAACACCGGAACACCCGGAGTCATCAAAGGCGTGTGTGTGTGTTGGGGGAAGGGGGGGAGAGGGAACACCGGAACACCCGGAGTCATCAAAGGCGTGTGTGTGTTGGGGGAAGGGGGGGAGAGGGAACACCGGAACACCCGGAGTCATCAAAGGCATGTGTGTGTTGGGGGAAGGGGGGAGAGGGAACACCGGAACACCCGGAGTCATCAAAGGCGTGTGTGTGTTGGGGGAAGGGGGGGAGAGGGAACACCGGAACACCCGGAGTCATCAAAGGCGTGTGTGTGTTGGGGGAAGGGGGGGAGAGGGAACACCGGAACACCCGGAGTCATCAAAGGCATGTGTGTGTTGGGGGAAGGGGGGGAGAGGGAACACCGGAACACCCGGAGTCATCAAAGGCATGTGTGTGTTGGGGGAAGGGGGGGAGAGGGAACACCGGAACACCCGGAGTCATCAAAGGCGTGTGTGTGTTGGGGGAAGGGGGGGAGAGGGAACACCGGAACACCCGGAGTCATCAAAGGCATGTGTGTGTTGGGGGAAGGGGGGGAGAGGGAACACCGGAACACCCGGAGTCATCAAAGGCGTGTGTGTGTTGGGGGAAGGGGGGGAGAGGGAACACCGGAACACCCGGAGTCATCAAAGGCATGTGTGTGTTGGGGGAAGGGGGGGAGAGGGAACACCGGAACACCCGGAGTCATCAAAGGCGTGTGTGTGTTGGGGGAAGGGGGGGAGAGGGAACACCGGAACACCCGGAGTCATCAAAGGCGTGTGTGTGTTGGGGGAAGGGGGGAGAGGGAACACCGGAACACCCGGAGTCATCAAAGGCGTGTGTGTGTTGGGGGAAGGGGGGGAGAGGGAACACCGGAACACCCGGAGTCATCAAAGGCGTGTGTGTGTTGGGGGAAGGGGGGGAGAGGGAACACCGGAACACCCGGAGTCATCAAAGGCATGTGTGTGTTGGGGGAAGGGGGGGAGAGGGAACACCGGAACACCCGGAGTCATCAAAGGCGTGTGTGTGTGTTGGGGGAAGGGGGGGAGAGGGAACACCGGAACACCCGGAGTCATCAAAGGCGTGTGTGTGTTGGGGGAAGGGGGGGAGAGGGAACACCGGAACACCCGGAGTCATCAAAGGCGTGTGTGTGTTGGGGGAAGGGGGGGAGAGGGAACACCGGAACACCCGGAGTCATCAAAGGCATGTGTGTGTTGGGGGAAGGGGGGGAGAGGGAACACCGGAACACCCGGAGTCATCAAAGGCATGTGTGTGTTGGGGGAAGGGGGGGAGAGGGAACACCGGAACACCCGGAGTCATCAAAGGCATGTGTGTGTTGGGGGAAGGGGGGGAGAGGGAACACCGGAACACCCGGAGTCATCAAAGGCATGTGTGTGTTGGGGGAAGGGGGGGAGAGGGAACACCGGAACACCCGGAGTCATCAAAGGCGTGTGTGTGTTGGGGGAAGGGGGGGAGAGGGAACACCGGAACACCCGGAGTCATCAAAGGCGTGTGTGTGTTGGGGGAAGGGGGGGAGAGGGAACACCGGAACACCCGGAGTCATCAAAGGCGTGTGTGTGTTGGGGGAAGGGGGGAGAGGGAACACCGGA
The DNA here is from genome assembly GCA_009746045.1 of Mesostigma viride. Taxonomy (NCBI): domain Eukaryota; kingdom Viridiplantae; phylum Streptophyta; class Mesostigmatophyceae; order Mesostigmatales; family Mesostigmataceae; genus Mesostigma; species Mesostigma viride. The sequence goes on along the minus strand of RPFO01001313.1, from coordinate 236,981 downwards.
ACACCCGGAGTCATCAAAGGCATGTGTGTGTTGGGGGAAGGGGGGGAGAGGGAACACCGGAACACCCGGAGTCATCAAAGGCATGTGTGTGTTGGGGGAAGGGGGGAGAGGGAACACCGGAACACCCGGAGTCATCAAAGGCATGTGTGTGTTGGGGGAAGGGGGGGAGAGGGAACACCGGAACACCCGGAGTCATCAAAGGCATGTGTGTGTTGGGGGAAGGGGGGAGAGGGAACACCGGAACACCCGGAGTCATCAAAGGCATGTGTGTGTTGGGGGAAGGGGGGAGAGGGAACACCGGAACACCCGGAGTCATCAAAGGCGTGTGTGTGTTGGGGGAAGGGGGGAGAGGGAACACCGGAACACCCGGAGTCATCAAAGGCGTGTGTGTGTTGGGGGAAGGGGGGAGAGGGAACACCGGAACACCCGGAGTCATCAAAGGCATGTGTGTGTTGGGGGAAGGGGGGGAGAGGGAACACCGGAACACCCGGAGTCATCAAAGGCATGTGTGTGTTGGGGGAAGGGGGGGAGAGGGAACACCGGAACACCCGGAGTCATCAAAGGCGTGTGTGTGTTGGGGGAAGGGGGGGAGAGGGAACACCGGAACACCCGGAGTCATCAAAGGCGTGTGTGTGTTGGGGGAAGGGGGGGAGAGGGAACAACGGAACACCCGGAGTCATCAAAGGCATGTGTGTGTTGGGGGAAGGGGGGGAGAGGGAACACCGGAACACCCGGAGTCATCAAAGGCATGTGTGTGTTGGGGGAAGGGGGGGACGAGGGAACACCGGAACACCCGGAGTCATCAAAGGCGTGTGTGTGTTGGGGGAAGGGGGGGAGAGGGAACACCGGAACACCCGGAGTCATCAAAGGCGTGTGTGTGTTGGGGGAAGGGGGGAGAGGGAACACCGGAACACCCGGAGTCATCAAAGGCGTGTGTGTGTTGGGGGAAGGGGGGGAGAGGGAACACCGGAACACCCGGAGTCATCAAAGGCGTGTGTGTGTTGGGGGAAGGGGGGGAGAGGGAACACCGGAACACCCGGAGTCATCAAAGGCGTGTGTGTGTTGGGGGAAGGGGGGGAGAGGGAACACCGGAACACCCGGAGTCATCAAAGGCATGTGTGTGTTGGGGGAAGGGGGGGAGAGGGAACACCGGAACACCCGGAGTCATCAAAGGCATGTGTGTGTTGGGGGAAGGGGGGGAGAGGGAACACCGGAACACCCGGAGTCATCAAAGGCGTGTGTGTGTTGGGGGAAGGGGGGAGAGGGAACACCGGAACACCCGGAGTCATCAAAGGCATGTGTGTGTTGGGGGAAGGGGGGGAGAGGGAACACCGGAACACCCGGAGTCATCAAAGGCGTGTGTGTGTTGGGGGAAGGGGGGGGGACGAGGGAGCAACGGGGAGGACGCAGCAAGAGATATCAGAGGCATGTGTGTTGAGGGGGGGGCACAGCAGGAGATGTAATACACTCCTATACACCTATTTAAAATTCCCATTCATGTTACCAGTAAGACCTTATTCACCATACACGGGGCCCTGCGGTGGATAGTCCTAGCGCGCCCTCCCCCCCCCCCCCCCCCCCCACACACACACGCCATGCATAACATCACACATACAAAATAATAGTAGTATATTACTATGATACTACTTATATTCTATAATATTCTATATTGTGACATATATGATTTAATACTTCACTTTATAAGATTTTATAGTAGTGTATTTAAAATTATTACTAGTATTATAGTGACCACACACACACGCGTACCGAGGTCGCCGTGGGATGAGGCGATCATGCGACCCGCGGTCGGCCCCTCATGCTCGAACAGGAACACGGCCGCGCCCTCCTCCAGCAGGGACTCCCGCAACATTTTCCTGGCAAACGCCCACGGGCCGAGGGGGAAGAGCAGAGAAGTGAGGAATGAGAAACGACAAAATAAGCAAAAAGAACGGCAAATGCCAGCGTGCAGCCGGGGGGGAAGGGGGGGGGGGGAGTTAGGAACTGAGAGAACGAAAGGGGTGGTATTGGTTGCTTGAGAGCACGAGTGCGTTGTTGGCAATTAATTGCTTCCTCATTAGAAAATAGGTTTACCCTTTGTCAACGTTCCTCTCACTGGCTGCGCCACCAGTGACCGTTGGGTGCAGACCGTTGGCCCGAGGCCGCACGATGACAGGTAGCAGTCTAGTCACAGATCACTCCACTCTGCAATACGTTCCCTGTCTAGGATACTCTAGTACCGTCCAATGGCAGGACACTACATATACTGGGTACTGACATCTGTCACGTACCCCAGTACCCAAAGTACTGACGTACCTATCTAGGGAAACATATGTGACTCGACTAGCCGTCCTATCTGAATAGCCCACGTGGTATTTATATTCACATACCAACGTAGGTTTACAAGGCTTATTCATACGTTGTATTCACAATACCTTTGAGACTTAGTCTGCAGCAAAGCATGGAGACTAACTGGGGGGGGGGGGGGGGAAAGCATGGGCAATCACGTACGTCCTGATGAGGCGGTAATTTCAACGACAAATGATAAGCAATGTATTACTAAATTTGTCTGCACGCATAAATCCACTTTCTTCAAAGAGCAAACCATCTTTCTCTACCTTCATCCTTTCTCCAACATTTCTCTGTTTGATTTCTTTTTTCAGTACAACCTAGGCAATCAAGTTGCTGATTTTGCTGGGAGTGGGGGCATACACACATGACATCACTTCCCCTGCCGTGACCATTGATGCTACACACTTGACAGATCGATGAACTTATGACTGATACCTTGTATGCAGATAGATGCTACACACTTGACAGATCGATGAATTATGACTTCTATAACTTTGTGCAGGGTCAGCCCGCACCGTCACGTACCCCACATCGTGGAGCCGCAAGCCGCTCCCCAGCACCCCCTCGAACTTCCCGTCGCGGATGAGCGGGGTGAGCACGTACACGATGCGGTCACCGCTCAGCCTGGGGCCCTTGATGAATGCGCGCCAGCTGTCACGAGAGCGAGGCTGGTGGCGAGTTTGAAGTTTTGGGGGGTGGGGGCATGTGGTTGCAAACTAGTTAGTGGAGCGCGGCTGGTCTGGTGGGTGGGCGGGCGGGCGGGCGGGCGGGCGGGCGGGCGGGCGGGCGGGCGGGCGGGGGGTTGGTTGGTTGGTTGGTTGGTTGGTTGGTGGGTGGGTGGGTGGGTGGGTGGGTGGGTGGGTGGGTGGGTGGGTGGGTGGGTGGGTGGGTGGGTGGGTGGGTGGGTGGGTGGGTGGGTGGGTGGGTGGGTGGGTGGGTGGGTGGGTGGGTGGGTGGGTGGGAGAGACAAGGGGGGTGAGGGGCGTAAGGGGAAGAATGTGGAGTGCCGGCGTGTGTGTGTTTGTGCATGTGTGTATATTGGGGCTTGGTAAGCAAAACTTGGGGCTACCTCACCACCCCCAAACCCAACCATTTCTCTCCTGAGCCCCCCCTCCCCCTTCTCAGCTCCACTCCCTTCTTATCCCATACCCATTTGCATCCGGGGAAGATGGGTGGGAACACTATCCGCGATGCGTCACACCAGCCAGACCCACATGACCATGGCACTCCCCTACTCACCCTTATCCAGACCAGCCTATCCAACTTCACCACCGCCCACCTATTCCGAACCAGTAAGAAAGTTCATGCTGGGGTTATGTACCCTTGTATGTTAGCCCACAGATGTGCAGCGCCAAATTGGTTTGGCAAGAAAATGAAACCAATGTTGCCCGATCCTTCCCCGTCTTATAAAATCTTGCTCAGTAAACTTGCGTAGTAATCTTGCTCAGTAACTCGCGACCGTCACTCACCCCGTCCGTCCAGACCAGCTCGTTCAGCGCCGCCGTGCGCGCCCGTGGTAACGCCGGCATCCGGTACACAATCGCCGTGGAGTTTCCCACTGGCTCCGAGTAATCCGGCTTGCCCGTGGCCTCATCCAGCGCGTACGTGTCCAAGTACATGAGCCCGTTCTCGAACTTTCGTGACAGGGACCAGTAGACGCCCTCGTCCGCGCGGTTGCGAAACAGCTGGAGCATCGTCTGGGAGGTCTCGTTGTAGAGCCAAATGTTGGGCACGAGCGGCTGGTCGCGCGTCACATGCTGCAGCGACCAGAGCGTGTTGCGGTAGTAGGCCAGGTCGGGCGACTCTTGGCCCACGATGATGCTCAGGTTGTTGCCAGGGTATGCGTGGACCAGGCGGGAGGCAGACTGGGGGGGGGGGAAAGCAGAAAATGATGGGGGGGAGGAAGCAGAAGTAGCGGGGAGGGGGGGGAAGGAGGAGGGGGGAAAGAGAAGAAGGGGGAAGAAGGCGGGTGAAACACGCGTGGACCAGGCGGGAGGCCGACTGTTTAGGGTGTAGGGGTAGGGGGGGGGGCGAAGGAAGCAGAAAACGATGGGGGAATATTCATCCACGCGCGCCCCCTGGGAGAGTCATGGGGTACAAAAGTTCTGAGTTGTGCCTGCACAATGTGTTTGCGCACTGCTACTCTTGTGGAACCGTTACCGTCCCCGCCACCCACGTACCTGCAGAATGTTGCCCGCGCTGTACTTGCCCTCCATGACCGCGCTGCACGCCGCAGAGATCCCCATGACCATCGAGTTGCGCACCGCCATGTCCACGCCGCGGTTGCTGGCACAATGCAGAAGTGGCAAGGTGGAGGAGGGGGGAAGGAGACTATGACATCACGGATGGTGACAGCAAATACACTTGACATTTCCCCAAGGGTTGCTGGCGTAGAGAATTCTGTTGCTGGTCGTTCCCCACGCGACCAGGGGAGAAGAGAAAAGGGGAGAAGGGATGTGTAGGATGGGAACAAGGGATGGCTCATTCCACCGCCATGACCACGCCGCGGTTGCTGCGCGCCGAAGGCACACAGCGCGGCACTCATCCTCCGAGACAGGCTACCAGCGGTATTGAACGAACTGATATTGATCACCGGTGCCATTTGACAGGGCAAAAACAGGGTCGGCGTGCACAAGCATCAACGGCGCAATTAGATGGGGCACACGACATCCCATGGTGCACACACAACCATGACCGGGGGGAACATTTTTTCGCCGAGGGGGTTGCCGAGCGGAGCCGTAGGACAGAGAGCGATGTGGACGATGAGACCATGATGATGCGAGCACATATCCATGAGACAACAGCGTAGGCATGGCATTACTATACTATAGTGACCATGGTATCCATGAGACAACCAGCGCAGGCCAGACGTATGTCAGTAGCATGACGCTCAGGGACGCGTGCATGTGGTCATGGCGCAGGAAAAACTTGCTGATTGATACCACCATTGATAGCACCATCGATAACATAACAATTAGCAACAGCAGGCAGCAGGCACACTCCAGAGGTGCGTCGTCATGTGGGCGACGATTATGGGGTAGCCATGAGCCAGCTGAGTGGCGCCGCTTGTCGCACCTTTTCTCCAAGCGCTTTGTCATTCATTCATGCCTTCCTTACCGGCCACCGCTTGGGGACCACTCCACTGTACTGGACAAGAACAGCCCGGTTGTGCTGGGGCAAGAACAGCCCGGTTGTGCTGGGGCGACAACAGCCCAGTTGTGCCCGGCTTTTCCATGCATTATAGAAGCAACACCATGCGCGCCACAAAAGCAAAGACAGAGCGAAAACAAAGACGATAAAAATCCCGTGTGTAGCTGCAGACGCACGGCATCAGCCTGAATGCCCCTGGGAAGAGGAATGAACTATATTTAGAAAAAGAATGAGACAGCTGGCGCTGACAGGGACAACCGACAACGGAGGAACCAACCATGACTACTGAATTCTTGCCTAGAAATTAGTCCAGCATGACGTAGGTGCGCCCAAAGCCTCCACTCACCTCGCCAGGTGCATGGACAGCAGCATCTCATCCCTGCAGGAGGGGGGGGGGGGGGGGGGGGGGAGGGCAGATGGGGTCACGAAAAGGGGTGGTCAGGCACTGGCGAATCGCTACAAGTCTGGCACAGTGGTTGCTTTGCGAAGCTGTCAGGCTGCGACTGTGGTGGCACAGCGACGGCAGCCATGACGCGACCAAGGCAACAAAGCACGCACCGCCATGCCGCCCGCAGCGACCGAGTTCCAAGGCCCCGAAATGGGCTGTTGGGAGGGAACAAGAGGGGTGGCTGCTGCCAGCACCGCAAACGCATGGTTACTTGCTAACGTTACCAGACAAAGATTGGGACCGAAAATTGGGGCTGTTGGGACCTGCACTCTTGAACCAACCCCAACTCAGCCGACCCTCCAATTCTCGAGAGATTCCGGAAAACCATTTCCATTTCCGTTTCCGTTTTCGGTTCGGATTGTGAGGGGGATTGGAACAACTTATGGCCCGCGAGCCGCTTTTAGCTCAAGCTTCCGCGTACCCGGAAAGCAACATCCCCGTTTTGGGTCTTGATTCTGTGCTCGCTGAAGCGAAATGGTGACGCGGCATGCAAAAATGTTTTGGAGGCATACGACATCGTACGACCGTGACCGGAAAACCGGCGCGCGCAAGGTATCCCGGTTCACCAATATTCTCTGGGCATGAACAAGATTTGTTCCCAAAGGTCGGTCATGACTGACCTTTGGTGGCGCTTTCCAGTCAGATCTGGACCAGTCCAGGTTCAAAGCGCCGCGCCCGAGGCCGGGAACTAGAAATGAACGGAAAATGGAAACAAATCCGGGTCCCCGGAATCTCTCGTCTTTCCTAGTCACCAATCACACTTGCACGGGGACCTCCCAGAGATTACGCATGGCAAGGAAAGTGCCAGAGTCGGCCAGGGGAGATTCAAGAGACGTACCGGCAAAGACAGCCAGGGGAGAGACGTACCCAAAGCGCTGGAAAGATTCTGCCGCCCAGTCACGCCCCAGTTTCCGGATGACAAAGAAGAGGGCGAAGTTCGCAACGATGACGACTGTGTCGCGTCGCCGCCGGTCCAGCCCATGCAACGTGCAAGTGCAAACGCAATAGCGCAGAGCAGCAAAAAACATAGGTTTTGAGTTGCTTGAGCGTAGTGCGAGCAATATGCTTGCCGTTACTTTTCCATATTGAACCAAAGAAGGACACCATCAAGCCAGCCAGTAGCACAGCCAAGCACAACTAACGAGAACAGTTAAGGACTGCGAACTGGTCCGGTGCACGAAATTTCAACACTGCGAGCCATAAAACCTTAACGGCCGTAACCCACTCACGGGCAAATAGTGTGAGGACAACCATTGACACTGGTAATGATCGCGTTGTCATGCACACCCGGTCGCGATCCTTTAGGGCTATGGAAGGCCGCCAAAATTCCTCACTTGAATCGCGCCGACCTCTGCCCTCACGACCGCTCACCGCGAACGGGTTCGAGAGAGAGTCCATGTGATTGCCCGTAAGAAGGCAGGCGCTAGTGAGAACAGACGTAGATAACTGGTTAGCGGTCTGCCCGCTTACGACCTCAGAACCGGCAATCTCGGAAAGCTCGCGAGGGTCAGAAACGGGTTCTTCCTCGGACATGTCCGCCAATATCATCTCATTTCCTTCGATGCTGCGCGCACTGCATACCCCTCCATTCACCAAGCTTCCCGGTGGGGTGTGAGAGCCTGAAACAGGCATGGAGCCGTTTGTGAATATGGCTCGTGGTTGAAATAGAGCCGAGCTTTTAGCAGCCGGCTCCGTGCATGTTTAAGACCCCATTGCCTGGGCTGACTGCTGAGGTGATACTAGTTGACGACAATTTGGTTCCCGCTTGGCAAGATCTTGTTTGAAGCAGCCTTGCTTGAAGCAGGTACGTGTCGTGCACCACTGGCTCCTGGACATTGAGTTGTCTGGGGAATGCGGTATTTGTCGCCTGCCGCTGTGCCGCATCGGTAGCCAACTTAACCAATTCAGCGTCGGCCAGTTCTTCATTGCCATTTACGTCCAGGCACAGGCGAGGCCACTGAAGAGCCGATGACTGATCACTCTTTGTTGTATTATTCCAGCCGGTAGAAAGCCACGTGGCGCCAACTTTTATGCTGTTCAGGAGGCAAGACCACGTGCCCCTTTGATTGGCAATGTAACTGTGATGTGTTGGTGCGCACAGAACCCACCGACACCGGATAGCGAATTTCGTGGCGGCCCGGCTGACTGCTGAGGTCGGGCCCGCAGCGGCGATAATTGATCTGATAATTGATCTCTAGCATGAGGGGCAACCAGGATCTATTCGGTAATCTCTGTTGGCTTGTTCAGAGCAAGGTTCCCATCATTTCCCAATCCAATTCCCAGTTGTCACATGGGCGTTCAAGCCGTTAAACTCGCAAGCTGATTTTGTTTGGATGGCGGTTAGATGCCGGGTGTCTGACGAAGCACAGGACTGTGACGTATGCCTTGGCGTCGCACGATCTCTCGAGTTTTGACATGATTGTTCAATGTTCAGGTTAACGTGCGTCATTGGTGCGACGCAGTCAGATGCGCGCCAAAATGTATGTATTTTCTGGCCTTTTTATCTCGTTTCCCTACTACAACAACTACCAGTACCACCGATAGGTACGTAATGTGCGTATTATTACCGCTAAAAGTGTTTTAAATGTTTTTCAGTCGTTTGGGAAGCCGTATACCGAAATCGCATCTCATTTTCCTATTCGGACGTGCTATACACGAGGTTTGGCTTAATTAATTGATCTAGAAAGTCACTTGCATGCACGAAATGTTGGCATTCAGTTTGTCACCAATTTGCCGGGGTTACGTATTTCTTCTGGACGCATCCTCATCCCTTCTTCCCACCCCCGCCATAGCTAGTCGATTTTCTGCAGAGGGACCCTGCATATGTTTATTGCCATTCCATTGGCGGTAGTGGCAGATTCGGTAGCTAGCTCAGCCGTCGCTGGCTTCGAGCGACCTCCTTGTTCCCAAAGCGACATGAGCGCATTGCTTCCGTGTGTATTAATTTTGTCTCGCCACGGTGGGCCAGCCATGCAATGAACTTGATTGTAAGTTGATGTGTCGCCCACTGTAGAAGTCCCGCCAAGCTTGGCTGAGAAAAGAGCTTAGGGCGAGGGCTGCAGGGCTGGGATTTCCTGCACGCCTCCCAATCTGGTGCTTGGATGAGAGCCATCTCTACTAGGAAAAGCCATGAGGCCCGTTACACCTATCTTCAGGATGCAGAAACCTGTCTTTTGTGCTATAATTGACCGCTGTGGGTGGTGGTTGCTTTCTTACATCCTCCAGATAGATCAATGTGGGTGATGTATAAATGAACCAGAATAAATAGTGGTATGCTAACCCAGGATTGAAGGCTGGCGCCTGCTTGGCTTCAGACCAAGCGACAAAACTGAAGCCAAGCAGGGCGCGTGCTCTGGCTAGAAGCAATCTTTCTTGGAGAAAATGCGCCCACTCAACTCTGAGTAAAAGCCATATTTCTCTGAGTAATATGTCACTTCTGCAGGTATAATTGCATCAGCCTGATATTGGCTCAGCTCATGCCAGTTTCGACATTTCACTTTCATGCTACGTTCTGCTCCTGCATAGGAATTCTCCCTCCCATGTTTTTTTCTATGTGCTGTTGTGCTTAGCTAAGAATGTGGGAAACAAAAGGAAAAATCCGCATACAAATCTCACTGCTAACATGCAAACTGTATGGTATATTGAGCGCCCTACGCAGCATCTTGGTGACAGCGCCGTCGAGCGGAGCCTCCATCTCCTGTGCATGTCAACAGTCCAAGCCCCCGCGCCGTAGGTTGAGGACCGTCAGAATCACCACCTTGAAAAGGTCGCGTTTGATCATCCGGGGCAAGGCGGGGTTGCTCCACCAGCGGCGCAGTGCTCCTGGAGGTGCCCCCACGCCATGTCCATCCGGGTCTTCATGTCGTCCTCTAAGTGGGGTACTAGCCCTAGATGCCGAGCAGCTTGCAGCGGCCGAGGTAGGGTACCTCGGTGTCATGGTCAAGGGCCAGGTAGTCCAGCCAGAGCCAGCTGGGCCGACGCAGGCGTCTCAATAAGCGTCAATGTCGTCCGCGTAGACGAGGTCAGCTAGCAAAGTCTCCTTGTGTACTATAAACATATGCATGATTTTGCTGGACTTGCTGGTGGGCCACCGCGCCCACTGGCCCAAGGGTACAGTGGCATTAATTAAACACGTGCTCCCGTCGGGGAGCCACGGAGCACCACAGTGCTTTTAATCCCTGAGTGTGCACAACAGGAAGAAAGGGCAGAGACCCCTCCCTCTCCTCATGCCACAGGGTGCACAATCGGACCCGTCGAAACGATCCGGCATCCCCTGTGGGTGCAATATGACCCGTGTGAGCATTACATTGCTATGGAGATCGACGTGAGCAAACCAGCAGTGCTAGGCGAATCGCACAGCTAGGCTGGCGGATGTCTGTTGGCTACTGGTTAGGCTAGAGAGGCATGCATGGTTACGTTCTACCCTGCGTTGGCGCTGCACATGGGATGGCTAAGAATGTCCAGTTTGCATCATCCAACTAACCATGGCACGTTCTGGCTCTGTTCCGGATTCCCGCACGCCTAGTTGCAGTCATACACAAACTGTATGAAGGGTCTGTATACGATGGCCTTGGGGCTTGATGGTCGCCCCCCACCGCTTTTACACCTGGACGGCATAGCAGTTCCCTATACTGAGCGTTTTAAACTCTTGGGCAGTTGGCTTCCTAACACCGAGGATGACATCGACACACGCATAGGTCTTGCATGGATGGCTTTGCGTAAATTAGACAGAGTGTGGCACGCCAAGGACGTGAGCGCTGGCTGGAAACGGGATCTTTTCAAGGTTCTTGTTCTTACTATTCTGACCTATGGGGCGGAAGCCTGGACACTCACTGAACATCTGGAGTCCAGATTGAATGGAACAGTAACTAGGATGCTTCAGTATATCTTGGGGGTGAAGTACGGCGAACACCGCCACTTGGCAGAGTTGTATGATGGGATGCCCCGTGTGTCCGATATTATTAGCTAGGCAGCGTAGACTACAACAGTTTGCTGGCCATCTAGCCCGTACTAATCAGGTTGATACAGATGAGGGCCCTGCTGGTTCCTTGCGGACTGGCCAGCCCGGGAGATATCTTCTGACATGGTCAGGCCCTGCCATGCTTAGGCGACGTGGTGGCCAACATTGGACATACCGCGACATGATTTTAGCTGACATGCAGAGCAAAGACGCTGTTGGCGTCATCCGCTCAACCCCTCTTACTCCGATATTCTGATTTGGCACGCCGCAAAGGTGAAAACCATTTGCGTTCAGTGCCGGTCCGCGGAAAACGCGGAAAACGCGATCTGCAAATGAATCCGACCGGAATCGAACTGGGGACCTCTCGCACCAACTTTCGCTGACTATAGGACGGACGTCTCCGGATCCTAGGGCATCGCCAACTTACACCTACAGTCATCCGCAAAAGTTCTGCTTTCCGGGGAGTGATGCAAGCCTTTCGGATTTGGTACTAGATAAATCATTGCAGGCCGTGCCCCTGGCCTAGCGATCACGAACGAGCTTGGGGAAGGGGGGCTGACTAACAAGCAGAATTTACTAGCTGACCTCATTTATGCCGACGACATCACGCTCATCGAGAAGCCGGAGTCTGCCCAACTTTGGCTGGACTGCCTGGCGCTCGAGGCTCGGGCGGTTGGTCTAGAAATCAGCCCCAAAACGGAGGCCCTGGCCCTCGGCATGGCAGGGCCCCCACCCACACTCCGCCTCCGAGACGATGCCGAGGTCAACTACCCTCCTTCAGGCCGCTTCAAGCTGCTCGGCAGTTGGCTTCCCGACTGCGAGGACGACATGACGACACGGATCGGCATGGCGTGGGCGCACCTCCATGACCACCGCCGCTGGTGGAGCAACCCCGCCCTACCCCGGATCGTCAAGCGTGACCTCTTCAAGGTCGTCATTCTGACGATCCTGACCTACGGCGCCGAGACGTGGGCACTGACGCAGGAGCTGGAGCAACGACTCGACGGCGCCGTCACCAAGATGCTGCGCAAGGCCCTTAACCTCCCCTTTGGTTTGCACATTAGTAATGAGGATTTGTACGCTGATTTGCCCTATGTTTCCCACATTATTAGGCACAGGCGCCTGGGCCCGCTAGCCGGGCACCTGGCCCGCACAGATCAGGTAGATACCTCAGATAGACTAGCTGGCACCAAGCCCGCCCAGCCTGGGCGATATGTCCTAACCTGGCGTGCCCCCGGCCCGGCGCGCGGCAGGGCCGCCACCCGTGGACTTTTCGTGATAGACTCGGCATGGACATGTGCTACACTAGACGTGACGGGCTCACCCCCGGGCAGCCTCCTGGTTTGTCTGTAATATGGAGGCAGATGGTGCGCAAGGATAGATGGCAAGTAGTGATGAAGGAGACCACCCCCAAGCCTGTGGGGGCTCCGCGCGTGACCAAGTATGGCATTCATAGCGATTCGGGCCGCGGTGCCCACACCCCTGTAACTAGGACCTAGATAGCTTATACCATCCATTCCATCCCATGTTCCCCTCCCACTGAGGACTTATGCTCACGTGACGCAGTCACGTGTCTATTAATTAATTAATTAAATCATTCGAGATCTGTGTGTGTAGGAGTACTACACACGTGTCTGCACGCGAGACTTGTTCAGTCTCGCAACGTGAGACGGGCTGTTCAAACACGGCTGGAACCTTCTTTATTAGAAGGGGGCGTAGCCGGTACTATCGCGATCAGCCAAGCGTATATTCTGATTTGGCACGCCGCAAAGGTGAAAACCGATATGGTCGGATATGCAGGACAAGCAGCGTTGGGCGAACATTGTCAAAGAAGTCCTACGACCCCCCAACTGTGGGTCCTAGGAAATATAAAAAGCATGGTAGGCATAGTTTGCGGGCAAGATTAGCCCGAGGCCTCACTTGAGGCCCATATTTTAGACTAGCTGCATGTGGACATACATGTACATATTGACCTCTTGGGGAGACGTCCACTATATCTTAAACTGGGGAATTCAGTGCTCCGTGGTCCCCCAACGGGGACACGTACCAGACTAATTAAAGAAGGGTCAGCCACCTCGGTGCGCACTTCGGACGTGGGCCCACACCCCCATGCCCTCTCCCAAAGGGAGTGTGGCAAGGCGGCTGCGTGCTCTCGCCATAGTTGTCCATCCTTGTGATGGACTACGTGATGACCCAAGCGCGCAAGCGTTTTGCTCGCATGACGAGTCGGAAACCCGGGGTGCTGGTAGCCAACCGGCGTTGGTACGGTGGGGCTGACACACGGTGCTAGCGGAAATTATTTACGCCGACGAAACCACCCTCCTCGGGGGTACGTAGAGCACGTGCAGAGTTGCAGACCTGGCTTGCCTGCCTACTAGCCATTGAGAACCACGTGGTACGTGGGGCTCGAGATCAGCAAGGAGACAGAGGCCCTGGCGGTCGGTCACGACAATCTGCCAGACCTCTTCCTCCTTGATGGCTCCCGTTCCTTACCGGCCCAGCATCCGGCTACTGGGCATTTTCCTAATTTGAAACATCGATCAACCAATTAATTAATTTGCATGTTTGCCGCATGGTTCATAACGTAAGCTCCTAATTTTTGCACAACTACGTGGGCTTTCATGAAGTCAAATGGCAGTGTCAGTCAGTCAGACTGGCGATCACAAGATTATGGCTCGTATTAATTAATTAATTAATTAATTAATTAATTAATTAATTAATTAATTAATTAATTAATTAATTAATTAATTAATTAATTAATTAATTAAACTCGTGCTCCCGTTGGGGAGTCACGGAGCATAATTAACACCGATGGATGGATGGATGGATGGATGGATGGATGGATGGATGGATGGATGGATGGATGGATGGATGGATGGATGGATGGATGGATGGATGGATGGATGGATGGATGGATGGATGGATGGATGGATGGATGGATGGATGGATGGATGGATGGATGGATGGATGGATGGATGGATGGATGGATGGATGGATGGATGGATGGATGGATGGATGGATGGATGGATGGATGGATGGATGGATGGATGGATGGATGGATGGATGGATGGATGGATGGATGGATGGATGGATGGATGGATGGATGGATGGATGGATGGATGGATGGATGGATGGATGGATGGATGGATGGATGGATGGATGGATGGATGGGGTGGGTGGGTGGGTGGGTGGGTGGGTGGGTGGGTGGGTGGGTGGGTGGGTGGGTGGGTGGGTGGTGGGTGGGTGGGTGGTGGGTGGGTGGTGGGTGGGTGGGTGGGTGGGTGGGTGGGTGGGTGGGTGGGTGGGTGGGTGGGTGGGTGGGTGGGTGGGTGGGTGGGTGGGTGGGTGGGTGGGTGGGTGGGTGGGTGGGTGGGTGTGGGTGGGTGGGTGGGTGGGTGGGTGGGTGGGTGGGTCAGGTGGGTGGGTGGGTGGGTGGGTGGGTGGGTGGGTGGGTGGGTGGGTGGGGGTGGGTGGGTGGGTGGGTGGGTGGGTGGGTGGGTGGGTGTGGTGGGTGGGTGGGTGGGTGGGTGGGTGGGTGGGTGGGTGGGTGGGTGGGTGGGTGGGTGGGTGGGCATGGGTGGGTGGGTGGGTGGGTGGGTGGGTGGGTGCATGGGTGGGTGGGTGGGTGGGTGGGTGGGTGGGTGGGTGGGTGGGTGGGTGGGTGGGTGGGTGGGTGGGTGGGTGGGTGGGTGGGTGGGTGGGTGGGTGGGTGGGTGGGTGGGTGGGTGGGTGGGTGGGTGGGTACGTGGGTGGGTGGGTGGATGGGTGGGTGGGTGGGTGGGTGGGTGGGTGGGTGGGTGGGTGGGTGGGTGGGTGGGTGGGTGGGTGGGTGGGTGGGTGGGTGGGTGGGTGGGTGGGTGGGTGTGGTGGGTGGGTGGGTGGGTGGGTGGGTGGGTGGGTGGGTGGGTGGGTGGGTGGGTGGGTGGGTGGGTGGGTGGGTGGGTGGGTGGGTGGGTGGGTGGGTGGGTGGGTGGGTGGGTGGGTGGGTGGGTGGATGGATGGATGGATGGATGGATGGATGGATGGAACTATGGATGGAACTATGGATGGATGGATGGATTAATTAATTAAACACGTGCTCCCGTTGGGGAGTCACGGAGCACCGAAGTGCTTTTAATCCCTGTGTGTGCACAACAGGAGAAAGGGCAGAGACCCCCAGTCTTCTTCATGCCTATAAGGCATGCCACAGCTGCATTCGGGCACGCTAGCTAAACGGACACGCTAACGATCCGGCAATCTGTGGGTGCAATAAGACCCATGTGAGCATGGCATAACAAGGAGCGTGGGCAAGTAATCTGATCGTCGGTCGAGGTGGTCAGGTGAGGGGCTTGGGGGGCCAGAGCTCCACCACGATGGAGCGTCCAAGGAGGCCGGGGGAAGAGGGCGTATATCTGCAGCTTGGGGCGGGAGGCGGTGAGGATGTATTCGTATGGGCCTGGTAGGTGAGGTAGAACTGCGTGGGTGCCACCGCCTTCCCCACTCACGGGACAAGGCGGCCCCCCCACCAGTCCTACTCACCTTCCCCTCCCCTGAGGATAAGCAGCGGTTCCTCTCTCGTCGCAAGCGGTTGCACGACCTCACCTGGACGCTGGATGACGACCTCACCCCCGCTCAGCAACAGCAGCGACGCGACCTGTGGCCGGAATACCTCCGCCATAAGCAGGACCCCCAGAAGCCCAAGGTGTACTGGAGGGGCGGGGACCTGATGATCAACCACAAGATGTGGACGCCCCCAGCGGGCTAGAATAGCAATAGCCCTAGCTTGTAACCATTGGCGTCACTGCCGCTAAGGCAGCCATGCCTAGCTGTGCCAACACACCTAGTCACGTGCCGCCAACGCACGGTACACAACCAGCCATAGCCTTAGCCTAGTCCTAGTACAGCCATGCTACGCCCTGGCTATGTTCAGATTACTTGCCCACGCTCCTTGCTATGATATGCTCACATGGGTCTTATTGCACCCACAGTTTGCCGGATCGTTAGCCTGTCCTTTTCGCTAGCCGCGCCCGATTGCAGCTGTGGCATGCCTTTGGCATGAAGGAGACTGGGGGTCTCTGCCCTTTCTCCTGTAGTGCACACACAGGGATTAAAAGCACTTCGGTGCTCCGTGACTCCCCAACGGGAGCACGAGTTTAATTAATTAATTAATTAATGTATTCGTACGGGCGCCTGACCATGCAGTATGGTAGGAATCGACGAGGCGACCCTGGTGGAAGAGCTGCTTGCACAATTATTCAGTATAAGCGAGGCGTGCGATCCCCAGAACACGTACTGTAGCTCACGATGCGGTCGTAAGTGATCTTGTCGAAAAAGCTGGGCTGGCTGGTGTCAAAGTCGAACTCGTCCCAGTTCGTCCCGGCAGGGCGACTGCGCTTGGGCTCAGGCGACGCTGCGGGCGAGGCGAGCCCGGGCCCTAGGCACACCTGGAATTGTACTACAGCACAAGTACAAATTGACTTTTTTTCAACTTTGTTATTTTGTACCTCCCTTAGGTCCAAAGCTAGGAGCTGGTAAGTGTCTCATCATGTTTTGACACCGGCACACCGGCACACCGGCACACCGGCACACCGGCACACCGGCACACCATAAAACTACCATTCATGTCCCACGTAGCTCCCACAAAAACCAGCATCTTCATTAAAACAATAAGTGGAAGCATACATGTGACACTAATTGACATGCCCGGAGGCACGCCGTTCAAGGCCCTTCATGAAGTACGTTGCCCTAGAGGCAACCAAGACACGGGTGGGTGGGTGGGGAGCAAAGAAAGAGGCCGACAAAACCAGCCAGAGCGGCTTTTAGTCGCAAAACCTCCCTTATCCCTAGCTAACTGACGTCATTAAACCCTTATGTTTAGTGGATGCTAGTAAGACGCTAACCGTACAGACCGGGGGTAGAATATCCCGAATCTGCACGGCTAGTATTAAATAATGCGTAGGTTGTTCTTTTCAGGGGCACTGCACCTCACGCCCCGTTCCGCCCGGGTATAATCAACCCAAGCGCGGAACGCACATTTTATTTAATTCATTTTTCAACCATGCACTATATTGCATCTACTAATCACAAAAGCTCTAGCCAAACAGCTACGAGTAAACACTACGACCTATAAGCCGCTCATCCAGCGGCCTCTTGTTCCCGCATTCACGTATAGAAGAAACTCCGTTCAAAGAACCCCGATTCATGTCCCACGTAGCTCCCACAAAAACCAGCATCTTCATTAAAACAATAAGTGGAAGCATACATGTGACACTAATTGACATGCCCGGAGGCACGCCGTTCAAGGCCCTTCATGAAGTACGTTGCCCAATCACCCCCGCCCTGGCTTTCCCTTGAAGCCGCACTCCACCTTGCTCGTTGTCACAAGTGACCGCCCTGCCGCAAAACGGGAGCCCCCCCACATCGGGAGGCGTGTGCCCGGCGGCTGTGGATGCATGGCCAGGCCCAAAAAGGCCCAGCGCATTTGTACTGCGATTGCGCACGGCCAGCCTATCATGACCCCTCTCGGGGCCCCGAGTCGGTACCGCTATGGCCGTCTCCCCATAGACCCGGGGTGCTTCGAGAAAAAACGTGGACCTAGCCCAGGCCCCGCCAGCCCGGATGCCCGAGGCCACAGCCCCAGGCACCTGGCTGAACGAGAGTCCGTTCAGCCAAGACCGCATTCCCCCCCGAGGTTTCTATGCGTGGGGAAAAAATTTCTAGCTTAGGCGCTTTTCCCATCGCCGTCCCCAGCCCCAACCACCCCCCCTCGGCGGAAGGCAATTGCAAAGTTTGCTGGCCAGCAGCAATTTCCGAAGAAAAAGCCGCAGGCCGCGGACCGAGACACGGGTCGCCAGTGCCAGCCATCCGGCTCCAACCCGGGGTGCAAGCATCCCCAGGTACGGAGCACCAGCTCGCGCACTGGGCCGACCAAGCGACAGTTGAGCACCTGTCACGGCATCCGGCCCACCAAAGACCCCAAGCTGGGGAAAAGGTGCGGACCGGAGGTAATCATTTTCTTTTCTTTTAGTTAACCGAGCGAGGAACTACGCCTGGCCGGTTAACAACTGGAAGTCTCACCACTGGCCAAGTGGCCAGTGCAACCAGTGCTTTTGGGATTTTGCTCCGCAGCACCCATAGCTGCGGCTGCCGCCGCAACGACAACGAGCAAAGAAAGAGGCCGACAAAACCAGCCAGAGCGGCTTTTAGTCGCAAAACCTCCCTTATCCCTAGCTAACTGACGTCATTAAACCCTTATGTTTAGTGGATGCTAGTAAGACGCTAACCGTACAGACCGGGGGTAGAATATCCCGAATCTGCACGGCTAGTATTAAATAATGCGTAGGTTGTTCTTTTCAGGGGCACTGCACCTCACGCCCCGTTCCGCCCGGGTATAATCAACCCAAGCGCGGAACGCACATTTTATTTAATTCATTTTTCAACCATGCACTATATTGCATCTACTAATCACAAAAGCTCTAGCCAAACAGCTACGAGTAAACACTACGACCTATAAGCCGCTCATCCAGCGGCCTCTTGTTCCCGCATTCACGTATAGAAGAAACTCCGTTCAAAGAACCCCGATTTTATGATTTTGTATGGTGTCACAAGGTAACCTAACGTCCAATACTAATCTTTAGGGTTTAGAAGCACTGCCTAACGTGGTGTGCCACTGTGCCACCGGCACACCGGCACACCGGCACACCGGCACACCGGCACACCGGCACACCGGCACACCGGCACACCATGCCACAATAAAACTACCATTTTATGATTTTGTATGGTGTCACAAGGTAACCTAACGTCCAATACTAATGTTATAATGTCCACAAGCACTGCCTAACGTGGGGTGCCACTGTGACACCGGCACACCGGCACACCGGCACACCGGCACACCATGCCACCATAAAACTACCACTTTATGATTTTGTATGGTGTCACAAGGTAACCTAACGTCCAATACTAATGTTATAATGTCCACAAGCACTGCCTAACGTGGGGTGCCACTGTGCCACCGTGCCACCGTGCCACCGTGCCACCATGCCACCATAAAACTACCATTTTATGATTTTGTATGGTGTCACGAGGTAACATAACGTCCAATATTAATGTTATATTGCCCACAAGCACTGCCCAACGTGGGGTGCCACTGTGCCACCGTGCCACCGTGCCACCGTGCCACCGTGCCACCGTGCCACCGTGCCACCGTGCCACCGTGCCACCGTGCCACCGTGACATTTCTTGACACACGCATCACTCCGAAAACCCATTTTCTTCCCCTGGAAATTATTTGGAGAAGGAATAATTAATGGTCAGTTTGACCTCTAATATCTTATGATACGGAGCATTAACCCCGGTGGATGGATGGATAATATCGGAGCCACGAGCCACGAGGTAGCCATGGCTGACGGCGGAGCTCATAACTTTCACGTTTGAGCCCCAAATTCAGCTGTGAATATCACTATCGCTTCGTCTCTCTAAGACGCACATGCTGATATAATTTTCCGAATCTAACACGCAATATATGACGAGCAAACGTCCTTTGACGCAACGCAGTTTGGCGGATGCGCTCGCCCATGAAAATGCGGCAGCTGCGGCTGCAGCTTCGCCATCAGGTCCGGTAGACAGCGGTGACACTAGTCGTGCACTGGTGGCCACCCAGCAACCTCCCGGGCTTAATGCCTCGCCATCGGCATCGCCTGACCCGAAACGCACCCGCCCAGCCGACAAAACAGGATGGTCCCGCCCCTCGGAACCGCGCTTTCGGCCCCACCCTTTCAAGGTCGATGATCACGACTGGAACAACCTGTCTCCTTACGATGCTATGGACTGCATCTTCTACGGGGACTACGCCTCGCTTTACGACCTGTGCCTCCATCTTTACGACCAAGGTCGCCTCATCGGCAGCAACGGCTGCCGCTGGCAAACCCACGGCGCCCTGCTTGGCTGCCCCCGCCCCCAGCTCCAGCACACCATCCTCAACTCCCTTCTCGAGCGCTCTGACGACGAGATCTGGGCTCCATCCATCTCCGCCCCCACCCTCCGTTCCATCCTCACGGAAGCCTTTCAGCAGCACGTGACCCCCCTTGCTGCTGACGTCGCAGCAATGGGTGGCACGCTGGCTGCTGAACTTCCTCACATTTCCGCCGCTGCCGCCTCCACCTCCACTGCCATTTCCGCCTCCACTGCCGACATCAAAGCCCAGCTCCTCGACCTCGACCAACGCCTTCAAGCCACCGCCAACGCCCTTGAGAGCTTGCATGACACCGCCGGCCTCACCGCCCAGGCGGTGAAGGACATCGCCGCCCAGCCGGCGTCTGCTGGCCCGGCCGGCGATGCTCCCTCCACCTGGGCGGACTTGCTTAAGCAGCACACCACCTCCACCACCTCCACCATCTCGGCACAACTCAAGCAACAAGCCCTCGACCTTCGCGAGGAAACCGACATCGCCCGGCGCAGCCACAATGTCATCGTCAAGCACTTCGACCAGCCGGCAGGTGAGACCTCCACGACCCTTCTTGAGGCATTTAAGCGCGACATTCTTGCCCCCATGCTACTCACTGGTGAGCTGGACATGTCGGCTGTCCGCCTCCCCCGCGCGCGGGGGAAGGCTGGCCCGGCACCCGTGCTCCTCACCTTTAAGTACATGGCGGACAAGCTGTCGTTCCTTAAATGCCGCAAGAAGCTCTCGAGGACTCGCTTCACGCTGGACGACGACTTGACCCTGGCCCAGCAACAGCGGCGACGCGAGCTATGGCCGGCCTACCTTCAGCTCCGGCACAGCGCAGGGGGGAAGCCGGTATACTGGAGGGGGGCGGTCATCCACGTTGACCACAAGCCCTGGCAGCCCCCTCCTGCCACCCCAGACTAGGGAATTCATACCAGTAGTGTAGATTAGTCAGGCTTAGCCTAGCATGTGGCCCACGCGCATGTGCGCCCATAATGGCCCCCATGGATGTTGTCTACAGGATTTAGCCAAGCCCTGCCTATAACGGGACCCCCATGGATGTTGCATTAAGAATTTCGCCATTCTATGCCATGCAGAGAGATGCTCTCTGTAGAGAAGCCATGTCCTAGCTCTTGTATAGCCATGATGATCTTCCCCACCTATGACAGGCTCCCCTTCGCTGGGTGTTGCCTGAAACTCTGGGTGGTGCAGGTGCCCTAGTGCACCTAGAGCAAGTGTTGTTTACATTCCCACCCTTGCAGGAAGTAGCTTAGAATGTATGATAGGCCATATGCCCCTTCTCTGGGCTATGTGCTACATATACTCCCAACGGAGTTATGTTACAATTCAATTCAATTCAATCTTATGATGCCATGTGGTCCAAAAAATTTTTGGGCGTCGGCAGCATGGTAACATGGTGACATTTGCTAGCAAAAAATACCGTATTTTCAGCACTTTCTGGCATGTATGCATATATAAAGACATCAGGAGTGCCTGATCAGAATATAAAGACATCAAATGAACTCAGTTGGGCCTGGGACTTTGCACATGTTGTAAACACATCCCAAGCAGCATGCCCACAAAGTTTCAGGCTGGTTGGATGACAAATAGGTGACAAATGCTAGCATAAATACCCCCCAAATGCAGTTTTTCTTGGTTTTTCAAGGGTTTCATCACACATATGCATACATAATGACTCCAAATGAACTCAGTTGGAGCTGGAACTTTGCACATGTTGTAAACACATCCCAAGCAGCATGCCCACAAAGTTTCAGGCTGGTTGGATGACAAATAGGTGACAAATGCTAGCATAAATACCCCCCAAATGCAGTTTTTCTTGGTTTTTCAAGGGTTTTATCACACATATGCATACATAATGACTCCAAATGAACTCAGTTGGAGCTGGAACTTTGCACATGTTCTAAACACATTCCACACATCAATCCGAAAACCCATTTTCTTCCCCTGGAAAATATTTGGAGATGGAATAATGGTCAGTTTGACCTCAAATTTGGCACCAAGGTTCCTTATCAGATATCTTATGATGCCATGTGGTCAAAAAAAATTTTGGGAGTTGGCAGCATGGTAACATGGTGACATTTGCTAGCAAAAAATACCGTATTTTCAGCACTTTCTGGCATGTATGCATATATAATGACATCAAATGAACTCAGTTGGGCCTGGAACTTTGCACATGTTCTAAACACATCCCATGCAGCATGCCCACAAAGTTTCAGGCTGGTTGGATGACAAATTGGTGACAAATGCTAGCATAAATACCCAAAAAATGCAGTTTTTCATGGTTTTCCAAGGGTTTTATCACACATATGCATACATAATGACACCAAATGAACTCAGTTGGGCCTGGAACTTTGCACATGTTCTAAACACATCCCATGCAGCATGCCCACAAAGTTTCAGGCTGGTTGGATGACAAATTGGTGACAAATGCTAGCATAAATACCCCAAAAATGCAGTTTTTCATGGTTTTTTAAGGGTTTTATCACACATATGCATACATAATGACACCAAATGAACTCAGTTGGGCCTGGAACTTTGCACATGTTCTAAACACATCCCATGCAGCATGCCCACAAAGTTTCAGGCTGGTTGGATGACAAATTGGTGACAAATGCTAGCATAAATACCCAAAAAAAGCAGTTTTTCATGGTTTTCCAAGGGTTTTATCACACATATGCATACATTATGACACCAAATGAGCTCAGTTGGAGCTGGAACTTTGCACATGTTCTAAACACATCCCATGCAGCATGCCAGCAGGGAGTGCCTGATCAAACATCCCATGCAGCATGCCCACAAAGTTTCAGGCTGGTTGGACGACAAATTGGTGACAAATGCTAGCATAAATACCCCCAAAATGCAGTTTTTCATGGTTTTCCAAGGGTTCCAACATATGGGTGCCTATATCAATGAACTCAGTTAAGCCTAGAACTTTGCACAGCTCATAAAAACATCTATGTTAACTGCCCACAAGAAATTCAGACTGTTTGCATGACCAATAGGTGACAGATGCTAGCAACATTGCACAAAAAATGCAGTTCCTAGTAATTGTTTTTCAAGGGTTTCATCCCATAGTTGCAAGTCAACCATTCCAGTTTGGGATATATTCTGATCCAGTTTGGGATATATAGTCAGGTTCCCAACAACACATCTTGATGATATATTATGTGATATTGCAGGAAGGCAGACTTAGGGGCACACGCCCATGATACAACGTCAACATGTACATCAACAACACACACGTAACTTAGCTAATCATCATAATAAAAAGCACACCTTCCCCACCCACCCACCCACCCACCCACCCACCCACCCACCCACCCACCCACCCACCCACCCACCCACCCACCCACCCACCCACCCACCCACCCACCCACCCCCCGCCCGCCCGCCGCGCCGCCCCCGCCCGCCGCCCGCCGCCCGCCGCCCGCCCGCCCGCCGCCCGCCCCCGCCCGCCCGCCCGCCCGCCGCCCGCCCCGCCGCCCGCCCGCCGCCCGCCGCCCGCCGCGCGCCCGCCGCCCGCCCGCCCGCCCGCCGCCCGCCGCCCGCCCGCCCGCCGCCCGCCCGCCCGCCCGCCCGCCCGCCCGCCGCCCGCCCGCCCGCCCGCCGCCCGCCCGCCCGCCCGCGCCGCCCGCCCGCCCGCCCGCCGCCCGCGCCCCGCCCGCCGCGCCGCCCGCCCGCCCGCCCCCACCCACCCACCCACCCACCCACCCACCCACCCACCCACCCACCCACCCACCCACCCACCCACCCACCCACCCACCTGCACCCACCCACCTGCACCCACCCACCCACCCACCCACCCACCCACCCACCCACCCACCCACCCACCCACCCACCTGCACCCACCCACCCACCCACCTGCCCACCCACCCACCCACCCACCCACCTGCACCCACCCACCCACCACCCACCCACCCCACCCACCCCCACCACCCACCCACCCACCCACCCACCCATATAACCACGCACGCACGCACGCACGCACGCACGCACGCACGCACGCACGCACGCACGCACGCACGCACGCACGCACGCACGCACGCACGCACGCACGCACGCACGCACGCACGCACGCACGCACGCACGCACGCACGCACGCACACACACACAAAGTCATGCCTTCCCTCCCTCCCTCCCTCCGTCCCTCTCCCTCCCTCCCTCCCTCCCTCCCTCCCTCCCTCCCTCCCTCCCTCCCTCCCTCCCTCCTCCCTCCCTCCCTCCCTCCCTCCCTCCCTCCCTCCCTCCCTCCCTCCCTCCCTCCCTCCCTCCCTCCCTCCCTCCCTCCCTCCCTCCCTCTCCCTCCCTCCCTCCTCCCTCCCTCCCTCCCTCCCTCCCTCCCTCCTCCCCTCCCTCCCTCCCTCCCTCCCTCCCTCCCTCCCTCCCTCCTCTCCTCCCTCCCTCCCTCCTCCTCCCTCCCTCCCTCCCTCCCTCCTCCCCCTCCCTCCCTCCCTCCCTCCCTCCCTCCCTCCCTCCCTCCCTCCCTCCCTCCCTCCCTCCCTCCTCCCTCCCTCCCTCCCTCCTCCCTCCCTCCGCCCTCCCTCCCTCCCTCCCCCCATCAATCATGCATCCATTCATTCATGCATGCATCCACTCATTCATGAACATGCCTCCGTTGGCCAGGGGTTCAAAATGATGCAACAGGCACCAAAAAAGGGAGAAGGAGCCGCCTCCCCAACGTGCCGCCCGGCGACGGCAGCGATGGGCCCAGGGGGGGGACAGTGCGCTTTGTCTTGTTCGCCGGGGTGAGCCGGCGGGGTGCGGGCACTGTCGCGTTTTATTTAGCCCGCCCGCCCCAGTCCTTCTCGGAGTGCCTTCTCAGGCCATGGCGTCAGGTTAAGAGTTCGTTTCGCCCGTCGCCGGACGCTTAAACCACTAGACTACGCCGGTTAATTACGACAAGAAAGCGGGTTACGACGATAGAAACCAGTAGATGGTGGTTCTCCCGCACCCCGGGCACACCAGCGACGTCGGCAGCGAGCCCCGCCCGCAGGTTATGCAGCTGACGATGTTGCTCTGCCCAAGGGAAGTCATAAAGCTGCAAAAAAAGGGGTAAAAGCGATTAAATCCACGACATGCATTTTTGCCCCTGTCAGCGCTCCTATAAATCTGACTTTTACGGGAAAATTGCGTGCAACATGGAAACGCAAAATTAAGGGAATCGCTGTGCTGGATTTCTTCGAAATGATATAAGGAATCGTTCGAAAGTGTGCCCTCCCACCAGTAGCGTCTAATCTGTGCTAGCCATTACCTTGAACACGCAGGGGTGGCTGCGCTCGGCGCGCGAAACTGGCCACTGCTGCGTGTTTGCCCTCGCACACACACACACAAAAACTGTTTACCGACCTTTTTTTTGCAGAATAAATTTCCTTACGTCAATGCCGATCGAACAAGCGAAATCCGGTACAAAATGGCTTCGTAATCCGTGCACAGTAAATTTTCACGCCACCATAGCCTTCGCAATGAAATTTGCACTCAACATCTCCCGCGCGCACCGAATTTCGTCAATTTCACCCCGGATTTGCCGCGGACACTTTGGCGCGGCGTCGGATTGATGTGCATGCAGCATGCCCACAAAGTTTCAGGCTGGTTGGATGACAAATAGGTGACAAATGCTAGCATAAATACCCCCCAAATGCAGTTTTTCTTGGTTTTCCAAGGGTTTTATCACACATATGCATACATAATGACTCAAAATGAACTCAGTTGGGCCTGGGACTTTGCACATGTTGTAAACACATCCCAAGCAGCATGCCCACAAAGTTTCAGGCTGGTTGGATGACAAATAGGTGACAAATGCTAGCATAAATACCCCCCAAATGCAGTTTTTCTTGGTTTTTCAAGGGTTTTATCACACATATGCATACATAATGACTCCAAATGAACTCAGTTGGGCTGGACTTTGCAATGTTGTAAACACATCCCAAGCAGCATGCCCACAAAGTTTCAGGCTGGTTGGATGACAAATAGGTGACAAATGCTAGCATAAATACCCCCCAAATGCAGTTTTTCTTGGTTTTTCAAGGGTTTTATCACACATATGCATACATAATGACTCCAAATGAACTCAGTTGGGCCTGGGACTTTGCACATGTTGTAAACACATCCCAAGCAGCATGCCCACAAAGTTTCAGGCTGGTTGGATGACAAATAGGTGACAAATGCTAGCATAAATACCCCCCAAATGCAGTTTTTCTTGGTTTTCCAAGGGTTCCAACACATGGGTGCCTATATCAATGAACTCAGTTAAGCCTAGAAAATTGCACAGCTCATAAAAACATCTATGTTAACTGCCCACAAGAAATTCAGACTGTTTGCATGACAAATAGGTGACAGATGCTAGCAAACATAGCACAAAAATGGCAGTTCCTAGTAATTGTTTTTCGTGGGTTTCATCCCATAGTTGAATGTCAACCCTTCCAGTTTGGGATATATAGTCAGGTTCCCAACAACACATCTAGATGATATATTATGTGATATTGCAGGAAGGCAGACTTAGGGGCACACGCCCATGATACAACGTCAACATGTACATCAACAACACACACGTAACTTAGCTAATCATCATAATAAAAAGCACACCTTCCCCACCCACCCACCCACCCACCCACCCACCCACCCACCCACCCACCCACCCACCCACCCACCCACCCACCCACCCACCCACCCACCCACCCACCCACCCACCCACCCACCCACCCACCCACCCACCCACCCACCCACCCACCCACCCACCCACCCACCCATATAACCACGCACGCACGCACGCACGCACGCCACGCACGCACGCTGCCACGCACGCACGCACGCACGCACGCACGCACGCACGCACGCACGCACGCACGCACGCACGCACGCACGCACGCACGCACGCACGCACGCACGCACGCACGCACGCACGCACGCACGCACGCACGCACGCACGCACGCACGCACGCACGCACGCACGCACGCAGCAAGCACACACACAGTCATGCCTTCCCTCCCTCCCTCCCTCCCTCCCTCCCTCCCTCCCTCCCTCCCTCCCTCCCTCCCTCCCTCCCTCCCTCCCTCCCTCCCTCCCTCCCTTCCCCCATCATTCATGCATCCGTTCATTCATGCATGCATCCACTCGTTCATTAACATGCCTCCGTTGGTCAGGGGTTCAAAATGATGCAACAGACACCAGAAAAGGGAGAAGGAGCCGCCTCCCCAACGTGCCGCCCGGCGACGGCAGCGATGGGCCTAGGGGGGTAACGGTGCGCTTTGTCTTGTTCGCCGGGGTGCGCCGGCGGGGTGCGGGCACTTAAATTCAGGAGCAATAGCACAAGCAATGTCATGATTCCAAACGCCAAGAACTGCACTTATTGTAATATTCCTTTGGTAAAATGCAATTCAAGAGCAATAGCACAAGCAATGTCATGATTCCAAACGCCAAGAACTGCACTTATTGTAATATACCTTTAGTAAAATAACAGCCGGATTTCCCCTGTCATAAATTTACCTCAGATTTCCCAGTGACACGGTCGGCTTCATCATCCGAAGCACCAGAGGCAAGTATTCTCTCAAGTTCATTCACTGCGCCCCTGTGATACACGGCCGCTTGCATTTTCTTCCTTTCTTCATCATCTACACCTGTCACGGATACAGGGCCTGTATCCTTTGTCTGGTTCTCTTGCCCCGGTGGTTCATGGCCGGGATCCATTGTGTCTGGTGGGGCTACTGCGTCCTTTTCCATCGCTGGTGCTTTCCGATATCCCCTACATGTAAAGACCAAATGGTGGTGGCACGGAGTACAAAATTAATGGTGGTGGCACGCCGCCATTGTTGTTGTTGTTGTTGTGTCCCACGCCGCACACCGGTGGAGTACAATTTGGTGGTGGCACGGTGTGCCGGTGTGCCGGTGTGCCGGTGTGCCGGTGTGCCGGCCAGTGATTGGCCCGTTGCTGATTTTCTGATATGCAGCCTAGTAAAAATTGGCCGCAAATCTTGTGCCCACGTGCGACCGGACGAATTTGCGGCCAATTTTTATTAGGCTGCATGTCAGCAAATCAGCAACGGGCCAATCACTGGCCGGCACACCGGCACACCGGCACACCGGCACACCGGCACACCACCAAATTGTACTCCAGAATGCCCGATGGTCTTTACATGTAGGGGATAATGAACCAGCGATGGAAGCACCAGCGATGGAAGCGATTATGAGGATTTGTTTATATTAAGGGGACGGTCCCGGCGCGAATATTTTTGGCGCCGAAAAATTCGCGGTACCCGTCCGTACCGTGAAAAAGTGGTGCACGGTGCGCGCACCCCTACCGGAGCTGGCCATGGCGACGTGCTTTCAGGCAGAGTAGAAAAAGATAGCTCGCGGAATGCAGAGAAACTGAGCGAATCTTAAAGACGATGAGTAAATGATACTACTTCGTAGCGGAGTTCGCGTTTTTTGCAGTGTCGATGATTTTATTGATGACCATCGCCACGGGGGTCCAATCTGATGTTTTCGTCGAGAGGAATAAATTAGAATGCACGCTGGCGGCGGTGATTGTCAGGTTTTATGGGCTTTACCTAGCGTCAAGGATGCGTTTAAATTGTTATTGGTAAAGATTTAAAAAATTTGCTGGGTTTCGGCAAGATTTCCGTCATGATCGGTAAGACACTCTCCAGGCTCGCGGGATGCGCGTCTTATTATTCCATGGAAGGTTGTTCTTTCTTGCGCCGCTGGGCGAAGGACAATGCCGGTAATGGTACGATCGTGTGATCAACGTGACCCTATGAATGTTTCGCTTCCTTGATGGGTTATCAACGCAAGTTTTCGGCTTTTTTCCGTGCAGTTAGCGCCAGGTATAATGCCATTCCGTGCTGCGCATCGCCAGATTCCTGGCACCTTTCAGTGGTTTTTATGTACGTTGCATGGCTGGGACGTGTCAAAGCGCGACCGTGGCATATCGTCAAGTTGTCAGGGATTTGCTGAGTGGTTTCTTGGAAGGAGATTGCTAACAGCACTCAGTTTTGTGTGAATATTGACGCGGCCTTTCTTAGCAGAGGCTTCATTGTGGTTAGAGGCTCACAAGCTTGAGTTTCTTTCTTGCCAAACAATTGCGCTGGAAAGAAAGGTGGCAGTGGTTTTTCTGAGGGGCATACTGCATGGGTGGAACTGCACGTAGGTAGGGGTTATGGTTGTCTTGTCGGCCTTTCTCCCACTAAAATGGGAGAGCCCTAATTCATATGCTGGCAAGGCAAGGTAACCATGGTGAGAAGCCTTGGCAATCAGCATGTATGACAATTCTGCTTTCTCTGTGGACTGTCTGTTGTTACCCTTGTTGGGCAATTAGTGGATATGGCTTTCTAGGGTGTGTTTGAGCTTGGTTTTGGGATGATGCCCACACCATAAACCTGGAATATGCTTTAGAAGTGTCGGCTAGGCATGTAGAGCTACCTGCCTCATTGTTGTGCACACACGCAACAGGTTGCCCGTGTCAAGGTAAGGCAAGGGCACATGACGTGCCCAGCCACCTCCTTGTACATTGTGGTCGAATTGGGCATGGTCAGGAGCCTTTTGGATGGCATAGGAAGTGTTAGTGTGCCTTAATACTCACTAATGCCTTCCTTAGCGTCTGCACAGGTGGCCAACTGCCAAAATTAATAACTGCTACAGCTGAGCTCAGAATGCCACCAAACTTTGGTAGTGCCTTCTATGGTCATGACAGAATTCGACTATTACTTTTTAGGCCTAATTGATGTGTTATGAGTGTGTATGGGGGCGCCCCGCCTAAAAAAGCGTATTTTTGGCCCAAAAATTAATAACTCAAAGGGATGTGCTGATTTTGTTGATCCAATTAGGTAGAAACCATGTCCCATGACATTTTTATATGGGTATTACTTTTTTCATGCAACTGGTTCTCCCACTGGTCTGGGCAAGATGTGCCCCGGACAGCGTTTTTTTCTATTTTTAGCTCATAGCCGGTGTATGGCTGCGGGTAGTACCCCCAACAAGTGGTGGTATGCATGCCCAAACATCATGTTTATGGTCCCCAAACATCATTCAGTGGTTGTCAGTTGCATTTCTGTAGTTATTAGGGGGCTTCAGTTTTGATACAATTCCATGGGACCCTCCCCTTAAAATCTGGAAAGTTGCTAAAAATAGACATGCCAAAAATAGACCAACCGATGTCGGAAAATTCTGGAAAGTCAAATTCCTTCTACTGGTGTCCTGGACATGCTGCCTACCAATATCTAGCATGTTTGGACTCAATTTGCTCCATGTAGGGCTTATAAGGGCATTTTTTGGCACTTTCATACCGTTGTGGAGGTGGCACGGTGGCACGGTGGCACGGTGGCACGGTGGCACGGTGGCACGGTGGCACGGTGGCACGGTGGCACGGTGGCACGGTGGCACGGTGTCATGAGCATGTCTAGGTAACCCTTGCATGACCCATTACCCTTGATAAATCCCAATGGATAACCATTGTATGTGCAAATATGTGTGTTTATATGCAACTTTTGAGGTGGCACAGTGGCACGGTGGCACGGTGGCACGATGCCACGGTGCCATGGTGTACGTCATGAGCATCTAGGTAACCCTTGCATGACCCATCCACCTACATAAAACCCATGGATAACAATTGCATGTGCAAAGGTGTGTGTTTATATGCAATTTGAGGTGCAACGGTGTGCCGGTGTGCCGGTGTGCCGGTGTGCCGGTGTGCCGGTGGCACGGTGGCACGATGCCACGATGCAACGGTGTCATGAGCATGTCTAGGTAACCCTTGCATGACCCATTACCCTTGATAAATCCCAATGGATAACCATTGTATGTGCAAATATGTGTGTTTATATGCAACTTTTGAGGTGGCACGGTGGCACGGTGGCACGGTGGCACGATGCCACGGTGCCACGGTGTCATGAGCATCTAGGTAACCCTTGCATGACCCATCCACCTACATAAATCCCATGGATAACAATTGCATGTGCAAAGGTGTGTGCATACATGCAATTTGAGGTGTGCCGGTGTGCCGGTGTGCCGGTGTGCCGGTGTGCCGGCCGCCGACGAACTTTTTTTTCCTCAAAGACTTTAGTTGAAACTTTAAATGCATGAAAATGCAACTTTCAAAACTGAAGTACAATTTGAAAAATGTAGTACAATTCCAGGTGTGCTTAGGGGGGGCCGGGGGCTGGGCGAGCACTAGGCCGGCTTGGCTAGTGGCGCCGCTGCCTTCGGGGCTGGAAGGCGAAGCTGCAGCCGGAGCTGCAGACGTATTTTCAGGGCTGAGCGCAGCCGCCAGGCTGCGTTGCGCGGAGGAGCGTTTGCTCGCCATAATATTGCGTGATATCAGCGTGTGCGTCTTCAGTTGGTCTAGCATGCTTCCCGCGTTTGCAGACACGCGGGCACTTCCCCACTGGGGGGGGGGGGGGTTCGTTGTCCTCTATTAATTGATTTTAATTCCTCTATGACCTGAGCCCACTTGGCCTTGTCCATCATCTTGTTTCAGATCACGGAGAGGCCTAGCCCCCCCATGTCCTCTACTAGCTGTTCTTTGAAAGTGCGGGCCTTGCGGCCCAGCGTCTAGATAGCATCGCTGGGCCCGGCCCACGCATGAGGAGGTGCCGGCCGGGCTGAGCTGGTCGCAAACCTGCAGAGGGGCCACGTGAGGTGTCTACCTGGTCCGGTGCGGCCTACTAAGTGCCCTAAGCTAGCTGCAGGCGCCGCTGCTTAATGGTGCTGGCCGGTGATATGTGGCATGCCGAGGTACAAGTGGATCAGTGGCTCGTATACTTTTCCCGTATACGAGCGTAAGCCAATATTAACTGTGTTATGGTCACCATGACTGTTATAAAAACCAATTAATTGTGCTATGGTCACCGTGACTGCGCGCCGCCTGATTGAGGAATTAGTGGGCCGCCTGGCCGGGCCCCCAGCCTCTTGCCATTGCTATTGCATGATCTTCGTGGATTGCACCATGACATTCGATACGGTTATATGGGACGCCCTGTACATGGGTAGTCCTCCACCTCTTCCATGTCCCATCGTACATTGTTAAGATCATCCGCCAGTTTTATGAAGGGTCCCAAGCCCAGGTCCGTACCGCTGACGGCGTCACTCCGGCATTCCCCCTGCACACCGGGGTGTGGCAGGGCTGTGTACGTGCTCTCCCCATATATCTATTCATCATTATGGTGGACATTATGAGCCGTGCACAAGTAAGCCCGCTTTGCCCGGGTGGAGGGGCCGGGCGGCGCCCCGGGCCGGGGATCGAGATCACGGATCGAGTACGCCAGCTAGGGCGGGGTTGATCCGCCCTACCAACTGACAGCGCTCTGATCTACGATGATGACACGACGCTCATGGCGACCTCGGAGTCCTCCCAACTCTGGCTAGATAGCTTGTCACTGGAAGCGCGGGCGGTGGAGCTTATGATAAGCAAGAAAACGGAGGTCATGGCCATGATTAATGCGGCTTCCCCGCTGGGACCCGACCCCACCCACCCTCCTCCCCCCCATGGGCCATGGCCAATGCTGCTGGACGGCAACCCTATCGTCCCCCCGGCGACTCGCTTCAAGCTCCTTGGCATGCAGCTGGCTCCCCTGAGACTTTCCACGGCCGACGACATCAACCCCCGCATTGGCCAGGCCTGGGCAGCCCTCGATCCGCCGCCTCGACAGGTTCTGGACATGTCGCTACCTGAATGAGCGGCGCAAGCGCATGCTGTTCAAGGCCCTTGTCCTCACTCAGCATCCTCCTTTACGGCTGCGAGGCATGGACCCTGGACCAGGCGATGAGCGAGCAGCTTCATGACGGCACAGTCACTCGAATGCTCCGTCACATCCTCATCGGCGTCCGCTACCAAGAGCGCCGCACCCGGGCCGAGCTCTACTGCGAGCTCCCTCTTGTCACCCATATATATATATATATATATATTCATCTGATTTTGCGGTGCAGCAGGGCTATTAGGTTCCTCCCGTTAGGCGTTTCCATTGGTCTTATCGTAGTATAGAGCTTTGACATGGCTCTGTATATAGGTTTATAGCTGGGCGTTTGCTTTGGTTTGAGTGATTTCACTCTGCTGTAAGTAATTATATTTTTAATATATATTCATCTGCTTATTGACGTTTCGGTGGCGCGGCCCTTGGCTCTTAGCCACGTGGCTGGGGCCTCCCTCACGGCAGGTTACACGGCGGACCGGGCGGAGCGGGCCAAGCTCCTGGCCTACGGCGACGTCGGGCACCATCGTGTGGTGCCCTTTGTCCTGGAGGAGTTTGGGGCCATGGGGCCCCTGACCTCCGCCTTCTTCAAGGAGTGTTGCCGGCTCCGGGAGGACCGGCTGGACCTGGAGGGCCAGCGGGCCCCATGGTCGGCGCGGACCTGGACGTCATATTGGCGTCAGCGCTTGTCGGTGGCGCTGACTCGGGCCATGGCTGACATCATGCTCCGCCGTACGCGGGCTGATTTTGCGGTGCGCAGGGCTATTAGGTTCCTCCCGTTAGGCGTTTCCATTGGTCTTATCGTAGTATAGAGCTTTGACATGGCTCTGTATATAGGTTTATAGCTGGGCGTTTGCTTTGGTTTGAGTGATTTCACTCTGCTGTAAGTAATTATATTTTTAATATATATTCATTGAGAATGATAGATTACGGAGGTGAGATAGGCATGCAACATAAGGAAAAACCGATGACTGGGAGAATAACCCTGAAGAAATTAATAGTAATCTGACACAGACATCCAAGGATCACGCCAGCGGCACAAGGTACAACTAACTATACATCACAAACTACACGCAGCAACAGCGCTGCCGGCCCACCATGCAGGCCTGGAAGGAATCTAGACCGCGTGGTGCGCGACAAGTCGGCCCGGGTGCGGCGGAATAAACACATCAGCCACGGTGCGAGTGAGGGCGAGTGACAGACGCTGCCGCCAATACGAGGACCACGTGCGGGCCGACCACGGGGCGGTCTGACCCTCGAGGTCGAGGCGGTCTTCACGGCGCTGGCAGCACTCGTGGAAAAACTCCGCTCTATTAATATATATATTAAGCTCTTTTAATATCTTCCCTGCCTGCGTTCATGAAAAACAACAAAAGACCTACGCGGGTATACTACACTGTGCCGACTGGATGGGTCTGCATGCGAGCTTGAACGATCAGGGAGAGCTGGCTTCACTCCGTTTCCCTTAGGGGAGCGTGGGGTCCGCATTCCTGCGCGCCCTCCCCATGAGCCCTTTGTTCACACTGGTTCCGGCCCTTTACGCCATCGCTCTCCGCCACCAGCTCTTTGCCCCGCAACCTCTCATCACGGCGGGTGCGTCCTGCGGCAGCTGCGGGCTTGCTCTGGATACTACTGGGACGCACTACATCGCGTGCATGGGTGGCCAGCAGAACCAGAACTGGTTCCTCTATCTCCATACCGCTCTCCTCCGGGTGTGTGTGCCATGGTTCGGTCGGTCTTTCCCCACTCCACCATTAAGTGCGAGGACGCGGATGGGCCGCCCTCTACTCACCCAACCACCGCCCCGACATTACCGTGCTTGACTACGACGGGCAGGGTTGCCACCTGCTCATCGATGTCTCCGTGGCTCGGCCGCTTTCCGGTCGCCACATCCTCCGGGCGGCTGTGGATGCCGGCGCTGCTGCCGCTGTGGCTGAGCGCGACAAGTTTGCCTCCTACGGCAATGTGGGCCCCACCGGGTCATCCCCTTTGTCCTTGAGGAGTTCGGGGCCATGGGCCCCAAGACAGCGGAGTTTTTCCACGAGTGCTGCCAGCGCCGTGAAGACCGCCTCGACCTCGAGGGTCAGACCGCCCCGTGGTCGGCCCGCACGTGGTCCTCGTATTGGCGGCAGCGTCTGTCACTCGCCCTCACTCGCACCGTGGCTGATGTGTTATTCCGCCGCACCCGGGCCGACTTTGTCGCGACCCATGCGGTCTAGATTCCTTCCAGGCCTGCATGGTGGCCGGCAGCGCTGTTGCTGCGTGTAGTTTTGTGATGTATAAGTTAGTTGTACCTTGTGCCGCTGGCGTGATCCTTGGATGTCTGTGTCAGATTACTATTAATTTCTTCAGGGTTATTCTCCCAGTTCTCGGGTTTTTCCTTATGTTGCATGCCTATCTCACCTCCGTAATCTATCATTCTCAATGAATATATATTAATAATATAATTACTTACAGCAGAGTGAAATCACTCAAACCAAAGCAAACGCCCAGCTATAAACCTCTATACAGAGCCATGTCAAATCTCTATACTACGATAAGACCAATGGAAACTCCTAACGGGAGGAACCTAATAGCCCTGCTGCACCGCAAAATCAGCCCGCGTACGGCGGAGCATGATGTCAGCCATGGCCCGAGTCAACGCCACCGACAAGCGCTGACGCCAATATGACGTCCAGGTCCGCGCCGACCATGGGGCCCGCTGGCCCTCCAGGTCCAGCCGGTCCTCCCGGAGCCGCCGGCAACACTCCTTGAAGAAGGCGGAGGTCAGGGGCCCCATGGCCCCAAACTCCTCCAGGACAAAGGGCACCACACGATGGTGCCCGACGTCGCCGTAGGCCAGGAGCTTGGCCCGCTCCGCCCGGTCCGCCGTGTAACCTGCCGTGAGGGAGGCCCCAGCCACGTGGCTAAGAGCCAAGGGCCGCGCCACCGAAACGTCGATAAGCAGATGCCGGCCACCCCCCTCAAAGTCCAGCACCACGATGTCAGGCCGGTGGTTGGGGGAATAGAAGGCAGCGCCATCCGCATCCTCGGACCGGATGTTCGCGTGGGGGAAAACCGACCGAATCATGGCGAGCACCACCGTCAGGAGGACAGTGTGCAAATACAAATACCAATTCTGATTCTGTTGGCCCCCCATGCAGGAAAGGCCACCCATATATATATACCATCCGACACCGGCCGTCTCCTCTCACTTTGCCGGGCATCTTGCCCGCACAGGCCAGGTAAATACCGATGTGGGCCCTGCGGGCGGGCTAAGGACTGGCCAACCAGGTACTAGTCTAAGACACCTCCTCCTATGGCAGGGTCCCTTTGTCCCGTCGCAACCCACTGGCAAGTTTGCGCACGCCCGGCTTGCGCACCGACGCGGCGCAACCCGGACCTATGTGACACAATTGCTCAAGAGGATGCAGGGCTTCTGGAATTATCTGTACTCCGCGCCCGCATGATGATAGACAAGGAAAAATGGGCTGCCGTCTGCGATGCCTTCCTGTGGGGCATGCTCCTGTTTTCTCCACATGCACGCGGGCGGGCCCCGCGGCCCATTGGTAGAATGCAGTGTAGAAGTCCTCAGGCCTGGAGGTTAAGGGCCCGGCTGAGGATAGCCGCTACACTACCGCCTCGTCTGCCATTACCGAGTCTAGTCTGAGGAAAGCTCAGTTGAGTTTTATATACTCATTGAGAATGATAAATAACGGAGGTGAGATTGGCATGCAACATAAGGAAAAAACCCGAAAAGAAGAAGAACCCTGAAGAAATTAAGAGTTTTATACATCCACGTGACTATATGGTTGCATGGGGCATGATGCAGACGTTGTTTGTAACTTTCGTGCAGCTTACGGCTCGTATACTTTTTCCGTAAACGGCCGTAAAATCTACGGCCCGTATACTTTTCCCATATATACGGGCGTAAGCCTGCGACAGTATATATAATAAGCTTACGGCCCGTTTACTTTTGCCGTACGAAACGGGCCGCAAAATATACTTCTCCGTATAAGAGTGTAAGCCTGCGACACTGGTAAGCTTACGGTCCGTATACTTTTGCCGTATAAACGGGCCGTAAAATTTACGGCCCGTACACGTGCCGTAAAGCATGTATACGGGCGTGGTCTGCCTTCGTGGTCTGCCTTCGTGGACGCGTAACCTTTGATGTACCTGGATGCAGATCGCGGTGTAGATCTAACGCCACCCTACGAACTGTTCATGCGATCGGTGGAGCTTGGCTCTAAGCTTCTCCCCGAGCAATCCCGCGCCCGACCAGCCCCGCTCTACCTGCGCGACGCCTGGGTGGTCGCCGCCCGGCTGGCGCTAGCGCAGGCCCGCCGCCGCAGGGAGGACCTGTACCCGTACCAGGAACGGCTTACTCAAGCATATATATACTGCCGCTCATGCGGAGGAGGTGGAGACAATTGCCGCAGAAATCAATCGCCACACGGCCGCCAACCAGCACAAGGCGGCCTGGCGCTCTCTCGACCGTCTCACCGGACGGTGGGAAACGCAACGGGCTGACATCCCGGGCACCCCCAGTGAACGCCTAGCTTGAGATTTGGTTCAGCTCCCAGGCCAAACTATCGGGGGCCCCTGGCATGCCCCCCCCGCTTGACCCCGCTGCAGCTGCACGCCCTGCGGCCAGCCGAGGCGGCCCCATTGAGCCCCCGCAGGCGCCCACCAGTGAGACGGACTACCTGGTCCCACCGCTCTCCGGCCCCCTGGTG
This sequence comes from Mesostigma viride, assembly GCA_009746045.1. Lineage (NCBI taxonomy): Eukaryota > Viridiplantae > Streptophyta > Mesostigmatophyceae > Mesostigmatales > Mesostigmataceae > Mesostigma > Mesostigma viride. Next base: position 199,737 of record RPFO01001313.1, on the reverse strand, counting down.
GACGCGCGGCCCCCACATGACGAGTGGACTCCCCAGGAATGGGCTGCTGCCATCTCCACCCTTCGCAATGATGCTGCCATGCATGGGAGTGGACAATTTTTCACCGGAGGTGGTTAGGATGCCTGAGCTTGAGCCTTTCCTCCGGGGTGTTTGCAACCGGATTCTACGAGATGGCCTCCCCCCACCGCGACGTATTGGAAGACCGCTGTTCGGGTCATGCTCTACAAGGGCAAGGGGTCCGCCGCGGATTATTACTGGCAACTACCGCGGCGTATATGCCTCCAAAGCTGCGTGCTGAAAGTCTTCATGCATCTCCTGCTGAACCGCATGCGCGCCAGCCTCGATCCCCACCTAGGCGAGTCCCAGATGGGCTTCCTTGTTGGTCGCAATTGTGTTATGGTCACCATTACCGCACGCCGCCTGATCGAGGAAGTGGGCCGCCTGGCCCCCGGCCTCTTGCCATTGCTATTGATCTTCGTGGATTACACCAAGGCATTCGATACGGTTATATATGGGACGCCCTGTGGGTGGTCCTTCACCTGTTCCGTGTCCCATCGTACATCGTTGAGATCATCCGCCAGTTCTATGAAGGGTCCCAAGCCCAGGTCCGTACCGCCGACGGCGTCACTCCGGCGTTCCCCCTGCACACCAGGGTGTGGCAGCGGGGCTGTGTGCTCTCCCCATATCTATTCATCATTATGGCGGACTATATTATGCGGCGTGCACAAGCCCGCTTCGCCCAGATGGAGGGGCGCCCCGGGCCGGGGATTGAGGTCATGGAGTACGCCAGCTATGGCGGGGTTGATCCACCCTACCGCCTGAGCGATCTGATCTACGCTGATGACACGACGCTCGTGGAAACCCCGGAGTCAGCCCGGCAACTCTGGCTAGACAGGTTATCACTGGAAGCGCGGGCGGTGGGGCTTATGATCAGCAAGAAAACGGAGGTCATGGCCATCGGCTTCCCTGCTGGGATAGCCCCACCCACCCTTGATCCTCTTGCTGGACGGCAGCCCCGTCCCCCCGGCGACTCGCTTCAACTGCTCCTTGGCAGCTGCATGGCTTCCCTCCACGGCCGACGACATCAACCCCCGCATTGGCCAGGCCTGGGCGGCCCTCCGCCGCCTCGACAGTTTCTGGACCTGCCGCTACCTGAGTGAGCGACGCAAGCGCATTCCGTTCAAGGCCCTTGTCCTCAGCATCCTCCTTTACGGCTGCGAGGCGTGGACCCTGGACCAGGCGCTGAGCCAGCAGCTTGACGGCACCGTCACACGAATGCTCTGTCATATCCTCGGCGTCCGCTACCTTAAGAACGCCGCACCCGGGCCGAGCTCTACAGTCTGCGAGCTCCCTCTTGTCACCCATACCATCCGACACCGCCGCCTAGCTCCGCTTTGCCGGCCATCTTGCCCGCACAGACCAGGTGAATACCGATGTGGGCCCTGCCGGGGGGCTTAAGACGGGCCAGGCCAGGTAGACACCTCCTCCTACTATGGCAGGGTCCCCTTGTCCCATCGCAACCCACTGGCAAACTTGCGCGCGCCCAGCACCGGCGCGGCGCGACCCGGACCTATGTCACTGACACAACTGCTTGAAGATGCAGGGCTTCTGGGACTATCCGTACTCCGCGCCCGCATGATTGACAAGGAGAAATGGGCTGCCACCTGCGATAAGCACCTTCCTGAGGGGTATGCTCCTGTTTTCTCCCCACGGGCCCCGCGGCCCGTTGCTAGCCAGGGTAGAAGTCCGCAGGTGGAGGTTATTGGCCCTGAGGATAGCCGCTACACTACCGCCTCGTCTGCCATTACAGTAGAGGACAGCTCCGATGAGGATTACATCCCCATCTAGTGAGCACTTAATGGTTGGGGAATGATGCAGACGATATTTGTTTTAACTTTTGTGTAATTATTTTTTCTAATGAGATTAGCATAGTACTCCGTGGCATGCCTTTGCGCATGACACGCAAGTACTTACTTACTTACTTACGGGTGGCAAGTATATGTATTCAATATACGTTCAGTGTATAACTTACGGCGCGTATGAAAATCCGTAGTATCCGTTTACCGGTTTACGGGATGTAACTTAGTTTGTAGTATATATAGTGGAGGGCCAGCGGGCCTCATGGTCGGCGCGGACCTGGACGTCATATTGGCGTCAGCGCTTGTCGGTGGCGCTGACTCGGGCCATGGCTGACATCATGCTCCGCCGTACGCGGGCTGATTTTGCGGTGCAGCAGGGCTATTAGGTTCCTCCCGTTAGGAGTTTCCATTGGTCTTATCGTAGTATAGAGATTTGACATGGCTCTGTATATAGGTTTATAGCTGGGCGTTTGCTTTGGTTTGAGTGATTTCACTCTGCTGTAAGTAATTATATTATTATAATATATAGTGGAGCTGCGTTTTTTTAGTCGGACAATGCCGGCCGGGAAGGACTTGCCATGCATGCATACAGCTAGGCCCTGAGGCCAGGGCCAGCAGCTACTACGGTACGAAAAGAATCACAGGTCAATCGAGGCGAATCTGCCTTATAAGGAGATCACGGGCTATAGCGCGGGGTGCCTGGGACCCAGCCTGGGTAGCCCATAACTGCCAAGAGCCTGACTGACAGCGCAGACCCGGCCGATCTTTTGGCCTGGGGTGTGGCCAGACGAGAATTTCGGGGAGGATGCAAGGCTTTAGGCTGGCCAGCAAATCTTGGTGGGACTCCTCGATCAGGATCGAGCGCGGCCTCTTCATCATTGCCCGGTTTTTCAGCAAAGAAGAATGAATGGTCGCCTGGTGGGGCTGAAATTCTGGCTGTTTTGTCGCCTTTGTTTTTATCCTATGTATGTTATGCGTTATGGTAAAGACAATACGACATACGTAGTAAGGAGACAATAGGTAGTACTTAAGGAGTTCCAGCCATAGCCTTAGCCTAGTTCTAGTACAGCCATGCTACGCCCTGGCTATGTTCAGATTACTTGCCCACGCTCCTTGCTATGACATGCTCACATGGGTCTTATTGCACCCACAGTTTGCCGGATCGTTAGCCTGTCCTTTTAGCTAGCCGCGCCCGATTGCAGCTGTGGCATGCCTTTGGCATGAAGGAGACTGGGGGTCTCTGCCCTTTCTCCTGTAGTGCACACACAGGGATTAAAAGCACTTCGGTGCTCCGTGACTCCCCAACGGGAGCACGAGTTTAATTAATTAATTAATTAATTAAGGAGTTCCCCGCGGGGCCGCCATGCTGCTGAATCGAACCACACCACCACCACCACCTGACCGCCATCACTGCACTGCTCAAGCAGCAGACGCTCGACCTCCGCGAGGAGGCCGATCGAGCTAGCGACAAGCGCAGCCGCAACGTCATCGTCAAGCACTTTCGAGTTTCGACCTACTTCAAGAAGGTGAGGACCGGGCGAGCGAGTCCCTTGCCAAGGCGTTTGAGAACACCATCCTATATATAGTGCCCCCATGTCTCTCAACGGTAAGGTCAAGCCGGGGGCCCCGGTGATCCGCCTTTCCCGCTCGCGGGGTAAGGCTGGCCGCCAACGCTTCTCGATCCTCACCTTTGACACCATGCATGGCGAATAAGCTAGCTGGAGTTCCTCAAGCGTCGCAAGCGGCTTTGGGGGACCTCCTACACGAGCTGGACGACGACTTGACCCTGGCCCATCAACAACGGCGACGGGAGCTATGGCCGACCTACCTCCATGCAGCTCCGGCAGACGGCGGGGAAGACGCCGGTAAACTGGAAGGGGGCGGTCATCTACGTTCATGATCGACCATGCACAAGCCCTGGTAGGCGACCCCTGCCCCAGGGACCCCAGCACCTAGCCTACTAGTAGGGGGATAGCGCCCCAGCCTAGGGGAATCTATAATAACAGTAGTGTAGAATCTTAGTAAGGCTTCATTAATTAGCCGACGTGGCTTACTACGCCCATGTGCATGCATGTATGCCTATGATGGGACCCTGCACACGTACCACATATCGCATTTATAGCTTTACAAATGTCATGCCCTAGCTACTATTGCCTAGCCACAATCCGTCTAGCTTCCACCCCATGGCCGTGTCCGCACCTTAGTTATAGCTGGAATACATGGAGGTGCACGTGCGCCTTGTGCACCCAGAACAGGTGGCTGTATACCTCCCCACCTGCACTGAGGTTGTAGCCCAGAATGTATTAAAAACCATAGGCCCCCTTCTCAGGGCCATGCGCTACGTATAATCCCAACGGAGTTAAATTCAATTATAATATGACTCCGTTGGGAGATCATGTAGCACATATTCCCTGGCTGGATGGATGGAGGTGGGCGAAGCCGCGAAACCGAAGTTACTAAGCTAACTCTAAGCTAATCTAGATAACCCTAACTACTCTACTCAGCAAAGCGCCCCTTCCTCCTGGACGGAGTTATGTTCTTAATTAATTAATCAATGAGGAGTTCAGTAATTCTGCAAGGCGGGAATATCTATGCCTTAATTTTTCCTACCAAATGTCAAGCCCTGGTCGGGTGTTTGGCTAGAAGCAGTTTCCGTCCAAACCAACTCCTCGGTAGGGTAGAGGGCCTATCGCCACAATGGCTTCAACTCCGGGAAACTCCCAGCCTCAGGAGTCAGGGGTGGGGCTGGCGATGGATCCTGGGCTTGTGAACGACGGTCCGGGGGTGAAAGGCCTAATAAGCAGCCGCTGGAAACTGCCCCCGTAGTGGGGGGAACGACATGCGGTGCCGCCCTAGCTGCGTCCGCCGGGAAACCGTAGCGGCCACATGTACACAGGGGCGGCAGTAGAGCTAGCTGCAGCAGCGTGCAGAACTTGGAGGGGGGCCATGGCGGAAAGAAACTCGGCACCTAGGCTGGCGACTGTGTCAGCCTTGGAGGCCAGGTAGGAGGTGTGGGGGCAACACCTTGTGTTCGAGTATGCTGGGCCCGGCTCAGCATGGTGCTATACAATAACCAGCTTGACTAATTAATTAATCGATGCTCACAATGAAAATCCATAAAAATTTACAATATAGTAAAAAAATTGTGTAGTGCCTACCATGCCATATGCATGCTCCCAAAAATGTGCACATGACACTTGTTCGTGTGCATGTGGAAAACTATTATATACTGAGGTGGTAGTGGGCGTTGGCATGCACACCATGCGAGCCATGCGCCCTGAAGGTTCATTTGCATGTCTCCTCACGTCAAATATGTTACATCAAACCTTCATGGCTATTTCGAGTCCATCCTCTCGATCCCGTCCCATTCGTCATTGCTGTCAAGGCAGCAGCGCTGGATGGCCGCCTCGTATTTCAGCGCGCAGTTCTTGACAGCCCCCCACACGCGCAGCTGCAGTTGCTTCACGGTCTGCAGCGCGTCCATCGCAGACCAAAAGTCCCGTTCGTCGATTAGGTCCATGCAGGCCTGCATCTGGGCGCACATCTGGATACAATCCTCAGAGGCGCCCTCCCGCCTGCATGCACGTGCAAGGATTCGTCAATTTTGGCGAAACAGGCGTAATGAACCTATAGGTAAAACAATAACCCACGCGTAAGCATGCATGCACTAATGTGCGTACTGATGTCATGAAGCTATGGCTGGGGTTCACACGCGGGCACGCAGCAGTCTACGTATAAATTGATAGCAGGGGTTCATCAAACCAGCTGTATACACTTCCTGAAACAATGACTCGGACAGAGCCAGTTTTCTAACGTTTCTCGCCGCAGGGCCAGAAATGTTGTCATTTGCGCCAATTACGGTCTGCACTGGCTGCATGCAGGGTCAGACCCAGCACTCTGGAGGGTATAGCCAGACTCTGCATGGAGGGTCCAGTCAGGCTGCACTGCATCGATCCTGCCACATGCAACTGTTATCGATACCAGCCTGGACATTTTCCCTTCTGACAGTCCGGCACTGCGATCACAAATTCATGCCCTGATAGCTACAAACACATGCAACGCATGCTGTGCGCAGCGGTGGGTGGGTGAGGGATGTGCGACTGCATACAGTATGCAGCCTGCCCATGGCTCAGACCCCTGCTGCCGAGCAGGCAAACCGGCCATGACTAGGCAGCCTGGGCGACTGCACTAGCTCATGCCAGTGCTTGCATGCCCACTTCAATCCGATTGGTTACTGTCAAGTCATTGCACTCACCGGCATAAGATACAGTGCACAGTGACAGGCACCACCACAAAACCCTTTGAAAGAGTTATGTATATCCTCGAATTTCTAGCTAGCTTCTATGTGATAGCTACAACTCCCCGGCACAGGGCCCCATGCATAAACACTGGCAGGCAACACCATGCACACTGAAGTCATTAAAAGAAATCTTCCCACTTCTGCTGTGTGGGTGTAGCCACTCACCGGCACAGGATCTCGTACACGGTGACGGGCGTCAGCTTCCCCTTGACCGCCACCTTGCCGTGGGGCAGGCCCAGGAACATGGGGGCTACCGGCTCGTAGATCTCCTTGCTCACCAGGTTCTTGGCCTCTGCACGCATGTGTACACCGATGAGCAAATGGTACATGGTTCGTACATGCATGCATCTGCTCACTATCCTCTCTTTACTATCTATACACAGTCCTTACTATCCTCTCTTTACTATACACTTTACTAGTATCCTCTCTTTACTATACACTTTACTATCCACTCTAATTACTATATACACTTTACTATCCACACTTTTCTATATGTAACCAGGCCCTGTATGCAACCAGGCTCTGTTTATATAATAACCAGGCGTCTGCATTATTGAGTGCACCGATGAGCAAGTACCGAGGGTACTTGCTGGTAATTAATTAAAGAAAGAAGACAGGCTCCCACAGGCGACATGGTTTGTGCATCTATTCGTTTACTGACCAGGCTCTTGGCCTCTGCATAGGCATGTGTGCGGATGTACCCAACACTCCACAGCAAGGGCAGTAGTCAAGAGAGACGACCACAAATCGGTTTCTGTGTGAAATATCACCTAGTAGTAGTTGCTCAACCATGGTGGACCATACTTCACATGCGGTCCATAAATACCCGCATTGCAGTATTATTAGACCAACAATCGGTCGCTCAACAGGTGAATTATTGGGCATTAGGCACACCGGCTCTGCATGTGATAAGGTGTGTACAAACGGCATGTTTCATACTAGTACATATTTATTGAGAATGATCAATTATGGAGATGAGATAAATTACGGAGTGGTCAGTGGGGGAGCGACCGAACCATCATCGTAGACCGACCAAACATGATGTGCGACCGAACCAAGGCGCAACCCACCCGGAGGAGAGCGGTTTAGAGGTAGAGGAACCATGCATGCAGTTCGATCATGCGCAGTTTCACATGTATAGGCACCAGCGATGTGCTGCATGGGTAACCCATGCATGTGATGGATGTGAGGGCAACTTAGGCAAGCCTCTGCATATGTTATCTGCGAGTGGCATGGCATGGAACTATTAAACGCATAGGCACCACATTATTATGCTGCCAGCCGGGCGATCCCAGGCAGATCCCAGGCAGATGTAAGAGCGAATATGGCATAGCATGAGCATGAGCGTGAACTATATGTAAGAGCAAATATGGCATAGCATGAGCATGAGCATGAGCATGAGCATGAGCATGAGCATGAACATGAGCATGAACACATGAGCATGAATTGGCTGGTGAACAGGTAGCTATCGCTGGTTTGGTGCATGGGTGAACACATGCAGGGGCCAGGCAGAGGGTAGGTGGGTGCACGGGTGGCTCGGTGGAAGGGGGGGAAATCGGGATGTGGGCGGGGGGTCCGAGCAGGAAAAAAAAAATCAGGTCCAGGGGCCGGCCTGGCTATAGCGCCTTGTATACTACGAGCTAGCCACAATGTCACCAAGTTCAGTTGATCTGCAAAAGATGCACGGCTGGTGGATTTGAGGTTCTTGCTTTGAGGAATTCTCTCGCATGCTTTGAGAAATTCCAAACGCTTCAGTTCATGATTGCAAAGAACATGAGTATAACAAATTTTCATGCTATGTTACACCAACATGTACTGCAGGTCTGTGGCTCACACGGAGCACGCTTCTGATGCTTGCCTTAACGCCGATGCTATAACAAGCTACAGAGCCCATATGAGCAAGCAAAGTTAAAATGATCGAACATACCAAACTGCAGCTCTAATGACAAGGTGATGCTGGTACTCACTCAAAGTGCTTGCAGAGCAACGGCGTTAGCATACATCGAAGTAGACAAATTAAAGTGCTTGAGCAGCGACAAGGTTATGCAAGTACTTACCAAAGTGCTTGCAGAGCGACTCGAGACGCGCCGCCAGGTTGACGGGGTCGCCCACGATGCCAAACTTCATCTTCTCCTGCGACCCGATGTTGCCCGAGTAGACCTTGCCAACGTGGATGCCGTAGCGGGGCCACACAGAGGGGAAACCGTCGGCCGACCACTGCTCGTTCAGGGTGATGAGGCGCTCCCTTTGTTTCTCCATTGCCTCCACTGCCTGCGAGGGATATTATTTGAGAAAGGACAAAAGGCCGGTTCATGAGATACAGGTAAAAACTGCAAGCGCACCCATGGTGACCACAAGTCTGAAGCACTTTTTGCGTAAGGATCAAGCCAGCAAGCGACCGATAGCTTGCCTTAGACTAGTAATAGTAAGCGAGCCTTTCGAGCCATGCAGGGATCGATCTGGGCCCACAAAAGTATAACACAGCAAAGCCCATGATGGTCTCAAGGCCAGCTTTCGCATATTCCTCCCGTTTAAGAAGGCTTCACATCGGCATACATGCTCTTAATTTAAGTGCCTCGTTGGGGAGGCTGCATGGCTTTGAAAACTCGGCGCAGGCCATGGTTGTCTGTGAGACAATGTCCCATTATACCGGCAAGTGTGTTTCAAATAATGTTATTATTTGAATGAACGATTCTTTCCAGGCAAACAGCCCACATTGCCTGCAAAGTCAAATGACGGGCTGTTGCCGTTTAACTGAAGAAGATCCAACCACAACTGAAACAGTGTCTAGGTGGCTGGTTCAAGGTGGGTGGATGAAATTGGATGCAATACAACTATTAAAGAATGGAATACAAATGAAGAATGCAAACAACCCTGCCTGAGGCGCACCTTGCGCTCGTGCTCCGCCACCGGCATGGGGGAGTTCCTGCGACCGATGCAAATCGAAAGAACACCTAGTTTGTGAGTTTGAATGCGTGTATGCATGGTCAACAGAATTCGAGCATCAGCCAGGCAACACCATGCAGCAGCTGTGCCAATGAAGGCAGTGGTACTGATGCATTGTAGCGGCCTGTTGTATACGTTGGCTGCTTAGTGGCATGAATGAAGCAATGAAACAACGATTGAGTAGCTGCAGTCATGGGCCTCCGCAGGGAATTCGATCTGTATGTGTCATGACTTATAATAGGGGACAGGTGGCGTATATGTGGCCATCAACACCAGAAGCAATTATTGTAGGAACAACTAGTGGGCTGCAATCAATGAGGCTTAAGCCATGGTAACAGATGGCAGCCTTGTGGGCGGATATCATAGTCCAGCAACACAACTGCACCGTGGGTTGCAATGCCAAGGAACGAGAGGTACGAGAGTGGAGCTAAGAGGTGAGCTAAGGTTCAGCTATGTATGGGGTCTATGAAGGGTAAAAGAGAGAATATTACGTATGATGTATTAGATAACATATGATCGATGCATTAGATAACATATGATCGATGCATTAGATAACATATGATGTACTAGATAACATATGATCGATGCATTAGATATAGCATATGATGTATTAGATGACATATGATCGATGCATTAGATAACATATGATGTATTAGATGACATATGATCGATGTATTAGATAACATATGATGTATTAGATAACGTGCGGTACAGGGTACAGCAATCGCTCACTTTTATAAACTTGAGCGGGGGGCCAACAAAGTCTGGCCCGAAAACTGTTAACAACTTACTACAAACTGCTAACCAGAAACCCACCAGGGTTTGACTTATGTAATTAGTTTGATTTTGTTTTTTTGGTAGACGTACAGCCATCAAAGTCAGTCTGGGATTTAAACACATTTCGTTTTTACACGTTGGATCGGCTTGATATTTTGTTGCCCCATCCAGTCAAAACACTTGGGCGACGGACGCCTTGTTTAACTACAATTTTTAAATATGATTTTTTGCAGTATCGTTTCATCGTTTGTTTGGCACAGTTGGACGATCGATCCCCGGATCCCAAAGACCCGTGATTATGAACACAACTCTTCTTTGTTTTTCGAGCGTACCTCAGTCAGTGCAAAACCCTCAAAACTCATGGATGCTTGTTTAAACCATCGATGCGAGCGTTGTAGTAAGATGTGGGCGAAATTGAGCAAGATGCAGCAACCACTGCTAGCTATTGTGAAGGGCAGGGGCAAGTGGATCTCAGCCACACAAGGACATTGCCAGACTACTAGCAGGATGTCGCCAAGATATTTCTAATCCCTCCCAAATATAACCAGGAGCCATTTCCGCCATGATCCAAACCAAGTGCCCATGCCTGGCGAGAACCTTTTTACTTGAACTGTTCGTCCTAGCTTCTGACGATAAGGAAGAATTCAACCGCCCACGTCTGATCTACAGATCCGCTTGAGGAACAATGTCATGGTTTTCCAGGAACACTTCCCCTATCACTGAGGAACAGCTACCCCTTCCAGGAACAACTACCCCTTCCAGGAACAACTACCCCTTCCAGGAACAACCCCCCCTTCCAGGAACAACCCCCCCTTCCAGGAACAACTACCCCTTCCAGGAACAACCCCCCCTTCCAGGAACAACCCCCCCTTCCAGGAACAACCCCCCCTTCCAGGAACAACTACCCCTTCCAGGAACAACTACCCCTTCCAGGAACAACCCCCCTTCCAGGAACAACCCCCCTTCCAGGAACAACCCCCCTTCCAGGAACAACTACCCCTTCCAGGAACAACCCCCCCTTCCAGGAACAACCCCCCTTCCAGGAACAACTACCCCTTCCAGGAACAACTACCCCTTCCAGGAACAACCCCCCCTTCCAGGAACAACCCCCCTTCCAGGAACAACCCCCCTTCCAGGAACAACTACCCCTTCCAGGAACAACCCCCCCTTCCAGGAACAACCCCCCTTCCAGGAACAACCCCCCTTCCAGGAACGACTACCCCTTCCAGGAACAACTACCCCTTCCAGGAACAACCCCCCCTTCCAGGAACAACTACCCCTTCCAGGAACAACTACCCCTTCCAGGAACAACCCCCCCTTCCAGGAACAACTACCCCTTCCAGGAACAACCCCCCTTCCAGGAACAACCCCCCTTCCAGGAACAACCCCCCCTTCCAGAAACAACTACCCCTTCCAGGAACAACTACCCCTTCCAGGAACTACCCTCCCTACAGGTTTGTTGGTAAAAGAAGGACCTACATGATTGGTGATCGAAAGAAGAATGAATGCAGTGCCCACGCTAAAGGCTGCTCTGCATGGTTGGGCGACATGCCATGCAGAATAGGAGGAAAGCCTCATGGCCGGGGAAGAAAGAGGCTATGTTTCATACAGGCAATGAGTCACGGCATACCAATGCATGCCACATGCACTAATAAGGGCATTAGTAACAGGATGACCATAAGGTGATAAGCCGAAGGCCTTGCATGAGCTAGGCCTAAAACAAAACTTGATGCGTACCAGAACGCCATGATGCCGTCACCAATAAAGTCCCCGATGACGCCGCCTGCGACATTTTGTGTCGAACCAACGCATCCCATGCCACATGCATGCATCCAGTCATATCGGCAGTCAACGATGGAATGAGCCATCGGGTATAATATGGAGTAAGAGGTGAAGTAGACGCAGTCACGTGACTATTAATTAATTAATTAATTAAGAGGTGAAGTTGGGGAGCTAAGTTGGTGATGCATAAGAAAGCCGACAAGTACATGCGTGTGCCGAATAGCCAACAGGCAGGCGCACCAGGCAGGAGTGTGAGCTTCCGTTATTACAAACAGGCAGCGCAACAGGCAGGAGTGTTCGCTACTTCCGGTCTTACAAAGCGAGGGATGCAGATGTACCCTGGGTGTGCCGCTGGGATCCTATTAATTGAGAACACTTTAGTAGGGATCCAACAGCCTTATAGCAGATGGGATAGTATATTATAGTACATGGGATCCTATTTCCTTAGGGGATCCTATAGCCTTAGTAGATGGGATAGTAGATTATAGTAGATGGGATCCTATTAATTAAGAACACTTAGGGGATCCTATAGCCAAGTTGTTAACATGGAAAGCCGCACATGGGCAGGCGGTCACGGCAGCGGCAAGGGGAATGATCAAAGTCGAAGTGGCGACGATGAAAGCATGTTATGATGCCATATATTAAAAGGCATTGACAACCTAGTGTGTAAAGCTGGGCAAGGCGGCTGTAGAAGGTACTACTAGTGCCACCATGAACAGGCTAGCCAGCAGGGTGGAGCTCAGGTCTTTAACTAGGCTAGCCACAGGTGTTTATGAGCCTTGCCAGAAGCCTGTATCACAAAGCTGAAGGAGGACCGTACCAGGGCTGACCACCGGGTTTCTTTGGACGAGCAAACTTTCAAAGCCCAGTTGAACCTTTCAAACGGTCAAACACCAGCATGTTGCAGCAACCAGTGTTGACTTAAGATGTAACTTTCGTGAGGTTTATCCCCCATCAAACGGGGTCAGCTTAACGGGGAGTACGTCATGGCATGCCATGCTGCGCACATACCGGATGCCTCGATGGCCGCGGACATCTCCGACAAATACTCCTCCATCACGCGCATGAGCTTGTGCAGGGGGACCTTTTCGGAGATGGTTGTAAAGTTGGCGATGTCTGCACATTTAGGGACGTGTGATCAGGCGTTTATAAATTGTGTGGGAGTGATGCGGGGGCGGGGGGGGAGAATAAATCCGGGATGAAGGGGGGGATGAGGCGGCGGGGGGAGATGAGTTGGGGGCCGATCAGGGCAACGCAAGACAGCGTCAACATCCGTTCCCTTCCCTTCTGCATTGGCCACCGTCATGCACTTGCAAGTGATCTGGCAGCTTGAAGATACATGGACCGTGGTTGACGACATGGAGAGGTAGCAACCAATGCGGTGGTAACCAAGTTGGGCGCTGGCACGGGCGCCGTATGAATGTCCCTCTGTATCGAACGCGACAATGCGAGATGCACACTCACAGGCATAAAGCAACTGAACTAATGACTTTGCGCGTCCAAATTTATAGATATTTTCTTGTGTTTGGACATTCCCATCGCTGTACTATGGGCACGGGGCAAATATATAGAAAAAGCTGAAGATGCAGGGACTCCAAACACCTAACATAGGGATGAAACATCCTGATCTAAACTTGTGGTTATTAAAGTGAAGTTCCACACAACAGCCGACCTTTCCGTCTTGATATTTAGGATGAGCAAAACAAATGGCTGCGGGCAGTCAACCAGTTTCTATCGCAGATTATTCATCAAGATATTATGCCGTGTGCATCAGGAACAAGCCAATAGGACCGTGATGAAGCCAATAGGACCGCGTGATGAAGCCAACAGGACAGTGATATGATAGGGGCCACTAGGACCGTGATGAATAGTCTACGTGGCAGCCACCCACCGGTGAACATGATGGTGACCACCACAGGGAACACGTAGAGCTGCATCGCCTGCTCCTCGCCCTCCATGATGCGCTGGACGACAACTTTGGGCACAAACTTGCCAAACGCAGTCAGAACCGCCTGCACTACCGAAATGGCCACATTATCGAACAGGACACATCATTTAGCCATGAACACGAGGGGGGGGGGGAAGAGGGGGGCGGGGGATTGAAGTAAGAAACACTTAGCCACGCTGCTAAACCAGACTGTGAAGCCTGATGGCGCAGTAAAGCGCCGACACGTACAGGGCCGCAGGGGCATCACACCAATCAAATCGATTCCCCGACAACAACATTTTGCATGGTGAGTTACTAGGTAGAAGACGCCAAAACAAATTGAAAAAGCCCTATCCGCCTGACAGCTCGCCCATTCATTCAACTACAAGCTCCAGCCTGCCCACGTTCCCACCTGCCCGCTTGCCTCATGGCTAACCAAAACCCCGGACATTTGCTTGGACGTTTGCTGATGTTTTTTCATGCACAGAATGACCACGGTTACCGTCAGAAATTCATCTCGCAGGGTGTCCTCTCAACCTTCACCATCTCAATCTTGTGACTGTCATCTCAGTCTTCGTCCTGGATCCCTACAGCCTCAATATCATTTCTCAAACCTCACAACATACTGTTTCCAATTCGTTCTTCAGCCCACTCCGGCAACCTACTCGTGCACCAAACAGATCCAACTCGTGACAGAGGCCTGAGGAAAAAAGGAAACCAACAGCCAGTCTCAAGTGTGGCGGCCATCCACAGGATCCCCCAACTTGGTCACGTGGTCCAATTAATGATGACTGTCGTCCATGGCAAGCACATGGGCGGTGTGTGGCACTCTCGAGAATATGCATTATAGTGACCGGTAGCGATGTATCATGGTGACCAGTAGCGATGCCTTATAGTGACCGGCAGCGATGCATTATAGTGACCGGCAGCCAATGCATCATTGTGACCGGCAGCCAATGCATTATAGTGACCGGCAGCCAATGCATTATAATGACCGGCAGCCAATGCATTATAGTGACCGCGGTATGGTTCGTAAAGTTTCAGCCGTAACCCAGCCCCGTCCCACCCAATGACCAACTTCCCAGCCCGGTGCGCCCCCAACTGGCTGGCCTTGCTTTTTCAAAGCCCACCAAGGCCTCGAATGCCCGTGAAGCGCTGTAGGTAAGAAGGGCCAGCTGTAGCTCCAAACGCATAGTTTCATTCGTATCCACTGGGGACGGAGGGAAGGGAAGGACTGGCAGCAAATAGTGATGGCAGGGGTAGGCTTTTGTGCTGTACCAACTATACACTGTAACTACTCTCATACGTTATTAAGGTATCAAGGTTGGGGGTGGAATGCGCACGCTGCTGGCCTGCAGTTAATAACACAACGCAAGATACATGTCGGCCTCTCATCCAGGACAGGTGGTTGGGTTGTCAACAGAACCGGCACAATGGAACTAAGAAGCCAAGGAAACTGGGCGGCAACAGGTAATGCATATCAGGCTAATAGAATTGCCGTCTCATTAAAAAAAAAAATGTATACACAAGAATAGAAAAACAGATAAACACGACAATGCAGGCACCAAAAGACGTAAATATGGCGCCAGAGCATTCAACAGCTACTCAACTAGATAGCTGCTGCTTTGAAAGTGCTGCAGGTAGTGAAACATGCTCTCTCAGCATAGGTATTTCCATGAGCACACCCAGACATGCTCTGCATTGCCATATAATTTACAAACGACTACCGATGCTTTACTAAACTTCAGCACGCGAAGTCTATGACAGCTGCCATGAGGATTCACAACAACCGTCGCTGCAGGACGGCAGGCATGGGGCAGCCTGAGCAGTAGCAATGTGGCATGGGCTGAGTCAGCCTCGAGCAGGGTTTTGAACTAACGTGGAACGTGGAGCAGAGAGCAGAGGTAAATCTGAGGGGCAGGCTTAGGTTTGACCCTTGGGGACATTCTCGCCGGCCGCCTGATTCTGGTTGTTCCACTATATTGTGCGTGCTTCACCCAACCACGCAGGTGCACCGTGCATGATGCGCAGATCCTGGATGATGATCTGGCATTGGCAATCAGACAAGCGATGCAACAACCAGGATCATGTCTGGCCCCCTTTTAGTCCTTTTCTCAATTATCGCCTCATCCCACAGAGTCCGCGTTCTTTGACATGGGAACACTGCTTCCGTGCCGCCCCTTGCGCTCCGGTGTCTCCGTCCTCGGGCCATTCCTTTCGAGCCGCCTCCCGTCTCGTGACGCCGTCACGAGATCTAATTAAATCAAAGCCCTCAGCAGCCTCCCGGCGATGGCCAGCCGCCATCGCTGGGTCGAAACTGATCTACCTAGGACTGGGTTATACTGGGCACCTAGCGGATCACAGGGAGAACAGCTCGCCTACTCGCGACTATTTACCAAGAGCTACCTCGCGGCTATTTACCAAAAGCTACCTCGCGGCTATATACCAAGACCCTCCACCAAATTCTTTAATTGCTCTGAACGGCGTGACTCAGACAGGGCTTTGCCTGTGCCCATGTCAATTACACTTGGAAAACCATGCCACGTTCACTGACGCGTGCTGCAGCCATGTAAAGAAGAGGATGAAGAAGAGATGAAGAAGAGATATGAAAAGAAGGGAAAGAGGATGAAGAAGAATGGGATGGTGTAAATAAGATTATGTAAAAAAAGATGTTCGCATGGAAAACACATTGATTGAAACCTCTTTTAAATTCTAAAATTATTTTGCTGGGTGGTGGCCCGCCAGCACGTTCAAGGTGAATGAAATGCTGAGACCCCAAACTCTTACTAGATAATAGTATCTTATAGCAACTTCTAGGAGGAGCTATAGTCTATACAACATTTAAAGAATTTTTATACTCTAACCCTGGCGCACGCACCACCATGCTCTCAAACGTCGTCTCCATGCTGCGGACCTCCTTGAAGCGCGAGAAGCTGCCAGGGCCCCTGGGCAGCGGCGCTTGCAGTTTCTACAAAAGTAAACAACAACGAAGAATTGCACTCGCTGGACAGAGGACGTTCAATGCAAAGTCACCCAACTCCCTTTTCCATGCGTGGGGCCCGACGGGAGCCTGCGTGGGACGTGGCGGGTGGAGGTTTGACAACCAACCACCTGCAAGATGCGTCAGGCTTGATAGCGGTTCAGGCCAGCTTCAAGCTTTCCCAGTACACAACGTGCTGGACCTGTTCACGACTTCCCAGTCCACAACGTGCTGGACCTGTTCACGACTTCCCAGTACACAACGTGCTGGACCTGTTCACGACTTTCCAGTGCACAACGAGCTGGACCTGTTCACGACTTCCCAGTCCACAACGTGCTGGACCTGTTCACGACTTCCCAGTGCACAACGTGCACAACCTGTTCACAACTTCCCAGTACACAACGTGCACACCCATGTAGCAGAATACAGAAAGGGAGAAGCTGGGAGACGGAGCGAGAGCGACAGACAGGAAGGGGGGAAAGGGGGGCAGGGGGAGGGAAGGGGAAAGGGGAGGGGAGGGGGAAAGGGGGGGAGGGGGAAAGGGGGGGAGGGGAAAGGGGGGGAGGGGAAAAGGGGGGGTGAAGTGGGAAAGGGGGAGGGAACGGGGAAAGGGGGGGGGGGGGGCAGTGGGAAAATGAGAGAACGTGCAGAAAGTATCCTCTTATCATCATTAACACATTCCCTATCATCATTAATTTAATACCCTGGATTCCCCTGACAGCACACCATCATTAGATGACAAATAGAAACCAGAGTCCACCAAATTGTCGCATGTCTATTCTATATTTTCCCTGATTGCCTTCCCAGGTTCCAGCCAGCCACATCACAGGTCTACGAAAGCTGACCATAGGATTGTAGATGAGCATAGCAGGGCCATGCTTCTAGCGAATATATACATTCATGTTCGTTGAGAATGATAACTGCGGGTTATATATACTAATAATATAATTACTTACAGCAGAGTGAAATCACTCAAACCAAAGCAAACGCCCAGCTATAAACCTATATACAGAGCCATGTCAAAGCTCTATACTACGATAAGACCAATGGAAACGCCTAACGGGAGGAACCTAATATATACAGATACCCCTATATCATACTACTCATATATATATACTCCTCCGTAATCTATCATTCTCAATGAATATATATATATATATATATACTCCTATATCATTTATCATTTTCAATGAATGCATACAGCTGTACATATATGACGATATCAAGCAGACAACCAGCACAGGCCAGAAATCAGGAGAATATACTATGCATACAACATACTATGCATAGAATATGCTGTATAGAATATACTATACATACAACATACTATTATTACTATACATATTCGTTGAAAATGATAAATTACGGGAGTTAAATTACGGGGCGTGCAAGAGAAGGAAACAAACCCCCGAAAAGAACCCTAAAGACAACAGTAAGAATCTGACACAGGCATGCAAGGATTATATATATACCTACGCATGGCAATGCTTGTATTGCATGCAATGCCTGTGCCTGCGTGACGGCACGTAGTCCAGACAACCGACCCTGTACCGCCTGCCTATGCTTGGTTTGCCAAGCCTCCTGCCCCCGGTATTACCCTCCATGGCCACACTTGTAGCCCTCACGTTGCATGGCCACGCTGAGGGTTTGCCCCCCTACCTGCATCGACTTCATCTGGGCCGACAGGACGGACATGGGTCGAACCAGGAACCTATGCAGCAGGTACCACAGCACCTGCGCTCGGAGCAACAGGCACAGACCCAGGAGTAGGGTTGGGACTGCATGCCATGTGTCATGAACATAGCAAAGATGGCGTAAGCATGCAGCGGCAGTACCGTCGCTTAAAACTGATAAAGGAGAGTTGGGTTTGAGGTATCGTTGCCGCCAGTCTAGCATCTAGTGGTCGTAGCCGCTGCGCACCAGCAGCAGGCCAATCTGCAGGATGAGCCCTCCGATGGCGAACCAGTTGCGCCGCGTGAAGTGTGCCTCCATGCGCTGGATCGCATGCTCCAGTTCCCGCATGCTGGTGGCCATGCTCTGGCGGCTGGCGCGCCGGTAAGGACCTGCAGGCGAGGCACACATTGTTTCCGCACATTTCCAAGAGGGCAGCGATCCGTGAGTAAGTGATATCATATTCGCGACATCATCATCCAAGCCACGCATGCTGGTGGCCATGCTCTGGTGGATGGCACGCCCGCAGGGGGCTGTGGGACATGAGGTATTTCCACACACTTACAAGAAGACACCAACATGAAAATGCGCGCATAAACTTAGGTTACCAGCTAGTGGTTATCCGGAATTATTGGTCTGGAACCTTAGAGCCGGTCAAGCGGCAAAAGGATTCCGGCCAATATTTATACTTACTAGTGCCCCCCCCCTAAACATATCAAAGTTGTGCATGCTCGTGACAATACTTTGGTGACTGGGATACCACGAAAGGCGCTGCAGGATGCGCACAAAGAGAGAGACATTTAAACACGGCTAATAAGATGGACAGCCTGCCCTTATTACCCGCTGTGGCATCCCATATGTAACGTACTGACCATGACCACCACCCACAGTGCACCAGCTCCTCATTGCTCGATCACGTATCCCTGTCGCTCCAAGTATCGGCCGCGACCATCGCTCCAAGTATTGGCCGCGACCACTCCTCATCAAGGCACCGGTCACCACCCCCACATGCATGCATTCGAACCGTCACTATACCCCGACCATCGCTCCAAGTATTGGCCGCGACCACTCCTCATCAAGGCACCGGTCACCACCCCCATATGCATGCATTCGAACCGTCACTATACCCCGACCATCGCTCCAAGTATTGGCCGCGACCACTCCTCATCAAGGCACCGGTCACCACCCCCATATGCATGCATTGGAACCGTCACTATACCCCGACCATCGCTCCAAGTATTGGCCACGACCATCGCTCCAAGTATTGGCCGCGACCACTCCTCATCAAGGCACCGGTCACCACCCCCACATGCATGCATTCGAACCGTCACTATACCCCGACCATCGCTCCAAGTATTGGCCACGACCATCGTTCCAAGTATTGGCCGCGACCACTCCTCATCAAGGCACCGGTCACCACCCCCATATGCATGCATTCGAACCGTCACTATACCCCGACCATCGCTCCAAGTATTGGCCGCGACCACTCCTCATCAAGGCACCGGTCACCACCCCCATATGCATGCATTGGAACCGTCACTATACCCCGACCATCGCTCCAAGTATTGGCCGCGACCACTCCTCATCAAGGCACCGGTCACCACCCCCACATGCATGCATTCGAACCGTCACTATACCCCGACCATCGCTCCAAGTATTGGCCACGACCATCGTTCCAAGTATTGGCCGCGACCACTCCTCATCAAGGCACCGGTCACCACCCCCATATGCATGCATTCGAACCGTCACTATACCCCGACCATCGCTCCAAGTATTGGCCGCGACCACTCCTCATCAAGGCACCGGTCACCACCCCCACATGCATGCATTCGAACCGTCACTATACCCCGACCATCGCTCCAAGTATTGGCCGCGACCACTCCTCATTAAGGCACCGGTCACCACCCCCATATGCATGCATTCGAACCGTCACTATACCCCGACCATCGCTCCAAGTATTGGCCGCGACCACTCCTCATCAAGGCACCGGTCACCACCCCCATATGCATGCATTCGAACCGTCACTATACCCCGACCATCGCTCCAAGTATTGGCCACGACCATCGCTCCAAGTATTGGCCGCGACCACTCCTCATCAAGGCACCGGTCACCACCCCCACATGCATGCATTCGAACCGTCACTATACCCCGACCATCGCTCCAAGTATTGGCCGCGACCACTCCTCATCAAGGCACCGGTCACCACCCCCATGCATGCATTCGAACCGTCACTATACCCTATACTACATGGTCACTATACTACTGTAGTGCATACTCTGTAAAACAAAGATATATCCCTCGCCGTGCCGCTTGCGTTCGTCTGCGATCATCACCATCGTCCCAGGGGTGCACTCTCCTATTGATTCATAACAATCCCCTATGTACAGAGTTAATGACAGTCCCCTATTAAACCTATTAACATTACCAGTCCCGGTTCCCCCTCGTTCTAGTACATGCATTCACTCACTATCCCAGTACTAGTATGTTGTTATCATTATTGTTGGTCCACCAAACACAAACCATCGTGCGTGCCACTTGCCTTGATCACGACCATCATCCAGGTGCATCGTGCGTGCCACTTGCCTTGATCGGCGATCACGACCATCATCCAGGTGCATCGTGCGTGCCACTTGCCTTGATCGGCGATCACGACCATCATCCAGGTGCATCGTGCGTGCCACTTGCCTTGATCACGACCATCATCCAGGTGCATCGTGCGTGCCGCTTGCCTTGATCGGCGATCACGACCATCATCCAGGTGCATCGTGCGTGCCGCTTGCCTTGATCACGACCATCATCCAGGTGCATCGTGCGTGCCACTTGCCTTGATGGGCGATCACGACCATCATCCAGGTGCATCGTGCGTGCCACTTGCCTTGATCGGCGATCACGACCATCATCCAGGTGCATCGTGCGTGCCACTTGCCTTGATCGGCGATCACGACCATCATCCAGGTGCATCGTGCGTGCCACTTGCCTTGATCGGCGATCACGACCATCATCCAGGTGCATCGTGCGTGCCACTTGCCTTGATCGGCGATCATGACCATCATCCAGGTGCATCGTGCGTGCCACTTGCCTTGATCGGCGATCATGACCATCATCCAGGTGCATCGTGCGTGCCACTTGCCTTGATCACGACCATCATCCAGGTGCATCGTGCGTGCCACTTGCCTTGATCACGACCATCATCCAGGTACATCGTGCGTGCCACTTGCCTTGATCACGACCATCATCCAGGTACATCGTGCGTGCCACTTGCCTTGATGGGCGATCACGACCATCATCCAGGTGCATCGTGCGTGCCACTTGCCTTGATCACGACCATCATCCAGGTGCATCGTGCGTGCCACTTGCCTTGATCGGCGATCATGACCATCATCCAGGTGCATCGTGCGTGCCGCTTGCCTTGATCACGACCATCATCCAGGTGCATCGTGCGTGCCACTTGCCTTGATCACGACCATCATCCAGGTGCATCGTGCGTGCCACTTGCCTTGATCGGCGATCACGACCATCATCCAGGTGCATCGTGCGTGCCACTTGCCTTGATCGGCGATCACGACCATCATCCAGGTGCATCGTGCGTGCCACTTGCCTTGATCGGCGATCACGACCATCATCCAGGTGCATCGTGCGTGCCACTTGCCTTGATCACGACCATCATCCAGGTGCATCGTGCGTGCCGCTTGCCTTGATCGGCGATCATGACCATCATCCAGGTGCATCGTGCGTGCCACTTGCCTTGATCACGACCATCATCCAGGTGCATCGTGCGTGCCGCTTGCCTTGATCACGACCATCATCCAGGTGCATCGTGCGTGCCACTTGCCTTGATCACGACCATCATCCAGGTGCATCGTGCGTGCCACTTGCCTTGATCACGACCATCATCCAGGTGCATCGTGCGTGCCGCTTGCCTTGATCGGCGATCACGACCATCATCCAGGTGCATCGTGCGTGCCACTTGCCTTGATCGGCGATCACGACCATCATCCAGGTGCATCGTGCGTGCCACTTGCCTTGATCACGACCATCATCCAGGTGCATCGTGCGTGCCGCTTGCCTTGATCGGCGATCACGACCATCATCCAGGTGCATCGTGCGTGCCACTTGCCTTGATCACGACCATCATCCAGGTGCATCGTGCGTGCCACTTGCCTTGATCACGACCATCATCCAGGTGCATCGTGCGTGCCACTTGCCTTGATCACGACCATCATCCAGGTGCATCGTGCGTGCCACTTGCCTTGATCGGCGATCACGACCATCATCCAGGTGCATCGTGCGTGCCACTTGCCTTGATCGGCGATCACGACCATCATCCAGGTGCATCGTGCGTGCCACTTGCCTTGATCGGCGATCACGACCATCATCCAGGTGCATCGTGCGTGCCACTTGCCTTGATCACGACCATCATCCAGGTGCATCGTGCGTGCCGCTTGCCTTGATCGGCGATCACGACCATCATCCAGGTGCATCGTGCGTGCCACTTGCCTTGATCGGCGATCACGACCATCATCCAGGTGCATCGTGCGTGCCACTTGCCTTGATCACGACCATCATCCAGGTGCATCGTGCGTGCCACTTGCCTTGATCACGACCATCATCCAGGTGCATCGTGCGTGCCACTTGCCTTGATCGGCGATCATGACCATCATCCAGGTGCATCGTGCGTGCCACTTGCCTTGATCACGACCATCATCCAGGTGCATCGTGCGTGCCACTTGCCTTGATCACGACCATCATCCAGGTGCATCGTGCGTGCCACTTGCCTTGATCACGACCATCATCCAGGTGCATCGTGCGTGCCACTTGCCTTGATCGGCGATCATGACCATCATCCAGGTGCATCGTGCGTGCCGCTTGCCTTGATCACGACCATCATCCAGGTGCATCGTGCGTGCCACTTGCCTTGATCACGACCATCATCCAGGTGCATCGTGCGTGCCACTTGCCTTGATCACGACCATCATCCAGGTGCATCGTGCGTGCCACTTGCCTTGATCGGCGATCACGACCATCATCCAGGTGCATCGTGCGTGCCACTTGCCTTGATCGGCGATCACGACCATCATCCAGGTGCATCGTGCGTGCCACTTGCCTTGATCACGACCATCATCCAGGTGCATCGTGCGTGCCACTTGCCTTGATCGGCGATCATGACCATCATCCAGGTGCATCGTGCGTGCCACTTGCCTTGATCACGACCATCATCCAGGTGCATCGTGCGTGCCACTTGCCTTGATCGGCGATCATGACCATCATCCAGGTGCATCGTGCGTGCCACTTGCCTTGATCGGCGATCATGACCATCATCCAGGTGCATCGTGCGTGCCACTTGCCTTGATCGGCGATCATGACCATCATCCAGGTGCATCGTGCGTGCCACTTGCCTTGATCGGCGATCATGACCATCATCCAGGTGCATCGTGCGTGCCACTTGCCTTGATCGGCGATCACGACCATCATCCAGGTGCATCGTGCGTGCCACTTGCCTTGATCACGACCATCATCCAGGTGCATCGTGCGTGCCACTTGCCTTGATCGGCGATCATGACCATCATCCAGGTGCATCGTGCGTGCCACTTGCCTTGATCACGACCATCATCCAGGTGCATCGTGCGTGCCACTTGCCTTGATCGGCGATCATGACCATCATCCAGGTGCATCGTGCGTGCCACTTGCCTTGATCGGCGATCATGACCATCATCCAGGTGCATCGTGCGTGCCACTTGCCTTGATCGGCGATCATGACCATCATCCAGGTGCATCGTGCGTGCCACTTGCCTTGATCGGCGATCATGACCATCATCCAGGTGCATCGTGCGTGCCACTTGCCTTGATCGGCGATCACGACCATCATCCAGGTGCATCGTGCGTGCCACTTGCCTTGATCACGACCATCATCCAGGTGCATCGTGCGTGCCACTTGCCTTGATCACGACCATCATCCAGGTGCATCGTGCGTGCCACTTGCCTTGATCGGCGATCACGACCATCATCCAGGTGCATCGTGCGTGCCACTTGCCTTGATCACGACCATCATCCAGGTGCATCGTGCGTGCCACTTGCCTTGATCACGACCATCATCCAGGTGCATCGTGCGTGCCACTTGCCTTGATCACGACCATCATCCAGGTGCATCGTGCGTGCCACTTGCCTTGATCACGACCATCATCCAGGTGCATCGTGCGTGCCACTTGCCTTGATCACGACCATCATCCAGGTGCATCGTGCGTGCCACTTGCCTTGATCATGACCATCATCCAGGTGCATCGTGCGTGCCACTTGCCTTGATCACGACCATCATCCAGGTGCATCGTGCGTGCCACTTGCCTTGATCACGACCATCATCCAGGTGCATCGTGCGTGCCACTTGCCTTGATCGACCATCATCCAGGTGCATCGTGCGTGCCACTTGCCTTGATCACGACCATCATCCAGGTGCATCGTGCGTGCCACTTGCCTTGATCACGACCATCATCCAGGTGCATCGTGCGTGCCACTTGCCTTGATCACGACCATCATCCAGGTGCATCGTGCGTGCCACTTGCCTTGATCACGACCATCATCCAGGTGCATCGTGCGTGCCACTTGCCTTGATCACGACCATCATCCAGGTGCATCGTGCGTGCCACTTGCCTTGATCGGCGATCATGACCATCATCCAGGTGCATCGTGCGTGCCACTTGCCTTGATCGGCGATCATGACCATCATCCAGGTGCATCGTGCGTGCCACTTGCCTTGATCGGCGATCATGACCATCATCCAGGTGCATCGTGCGTGCCACTTGCCTTGATCGGCGATCATGACCATCATCCAGGTGCATCGTGCGTGCCACTTGCCTTGATCGGCGATCACGACCATCATCCAGGTGCATCGTGCGTGCCACTTGCCTTGATCGGCGATCACGACCATCATCCAGGTGCATCGTGCGTGCCACTTGCCTTGATCACGACCATCATCCAGGTGCATCGTGCGTGCCACTTGCCTTGATCGGCGATCACGACCATCATCCAGGTGCATCGTGCGTGCCACTTGCCTTGATCGGCGATCATGACCATCATCCAGGTGCATCGTGCGTGCCACTTGCCTTGATCGGCGATCATGACCATCATCCAGGTGCATCGTGCGTGCCACTTGCCTTGATCGGCGATCATGACCATCATCCAGGTGCATCGTGCGTGCCACTTGCCTTGATCGGCGATCACGACCATCATCCAGGTGCATCGTGCGTGCCACTTGCCTTGATCACGACCATCATCCAGGTGCATCGTGCGTGCCACTTGCCTTGATCGGCGATCACGACCATCATCCAGGTGCATCGTGCGTGCCACTTGCCTTGATCGGCGATCACGACCATCATCCAGGTGCATCGTGCGTGCCACTTGCCTTGATCGGCGATCATGACCATCATCCAGGTGCATCGTGCGTGCCACTTGCCTTGATCGGCGATCATGACCATCATCCAGGTGCATCGTGCGTGCCACTTGCCTTGATCGGCGATCATGACCATCATCCAGGTGCATCGTGCGTGCCACTTGCCTTGATCGGCGATCACGACCATCATCCAGGTGCATCGTGCGTGCCACTTGCCTTGATCACGACCATCATCCAGGTGCATCGTGCGTGCCACTTGCCTTGATCGGCGATCATGACCATCATCCAGGTGCATCGTGCGTGCCACTTGCCTTGATCGGCGATCACGACCATCATCCAGGTGCATCGTGCGTGCCACTTGCCTTGATCACGACCATCATCCAGGTGCATCGTGCGTGCCACTTGCCTTGATCACGACCATCATCCAGGTGCATCGTGCGTGCCACTTGCCTTGATCGGCGATCACGACCATCATCCAGGTGCATCGTGCGTGCCACTTGCCTTGATCACGACCATCATCCAGGTGCATCGTGCGTGCCACTTGCCTTGATCGGCGATCATGACCATCATCCAGGTGCATCGTGCGTGCCACTTGCCTTGATCACGACCATCATCCAGGTGCATCGTGCGTGCCACTTGCCTTGATCGGCGATCATGACCATCATCCAGGTGCATCGTGCGTGCCACTTGCCTTGATCACGACCATCATCCAGGTACATCGTGCGTGCCACTTGCCTTGATCACGACCATCATCCAGGTACATCGTGCGTGCCACTTGCCTTGATCGGCGATCATGACCATCATCCAGGTGCATCGTGCGTGCCGCTTGCCTTGATCGGCGATCATGACCATCATCCAGGTGCATCGTGCGTGCCACTTGCCTTGATCACGACCATCATCCAGGTGCATCGTGCGTGCCACTTGCCTTGATCGGCGATCACGACCATCATCCAGGTGCATCGTGCGTGCCACTTGCCTTGATCGGCGATCATGACCATCATCCAGGTGCATCGTGCGTGCCACTTGCCTTGATCACGACCATCATCCAGGTGCATCGTGCGTGCCACTTGCCTTGATCGGCGATCACGACCATCATCCAGGTGCATCGTGCGTGCCACTTGCCTTGATCACGACCATCATCCAGGTGCATCGTGCGTGCCACTTGCCTTGATCATGACCATCATCCAGGTGCATCGTGCGTGCCACTTGCCTTGATCACGACCATCATCCAGGTGCATCGTGCGTGCCACTTGCCTTGATCACGACCATCATCCAGGTGCATCGTGCGTGCCACTTGCCTTGATCGGCGATCACGACCATCATCCAGGTGCATCGTGCGTGCCACTTGCCTTGATCACGACCATCATCCAGGTGCATCGTGCGTGCCACTTGCCTTGATCGGCGATCACGACCATCATCCAGGTGCATCGTGCGTGCCACTTGCCTTGATCGGCGATCACGACCATCATCCAGGTGCATCGTGCGTGCCACTTGCCTTGATCGGCGATCATGACCATCATCCAGGTGCATCGTGCGTGCCACTTGCCTTGATCATGACCATCATCCAGGTGCATCGTGCGTGCCACTTGCCTTGATCACGACCATCATCCAGGTGCATCGTGCGTGCCACTTGCCTTGATCGGCGATCACGACCATCATCCAGGTGCATCGTGCGTGCCACTTGCCTTGATCACGACCATCATCCAGGTGCATCGTGCGTGCCACTTGCCTTGATCGGCGATCACGACCATCATCCAGGTGCATCGTGCGTGCCACTTGCCTTGATCACGACCATCATCCAGGTGCATCGTGCGTGCCACTTGCCTTGATCGGCGATCACGACCATCATCCAGGTGCATCGTGCGTGCCACTTGCCTTGATCGGCGATCACGACCATCATCCAGGTGCATCGTGCGTGCCACTTGCCTTGATGGCGATCATGACCATCATCCAGGTGCATCGTGCGTGCCACTTGCCTTGATCACGACCATCATCCAGGTGCATCGTGCGTGCCACTTGCCTTGATCGGCGATCACGACCATCATCCAGGTGCATCGTGCGTGCCACTTGCCTTGATCACGACCATCATCCAGGTGCATCGTGCGTGCCACTTGCCTTGATCACGACCATCATCCAGGTGCATCGTGCGTGCCACTTGCCTTGATCGGCGATCACGACCATCATCCAGGTGCATCGTGCGTGCCACTTGCCTTGATCGGCGATCACGACCATCATCCAGGTGCATCGTGCGTGCCACTTGCCTTGATCGGCGATCACGACCATCATCCAGGTGCATCGTGCGTGCCACTTGCCTTGATCACGACCATCATCCAGGTGCATCGTGCGTGCCACTTGCCTTGATCGGCGATCACGACCATCATCCAGGTGCATCGTGCGTGCCACTTGCCTTGATCACGACCATCATCCAGGTGCATCGTGCGTGCCACTTGCCTTGATCACGACCATCATCCAGGTGCATCGTGCGTGCCACTTGCCTTGATCGGCGATCATGACCATCATCCAGGTGCATCGTGCGTGCCACTTGCCTTGATCACGACCATCATCCAGGTGCATCGTGCGTGCCACTTGCCTTGATCACGACCATCATCCAGGTGCATCGTGCGTGCCACTTGCCTTGATCATGACCATCATCCAGGTGCATCGTGCGTGCCACTTGCCTTGATCACGACCATCATCCAGGTGCATCGTGCGTGCCACTTGCCTTGATCACGACCATCATCCAGGTGCATCGTGCGTGCCACTTGCCTTGATCACGACCATCATCCAGGTGCATCGTGCGTGCCACTTGCCTTGATCGGCGATCACGACCATCATCCAGGTGCATCGTGCGTGCCACTTGCCTTGATCGGCGATCACGACCATCATCCAGGTGCATCGTGCGTGCCACTTGCCTTGATCGGCGATCACACCATCATCCAGGTGCATCGTGCGTGCCACTTGCCTTGATCGGCGATCACGACCATCATCCAGGTGCATCGTGCGTGCCACTTGCCTTGATCGGCGATCACGACCATCATCCAGGTGCATCGTGCGTGCCACTTGCCTTGATCATGACCATCATCCAGGTGCATCGTGCGTGCCACTTGCCTTGATCGGCGATCACGACCATCATCCAGGTGCATCGTGCGTGCCACTTGCCTTGATCGGCGATCACGACCATCATCCAGGTGCATCGTGCGTGCCACTTGCCTTGATCGGCGATCACACCATCATCCAGGTGCATCGTGCGTGCCACTTGCCTTGATCGGCGATCACGACCATCATCCAGGTGCATCGTGCGTGCCACTTGCCTTGATCGGCGATCACGACCATCATCCAGGTGCATCGTGCGTGCCACTTGCCTTGATCATGACCATCATCCAGGTGCATCGTGCGTGCCACTTGCCTTGATCGGCGATCACAACCATCATCCAGGTGCATCGTGCGTGCCACTTGCCTTGATCGGCGATCACGACCATCATCCAGGTGCATCGTGCGTGCCACTTGCCTTGATCGGCGATCACGACCATCATCCAGGTGCATCGTGCGTGCCACTTGCCTTGATCGGCGATCACGACCATCATCCAGGTGCATCGTGCGTGCCACTTGCCTTGATCGGCGATCATGACCATCATCCAGGTGCATCGTGCGTGCCACTTGCCTTGATCGGCGATCATGACCATCATCCAGGTGCATCGTGCGTGCCACTTGCCTTGATCGGCGATCATGACCATCATCCAGGTGCATCGTGCGTGCCACTTGCCTTGATCATGACCATCATCCAGGTGCATCGTGCGTGCCACTTGCCTTGATCACGACCATCATCCAGGTGCATCGTGCGTGCCACTTGCCTTGATCGGCGATCATGACCATCATCCAGGTGCATCGTGCGTGCCACTTGCCTTGATCGGCGATCATGACCATCATCCAGGTGCATCGTGCGTGCCACTTGCCTTGATCACGACCATCATCCAGGTGCATCGTGCGTGCCACTTGCCTTGATCACGACCATCATCCAGGTGCATCGTGCGTGCCACTTGCCTTGATCGGCGATCATGACCATCATCCAGGTGCATCGTGCGTGCCGCTTGCCTTGATCGGCGATCACGACCATCATCCAGGTGCATCGTGCGTGCCACTTGCCTTGATCGGCGATCACGACCATCATCCAGGTGCATCGTGCGTGCCACTTGCCTTGATCACGACCATCATCCAGGTGCATCGTGCGTGCCACTTGCCTTGATCACGACCATCATCCAGGTGCATCGTGCGTGCCACTTGCCTTGATCGGCGATCACGACCATCATCCAGGTGCATCGTGCGTGCCACTTGCCTTGATCGGCGATCACGACCATCATCCAGGTGCATCGTGCGTGCCACTTGCCTTGATCGGCGATCATGACCATCATCCAGGTGCATCGTGCGTGCCACTTGCCTTGATCATGACCATCATCCAGGTGCATCGTGCGTGCCACTTGCCTTGATCGGCGATCATGACCATCATCCAGGTGCATCGTGCGTGCCACTTGCCTTGATCGGCGATCATGACCATCATCCAGGTGCATCGTGCGTGCCACTTGCCTTGATCATGACCATCATCCAGGTGCATCGTGCGTGCCACTTGCCTTGATCACGACCATCATCCAGGTGCATCGTGCGTGCCACTTGCCTTGATCGGCGATCACGACCATCATCCAGGTGCATCGTGCGTGCCACTTGCCTTGATCGGCGATCATGACCATCATCCAGGTGCATCGTGCGTGCCACTTGCCTTGATCGGCGATCATGACCATCATCCAGGTGCATCGTGCGTGCCACTTGCCTTGATCATGACCATCATCCAGGTGCATCGTGCGTGCCACTTGCCTTGATCACGACCATCATCCAGGTGCATCGTGCGTGCCACTTGCCTTGATCGGCGATCACGACCATCATCCAGGTGCATCGTGCGTGCCACTTGCCTTGATCGGCGATCACGACCATCATCCAGGTGCATCGTGCGTGCCACTTGCCTTGATCGGCGATCATGACCATCATCCAGGTGCATCGTGCGTGCCACTTGCCTTGATCATGACCATCATCCAGGTGCATCGTGCGTGCCACTTGCCTTGATCACGACCATCATCCAGGTGCATCGTGCGTGCCACTTGCCTTGATCGGCGATCACGACCATCATCCAGGTGCATCGTGCGTGCCACTTGCCTTGATCGGCGATCACGACCATCATCCAGGTGCATCGTGCGTGCCACTTGCCTTGATCGGCGATCACGACCATCATCCAGGTGCATCGTGCGTGCCACTTGCCTTGATCGGCGATCATGACCATCATCCAGGTGCATCGTGCGTGCCACTTGCCTTGATCATGACCATCATCCAGGTGCATCGTGCGTGCCACTTGCCTTGATCATGACCATCATCCAGGTGCATCGTGCGTGCCACTTGCCTTGATCATGACCATCATCCAGGTGCATCGTGCGTGCCACTTGCCTTGATCACGACCATCATCCAGGTGCATCGTGCGTGCCACTTGCCTTGATCGGCGATCACGACCATCATCCAGGTGCATCGTGCGTGCCACTTGCCTTGATCGGCGATCACGACCATCATCCAGGTGCATCGTGCGTGCCACTTGCCTTGATCACGACCATCATCCAGGTGCATCGTGCGTGCCACTTGCCTTGATCGGCGATCACGACCATCATCCAGGTGCATCGTGCGTGCCACTTGCCTTGATCACGACCATCATCCAGGTGCATCGTGCGTGCCACTTGCCTTGATCGGCGATCACGACCATCATCCAGGTGCATCGTGCGTGCCACTTGCCTTGATCGGCGATCACGACCATCATCCAGGTGCATCGTGCGTGCCACTTGCCTTGATCGGCGATCACGACCATCATCCAGGTGCATCGTGCGTGCCACTTGCCTTGATCGGCGATCACGACCATCATCCAGGTGCATCGTGCGTGCCACTTGCCTTGATCACGACCATCATCCAGGTGCATCGTGCGTGCCACTTGCCTTGATCATGACCATCATCCAGGTGCATCGTGCGTGCCACTTGCCTTGATCATGACCATCATCCAGGTGCATCGTGCGTGCCACTTGCCTTGATCACGACCATCATCCAGGTGCATCGTGCGTGCCACTTGCCTTGATCATGACCATCATCCAGGTGCATCGTGCGTGCCACTTGCCTTGATCATGACCATCATCCAGGTGCATCGTGCGTGCCACTTGCCTTGATCATGACCATCATCCAGGTACATCGTGCGTGCCACTTGCCTTGATCACGACCATCATCCAGGTGCATCGTGCGTGCCACTTGCCTTGATCATGACCATCATCCAGGTGCATCGTGCGTGCCACTTGCCTTGATCACGACCATCATCCAGGTGCATCGTGCGTGCCACTTGCCTTGATCATGACCATCATCCAGGTGCATCGTGCGTGCCACTTGCCTTGATCATGACCATCATCCAGGTGCATCGTGCGTGCCACTTGCCTTGATCATGACCATCATCCAGGTGCATCGTGCGTGCCACTTGCCTTGATCACGACCATCATCCAGGTGCATCGTGCGTGCCACTTGCCTTGATCACGACCATCATCCAGGTGCATCGTGCGTGCCACTTGCCTTGATCACGACCATCATCCAGGTGCATCGTGCGTGCCACTTGCCTTGATCACGACCATCATCCAGGTGCATCGTGCGTGCCACTTGCCTTGATCACGACCATCATCCAGGTGCATCGTGCGTGCCACTTGCCTTGATCGGCGATCATGACCATCATCCAGGTGCATCGTGCGTGCCACTTGCCTTGATCACGACCATCATCCAGGTGCATCGTGCGTGCCACTTGCCTTGATCGGCGATCATGACCATCATCCAGGTGCATCGTGCGTGCCACTTGCCTTGATCACGACCATCATCCAGGTGCATCGTGCGTGCCACTTGCCTTGATCACGACCATCATCCAGGTGCATCGTGCGTGCCACTTGCCTTGATCGGCGATCACGACCATCATCCAGGTGCATCGTGCGTGCCACTTGCCTTGATCGGCGATCACGACCATCATCCAGGTGCATCGTGCGTGCCACTTGCCTTGATCACGACCATCATCCAGGTGCATCGTGCGTGCCACTTGCCTTGATCGGCGATCACGACCATCATCCAGGTGCATCGTGCGTGCCACTTGCCTTGATCGGCGATCATGACCATCATCCAGGTGCATCGTGCGTGCCACTTGCCTTGATCACGACCATCATCCAGGTGCATCGTGCGTGCCACTTGCCTTGATCGGCGATCACGACCATCATCCAGGTGCATCGTGCGTGCCACTTGCCTTGATCACGACCATCATCCAGGTGCATCGTGCGTGCCACTTGCCTTGATCATGACCATCATCCAGGTGCATCGTGCGTGCCACTTGCCTTGATCACGACCATCATCCAGGTGCATCGTGCGTGCCACTTGCCTTGATCACGACCATCATCCAGGTGCATCGTGCGTGCCACTTGCCTTGATCGGCGATCACGACCATCATCCAGGTGCATCGTGCGTGCCACTTGCCTTGATCACGACCATCATCCAGGTGCATCGTGCGTGCCACTTGCCTTGATCATCACGACCATCATCCAGGTGCATCGTGCGTGCCACTTGCCTTGATCATCACGACCATCATCCAGGTGCATCGTGCGTGCCACTTGCCTTGATCGGCGATCATGACCATCATCCAGGTGCATCGTGCGTGCCACTTGCCTTGATCACGACCATCATCCAGGTGCATCGTGCGTGCCACTTGCCTTGATCACGACCATCATCCAGGTGCATCGTGCGTGCCACTTGCCTTGATCGGCGATCACGACCATCATCCAGGTGCATCGTGCGTGCCACTTGCCTTGATCACGACCATCATCCAGGTGCATCGTGCGTGCCACTTGCCTTGATCGGCGATCACGACCATCATCCAGGTGCATCGTGCGTGCCACTTGCCTTGATCACGACCATCATCCAGGTGCATCGTGCGTGCCACTTGCCTTGATCGGCGATCACGACCATCATCCAGGTGCATCGTGCGTGCCACTTGCCTTGATCGGCGATCACGACCATCATCCAGGTGCATCGTGCGTGCCACTTGCCTTGATCGGCGATCACGACCATCATCCAGGTGCATCGTGCGTGCCACTTGCCTTGATCACGACCATCATCCAGGTGCATCGTGCGTGCCACTTGCCTTGATCGGCGATCACGACCATCATCCAGGTGCATCGTGCGTGCCACTTGCCTTGATCACGACCATCATCCAGGTGCATCGTGCGTGCCACTTGCCTTGATCACGACCATCATCCAGGTGCATCGTGCGTGCCACTTGCCTTGATCGGCGATCACGACCATCATCCAGGTGCATCGTGCGTGCCACTTGCCTTGATCGGCGATCACGACCATCATCCAGGTGCATCGTGCGTGCCACTTGCCTTGATCGGCGATCACGACCATCATCCAGGTGCATCGTGCGTGCCACTTGCCTTGATCACGACCATCATCCAGGTGCATCGTGCGTGCCACTTGCCTTGATCGGCGATCACGACCATCATCCAGGTGCATCGTGCGTGCCACTTGCCTTGATCACGACCATCATCCAGGTGCATCGTGCGTGCCACTTGCCTTGATCACGACCATCATCCAGGTGCATCGTGCGTGCCACTTGCCTTGATCGGCGATCATGACCATCATCCAGGTGCATCGTGCGTGCCACTTGCCTTGATCACGACCATCATCCAGGTGCATCGTGCGTGCCACTTGCCTTGATCACGACCATCATCCAGGTGCATCGTGCGTGCCACTTGCCTTGATCATGACCATCATCCAGGTGCATCGTGCGTGCCACTTGCCTTGATCACGACCATCATCCAGGTGCATCGTGCGTGCCACTTGCCTTGATCACGACCATCATCCAGGTGCATCGTGCGTGCCACTTGCCTTGATCACGACCATCATCCAGGTGCATCGTGCGTGCCACTTGCCTTGATCGGCGATCACGACCATCATCCAGGTGCATCGTGCGTGCCACTTGCCTTGATCGGCGATCACGACCATCATCCAGGTGCATCGTGCGTGCCACTTGCCTTGATCGGCGATCACGACCATCATCCAGGTGCATCGTGCGTGCCACTTGCCTTGATCGGCGATCACGACCATCATCCAGGTGCATCGTGCGTGCCACTTGCCTTGATCGGCGATCACACCATCATCCAGGTGCATCGTGCGTGCCACTTGCCTTGATCATGACCATCATCCAGGTGCATCGTGCGTGCCACTTGCCTTGATCGGCGATCACGACCATCATCCAGGTGCATCGTGCGTGCCACTTGCCTTGATCGGCGATCACGACCATCATCCAGGTGCATCGTGCGTGCCACTTGCCTTGATCGGCGATCACACCATCATCCAGGTGCATCGTGCGTGCCACTTGCCTTGATCGGCGATCACGACCATCATCCAGGTGCATCGTGCGTGCCACTTGCCTTGATCGGCGATCACGACCATCATCCAGGTGCATCGTGCGTGCCACTTGCCTTGATCATGACCATCATCCAGGTGCATCGTGCGTGCCACTTGCCTTGATCGGCGATCACACCATCATCCAGGTGCATCGTGCGTGCCACTTGCCTTGATCGGCGATCACGACCATCATCCAGGTGCATCGTGCGTGCCACTTGCCTTGATCGGCGATCACGACCATCATCCAGGTGCATCGTGCGTGCCACTTGCCTTGATCGGCGATCACGACCATCATCCAGGTGCATCGTGCGTGCCACTTGCCTTGATCGGCGATCATGACCATCATCCAGGTGCATCGTGCGTGCCACTTGCCTTGATCGGCGATCATGACCATCATCCAGGTGCATCGTGCGTGCCACTTGCCTTGATCGGCGATCATGACCATCATCCAGGTGCATCGTGCGTGCCACTTGCCTTGATCATGACCATCATCCAGGTGCATCGTGCGTGCCACTTGCCTTGATCACGACCATCATCCAGGTGCATCGTGCGTGCCACTTGCCTTGATCGGCGATCATGACCATCATCCAGGTGCATCGTGCGTGCCACTTGCCTTGATCGGCGATCATGACCATCATCCAGGTGCATCGTGCGTGCCACTTGCCTTGATCGGCGATCATGACCATCATCCAGGTGCATCGTGCGTGCCACTTGCCTTGATCACGACCATCATCCAGGTGCATCGTGCGTGCCACTTGCCTTGATCGGCGATCATGACCATCATCCAGGTGCATCGTGCGTGCCACTTGCCTTGATCGGCGATCACGACCATCATCCAGGTGCATCGTGCGTGCCACTTGCCTTGATCGGCGATCACGACCATCATCCAGGTGCATCGTGCGTGCCACTTGCCTTGATCGGCGATCACGACCATCATCCAGGTGCATCGTGCGTGCCACTTGCCTTGATCACGACCATCATCCAGGTGCATCGTGCGTGCCACTTGCCTTGATCGGCGATCACGACCATCATCCAGGTGCATCGTGCGTGCCACTTGCCTTGATCGGCGATCACGACCATCATCCAGGTGCATCGTGCGTGCCACTTGCCTTGATCGGCGATCATGACCATCATCCAGGTGCATCGTGCGTGCCACTTGCCTTGATCACGACCATCATCCAGGTGCATCGTGCGTGCCACTTGCCTTGATCGGCGATCATGACCATCATCCAGGTGCATCGTGCGTGCCACTTGCCTTGATCGGCGATCATGACCATCATCCAGGTGCATCGTGCGTGCCACTTGCCTTGATCATGACCATCATCCAGGTGCATCGTGCGTGCCACTTGCCTTGATCACGACCATCATCCAGGTGCATCGTGCGTGCCACTTGCCTTGATCGGCGATCACGACCATCATCCAGGTGCATCGTGCGTGCCACTTGCCTTGATCGGCGATCATGACCATCATCCAGGTGCATCGTGCGTGCCACTTGCCTTGATCGGCATCATGACCATCATCCAGGTGCATCGTGCGTGCCACTTGCCTTGATCATGACCATCATCCAGGTGCATCGTGCGTGCCACTTGCCTTGATCACGACCATCATCCAGGTGCATCGTGCGTGCCACTTGCCTTGATCGGCGATCACGACCATCATCCAGGTGCATCGTGCGTGCCACTTGCCTTGATCGGCGATCACGACCATCATCCAGGTGCATCGTGCGTGCCACTTGCCTTGATCGGCGATCATGACCATCATCCAGGTGCATCGTGCGTGCCACTTGCCTTGATCATGACCATCATCCAGGTGCATCGTGCGTGCCACTTGCCTTGATCACGACCATCATCCAGGTGCATCGTGCGTGCCACTTGCCTTGATCGGCGATCACGACCATCATCCAGGTGCATCGTGCGTGCCACTTGCCTTGATCGGCGATCACGACCATCATCCAGGTGCATCGTGCGTGCCACTTGCCTTGATCGGCGATCACGACCATCATCCAGGTGCATCGTGCGTGCCACTTGCCTTGATCGGCGATCATGACCATCATCCAGGTGCATCGTGCGTGCCACTTGCCTTGATCATGACCATCATCCAGGTGCATCGTGCGTGCCACTTGCCTTGATCATGACCATCATCCAGGTGCATCGTGCGTGCCACTTGCCTTGATCATGACCATCATCCAGGTGCATCGTGCGTGCCACTTGCCTTGATCACGACCATCATCCAGGTGCATCGTGCGTGCCACTTGCCTTGATCGGCGATCACGACCATCATCCAGGTGCATCGTGCGTGCCACTTGCCTTGATCGGCGATCACGACCATCATCCAGGTGCATCGTGCGTGCCACTTGCCTTGATCGGCGATCACGACCATCATCCAGGTGCATCGTGCGTGCCACTTGCCTTGATCGGCGATCACGACCATCATCCAGGTGCATCGTGCGTGCCACTTGCCTTGATCACGACCATCATCCAGGTGCATCGTGCGTGCCACTTGCCTTGATCGGCGATCACGACCATCATCCAGGTGCATCGTGCGTGCCACTTGCCTTGATCGGCGATCATGACCATCATCCAGGTGCATCGTGCGTGCCACTTGCCTTGATCGGCGATCACGACCATCATCCAGGTGCATCGTGCGTGCCACTTGCCTTGATCGGCGATCACGACCATCATCCAGGTGCATCGTGCGTGCCACTTGCCTTGATCACGACCATCATCCAGGTGCATCGTGCGTGCCACTTGCCTTGATCATGACCATCATCCAGGTGCATCGTGCGTGCCACTTGCCTTGATCATGACCATCATCCAGGTGCATCGTGCGTGCCACTTGCCTTGATCACGACCATCATCCAGGTGCATCGTGCGTGCCACTTGCCTTGATCATGACCATCATCCAGGTACATCGTGCGTGCCACTTGCCTTGATCATGACCATCATCCAGGTGCATCGTGCGTGCCACTTGCCTTGATCATGACCATCATCCAGGTACATCGTGCGTGCCACTTGCCTTGATCACGACCATCATCCAGGTACATCGTGCGTGCCACTTGCCTTGATCATGACCATCATCCAGGTACATCGTGCGTGCCACTTGCCTTGATCACGACCATCATCCAGGTGCATCGTGCGTGCCACTTGCCTTGATCATGACCATCATCCAGGTGCATCGTGCGTGCCACTTGCCTTGATCATGACCATCATCCAGGTGCATCGTGCGTGCCACTTGCCTTGATCATGACCATCATCCAGGTACATCGTGCGTGCCACTTGCCTTGATCACGACCATCATCCAGGTGCATCGTGCGTGCCACTTGCCTTGATCACGACCATCATCCAGGTGCATCGTGCGTGCCACTTGCCTTGATCACGACCATCATCCAGGTGCATCGTGCGTGCCACTTGCCTTGATCACGACCATCATCCAGGTGCATCGTGCGTGCCACTTGCCTTGATCGGCGATCATGACCATCATCCAGGTGCATCGTGCGTGCCACTTGCCTTGATCGGCGATCATGACCATCATCCAGGTGCATCGTGCGTGCCACTTGCCTTGATCGGCGATCATGACCATCATCCAGGTGCATCGTGCGTGCCACTTGCCTTGATCGGCGATCATGACCATCATCCAGGTGCATCGTGCGTGCCACTTGCCTTGATCGGCGATCACGACCATCATCCAGGTGCATCGTGCGTGCCACTTGCCTTGATCGGCGATCACGACCATCATCCAGGTGCATCGTGCGTGCCACTTGCCTTGATCGGCGATCACGACCATCATCCAGGTGCATCGTGCGTGCCACTTGCCTTGATCGGCGATCACGACCATCATCCAGGTGCATCGTGCGTGCCACTTGCCTTGATCGGCGATCACGACCATCATCCAGGTGCATCGTGCGTGCCACTTGCCTTGATCGGCGATCATGACCATCATCCAGGTGCATCGTGCGTGCCGCTTGCCTTGATCGGCGATCACGACCATCATCCAGGTGCATCGTGCGTGCCGCTTGCCTTGATCGGCGATCATGACCATCATCCAGGTGCATCGTGCGTGCCGCTTGCCTTGATCGGCGATCATGACCATCATCCAGGTGCATCGTGCGTGCCACTTGCCTTGATCGGCGATCACGACCATCATCCAGGTGCATCGTGCGTGCCACTTGCCTTGATCGGCGATCATGACCATCATCCAGGTGCATCGTGCGTGCCGCTTGCCTTGATCGGCGATCATGACCATCATCCAGGTGCATCGTGCGTGCCGCTTGCCTTGATCGGCGATCACGACCATCATCCAGGTGCATCGTGCGTGCCGCTTGCCTTGATCGGCGATCACGACCATCATCCAGGTGCATCGTGCGTGCCGCTTGCCTTGATCGGCGATCACGACCATCATCCAGGTGCATCGTGCGTGCCGCTTGCCTTGATCGGCGATCACGACCATCATCCAGGTGCATCGTGCGTGCCACTTGCCTTGATCATGACCATCATCCAGGTGCATCGTGCGTGCCACTTGCCTTGATCGGCGATCACGACCATCATCCAGGTGCATCGTGCGTGCCGCTTGCCTTGATCGGCGATCACGACCATCATCCAGGTGCATCGTGCGTGCCACTTGCCTTGATCGGCGATCACGACCATCATCCAGGTGCATCGTGCGTGCCGCTTGCCTTGATCACGACCATCATCCAGGTGCATCGTGCGTGCCACTTGCCTTGATCACGACCATCATCCAGGTGCATCGTGCGTGCCACTTGCCTTGATCGGCGATCACGACCATCATCCAGGTGCATCGTGCGTGCCACTTGCCTTGATCACGACCATCATCCAGGTGCATCGTGCGTGCCACTTGCCTTGATCGGCGATCACGACCATCATCCAGGTGCATCGTGCGTGCCACTTGCCTTGATCACGACCATCATCCAGGTGCATCGTGCGTGCCGCTTGCCTTGATCACGACCATCATCCAGGTGCATCGTGCGTGCCGCTTGCCTTGATCACGACCATCATCCAGGTGCATCGTGCGTGCCACTTGCCTTGATCGGCGATCACGACCATCATCCAGGTGCATCGTGCGTGCCGCTTGCCTTGATCGGCGATCACGACCATCATCCAGGTGCATCGTGCGTGCCACTTGCCTTGATCATGACCATCATCCAGGTGCATCGTGCGTGCCACTTGCCTTGATCGGCGATCACGACCATCATCCAGGTGCATCGTGCGTGCCGCTTGCCTTGATCGGCGATCACGACCATCATCCAGGTGCATCGTGCGTGCCACTTGCCTTGATCGGCGATCACGACCATCATCCAGGTGCATCGTGCGTGCCACTTGCCTTGATCGGCGATCACGACCATCATCCAGGTGCATCGTGCGTGCCACTTGCCTTGATCGGCGATCACGACCATCATCCAGGTGCATCGTGCGTGCCACTTGCCTTGATCGGCGATCATGACCATCATCCAGGTGCATCGTGCGTGCCACTTGCCTTGATCGGCGATCATGACCATCATCCAGGTGCATCGTGCGTGCCGCTTGCCTTGATCATGACCATCATCCAGGTGCATCGTGCGTGCCACTTGCCTTGATCGGCGATCACGACCATCATCCAGGTGCATCGTGCGTGCCACTTGCCTTGATCATGACCATCATCCAGGTGCATCGTGCGTGCCACTTGCCTTGATCGGCGATCATGACCATCATCCAGGTGCATCGTGCGTGCCACTTGCCTTGATCATGACCATCATCCAGGTGCATCGTGCGTGCCACTTGCCTTGATCACGACCATCATCCAGGTGCATCGTGCGTGCCACTTGCCTTGATCGGCGATCATGACCATCATCCAGGTGCATCGTGCGTGCCGCTTGCCTTGATTGGCGATCACGACCATCATCCAGGTGCATCGTGCGTGCCACTTGCCTTGACCATGACCATCATCCAGGTGCATCGTGCGTGCCGCTTGCCTTGATCGGCGATCATGACCATCATCCAGGTGCATCGTGCGTGCCACTTGCCTTGATCACGACCATCATGCAGGTGCATCGTGCGTGCCGCTTGCCTTGATCGGCGATCATGACCATCATCCAGGTGCATCGTGCGTGCCACTTGCCTTGATCGGCGATCATGACCATCATCCAGGTGCATCGTGCGTGCCACTTGCCTTGATCGGCGATCACGACCATCATCCAGGTGCATCGTGCGTGCCACTTGCCTTGATCGGCGATCACGACCATCATCCAGGTGCATCGTGCGTGCCGCTTGCCTTGATCGGCGATCATGACCATCATCCAGGTGCATCGTGCGTGCCACTTGGCTTGATCGGCGATCATGACCATCATCCAGGTGCATCGTGCGTGCCGCTTGCCTTGATCGGCGATCATGACCATCATCCAGGTGCATCGTGCGTGCCACTTGCCTTGATCATGACCATCATCCAGGTGCATCGTGCGTGCCACTTGCCTTGATCACGACCATCATCCAGGTGCATCGTGCGTGCCACTTGCCTTGATCGGCGATCACGACCATCATCCAGGTGCATCGTGCGTGCCACTTGCCTTGATCGGCGATCACGACCATCATCCAGGTGCATCGTGCGTGCCACTTGCCTTGATCGGCGATCACGACCATCATCCAGGTGCATCGTGCGTGCCACTTGCCTTGATCGGCGATCACGACCATCATCCAGGTGCATCGTGCGTGCCGCTTGCCTTGATCGGCGATCATGACCATCATCCAGGTGCATCGTGCGTGCCACTTGCTTGATCGGCGATCATGACCATCATCCAGGTGCATCGTGCGTGCCGCTTGCCTTGATCGGCGATCATGACCATCATCCAGGTGCATCGTGCGTGCCACTTGCCTTGATCATGACCATCATCCAGGTGCATCGTGCGTGCCACTTGCCTTGATCACGACCATCATCCAGGTGCATCGTGCGTGCCACTTGCCTTGATCGGCGATCACGACCATCATCCAGGTGC
Organism: Mesostigma viride; assembly: GCA_009746045.1. Lineage (NCBI taxonomy): Eukaryota > Viridiplantae > Streptophyta > Mesostigmatophyceae > Mesostigmatales > Mesostigmataceae > Mesostigma > Mesostigma viride. The sequence goes on along the minus strand of RPFO01001313.1, from coordinate 157,625 downwards.
ATCGTGCGTGCCACTTGCCTTGATCGGCGATCACGACCATCATCCAGGTGCATCGTGCGTGCCACTTGCCTTGATCGGCGATCACGACCATCATCCAGGTGCATCGTGCGTGCCACTTGCCTTGATCGGCGATCATGACCATCATCCAGGTGCATCGTGCGTGCCGCTTGCCTTGATCGGCGATCACGACCATCATCCAGGTGCATCGTGCGTGCCACTTGCCTTGATCGGCGATCATGACCATCATCCAGGTGCATCGTGCGTGCCACTTGCCTTGATCATGACCATCATCCAGGTGCATCGTGCGTGCCACTTGCCTTGATCATGACCATCATCCAGGTGCATCGTGCGTGCCACTTGCCTTGATCGGCGATCATGACCATCATCCAGGTGCATCGTGCGTGCCACTTGCCTTGATCATGTCCATCATCCAGGTGCATCGTGCGTGCCACTTGCCTTGATCGGCGATCATGACCATCATCCAGGTGGCGCCCTCGCACAGCGGCACTGCGCGCGTGCCCACAAAGAGCAGCCGCGACTCGTTGGCACTGGCGTCGCGCTTGCGGTACAGGCGCGAGATGTCACTGGGGATGGCGGACCAGCTGCCAAACTGGCGCAGCAGACGCGAGCCCACGAAGGCCACCTCCTCATCGCCCCAGTCGAGGGCGGTGGCGTTGAGGACGTCTGGTCGGGGGAAGCGTGGACGCACCAAAAGATGTTCAAGGGGTATATAGATAAATTAAGAATAGGGTGGAGGTCGGGTGGGTGCGAGGCATGGACGCAAGGCAGCCATGCTAGAGGAATATAAAATGATACTGCTATTTAAAATGATACTGCTATCCATTCATTAGACATTATAAATTATGGGAATGAGGGAGAGATAAATCCATGAAAGCACGAGACAAGAACAAGCAAATACCAATCTACAATATATTCTGGCCTGCGCTGGTTGTCTCTCAGATATAATTGGGGGGTAGGGGGAGAGTGGGCACGCCCGCAAGAAGGGAAGGCAAGCGGATCCACTTCAACGACGAACAGTGTCACAGCTATATAACAGCAGTGTAACAGCAATGCAAAAGCTCAATCCCTCTGACTGGCGTGCTTGCAATAACTGCAGCTTCGCCACACGCAGCATAAACACATGGGCCCCACCACCGAGTGTCCTGATGCCCACACCCACGTGCACACCATCACTCCTTTTCTTGCCTTCCTCCCTAGTCCCAATTCGTACAAACGCACGCGCGCACACACGCATGCATGCACACCGCACACAGCGCGGACACAGACAAGCACACGCACAACACAAACATGACACAGCACGCAACACACGCTTGAGGTTGCACATGCACTGCATGGCGGCAGAAACAATTAAGAACAAGCACACAAGTGAAAGAACGGCTCAATGTGCCTAAGTCCCCACGCACCCTGCAATGTGTGCTTGGGAGTCTAGAGGATGCCACCATGCACTCACCCAGGATGACTTATATGAAGCCACCCAGGTTCCCTTTAGACAAAGCAACCACGCACCCAACGGGGATATTGTTGGACGAAGCAACTATCGTTGGAGTTAGGACACTCTCCCAGTTTCCATCTGGACGAGCCACCATGCAGGTTCCCTAATGTTCAATCTAAATATAGGGACCTCTAAATACAGCAACTGCAGGACACTCGCCCATGCAGGTTCCCTAATGTTCAATCTAAATATAGGGACCTCTAAATACAGCAACTGCAGGACACTCGCCCAGTTTCCCTAATGTTCAATCTAAATATAGGGACCTCTAAATACAGCAACTGCAGGACACTCGCCCAGGTTCCCTAATGTTCAATCTAAATATAGGGACCTCTAAATACAGCAACTGCAGGACACTCGCCCAGGTTCCCTAATGTTCAATCTAAATATAGGGACCTCTAAATACAGCAACTGCAGGACACTCGCCCAGGTTCCCTCTCGAGGACGCCACCACGCACTCACTAATGTTCACTCTAAATATAGGGACCTCTAAATACAGCAACTGCAGGACACTCGCCCAGGTTCCCTCTCGAGGACGCCACCACGCACTCACTAATGTTCACTCTAAATATAGGGACCTCTCAATACAGCAACTGCAGGACACTCGCCCAGGTTCCCTCTCGAGGACGCCACCATCCTCCCCGCGGTCGGCGTGTCGCTCTCAAACAGGAACACGGACATGGCCTCCTCCAGCAGGGACAGGCGTAGCAAGTTGCTGAGGGTGAAACACAGGGGGAAGGAAGCAAGAGCGATAGGGGGGGGGGGAAGCAATGCACAGTGGAAGATAGCGAGGAGGTGGCATGAAGGCATGCAAGGAGGTGGCATGAAGGCACGCAAGGAGGTGGCATTAAGGTACGCAAGGAGGTGGCATGAAGGCATGCAAGGAGGTGGCATGAAGGCACGCAAGGAGGTGGCACGCAAAGAGGTGGCATTAAGGCATGCAAGGAGGTGGCATGAAGGCACGCAACGAGGTGGCATGAAGGCATGCAAGGAGGTGGCATGAAGGCACGACTGTGGCTTTCTAACACCAACACGCAGCGTGTTGTGGGCCCTCTGGCGCCTACCATACAAGTGCACGCAGCGAACATCCATCACGTCCACGATATTGGCAAACCGGAGCTAAGGCATGCGCGGATGACCACCCACTCATGGGGGCTTGGAAGCGAAGCGGAAACACTATATGTATAGACATATACAGAGAAAAGCAGCCAAAGCACAAACTTTGGCTGCTCGTTTCTGCTGCGAAAGGACGGGTAATGTATGGGATATCGGGGAATCGCACGATGAACACCCTGGATGGGTGCTCTGAAGCAAAAAAAGAACTAAGCAGAGGGAGGAAACAAAAATCAGACACCCACGACGTAAGCGATATAGGGAACATGAGAAACAAGGCGCCGACAATAGTATAACTCATGAAATATAGCCAACACCCACTAAGAACGTGATAGTGCGCCGATGATGACCCCCTCATCAGGGCTTTGAAGCGGAACACAAAGGAAACAGACAGGAAACAGACAGGAAGCATGCAGAAAGGAGACAGAAAGGAAACAGAAACAAGTAGTCACTGTAAACTGACAGGAAACAGAAACAAGTGGTTACTATACAGAAAGGAAACAGAAGCAAGTAGTTACTATAAACAGAAAGGAAACAGAAACAAGTAGTTACTATAAACAGAAAGGAAACAGAAACAAGTTGCTATAAACAGAAAGGAAACAGAAACAAGTAGTTAGTCACTATCCCAGCAGTAGCTACATACGCTATACCCGCAAATCGGAGCTCGCTGATGATGTAATCCCCATGAGGGCTTTGAGGCAGAACAGACAGGAAACAGAAGCAAAGTAGCTGATATCCCATCAACCAGTAGCCACTGACGTACGCAATATCGGCGAATCGGAGCCCGCTGACAATGACACCCTCGTGGATGCCGTCGCGCACGAGCGGCGTGAACGTGTACATGACGATGTCGCCGGACAGGCGGGGGCCGTCGAGGAAGGAGCGCCACTCGCACTGGCACATGGGCTGTGGGCGCACGCACAGATGGCCAATCCAGGGAGAGGGGTCAAGCAAACTTGCAGGGCACGTTTACATGGGCTGTGGGTGGCAAACGTTACGTGGTAAGTAAGTAAGTAAGTAAGTAAGTACTTGCGTGTCATGCGCAAAGGCATGCCACGGAGTACTATGCTAATCTCATTAGAAAAATAATTACACAAAAGTTTAGACAAATATCGTCTGCATCATCCCCCAACCGTTAAGCACTAGATGGGGATGTAATCCTCATCCGAGCTGTCCTCTACTGTAATGGCAGACGAGGCGGTAGTGTTTAGGGTTTAGGGTTACGTGGTGGTAGGGCAGTTACGTGGTGGTACGTGGGCAAGATTGCGAGTGAAGTTTCCAGCAACGGGGCGACGCATCACGCATTGTCAGTGTTGCTAGGACTGACAAGGGTCACTAGCATGGCATATGGGCTGCAGGTGCATTATGAAAGTCTGGCGCCAGTATGTAGTAAAGGGGCAATCAAAGCAAAGCCATGCATTGCGTCAGTGCCAATGGGACTAATAGCAAGATATGGGGCCATAGGAAGGATACTAACGAAAGGACTAATAGCAAGATATGGGGCCATAGGAAGGATACTAACGAAAGGACTAATAGCAAGATATGGGGCCATAGGAAGGATACTAACGAAAGGAACATTGCAATCAGGCATGGAGGGATGCAAGAAGAAGAAGAAGAAGAGCCGGCATGACGAGGCAGCGGCAAATGATCAAGAGACTCGTAAGCAACCCAATGCTGAGAGACAACGGGGGGGCACTATCCGCATGGGGGAAGCATGGTCCACCTGTGCGTGCGCGGGCCTGCGCTCATGCCTGTACGCGTCTATCTACCCCTTGAATACGCGGGATGGGGAGGGCGGGTGGCCTGCGGGAGCCAATGGCCAGCAGCGGTAGGAATGAAGGAGACTCGGGACAGTTTCCATTCACAATACAAAGCTCTGGGCACTTTGCATTTACAATTCAAAGGTGTGGGCGCTTTCCATTCACAATACAAAGGTGGGGCCAGTAACAACTTGGTGCTCCACCCACCGGTGTCCAGCTTATCTCATTCAGCGCCAGGTTCCTCGCCGCCTGGAGCCCAGGGACCTTGGACGTCTCCACCAACCCGTGCGCGACAGGTGTCAAATAGTCTGCGTGCCCTGTGGCATCATCCACCATATACGATGAGATCAGCATCGTCCCGTTGTCAAACGTGTGGTCCGAAAAGGTCCAATACCCGTGCCGATTGTCACCAGCCCGGCGCCAGACCTGCATGAACACGCGCGCGGTGATGTTGTATACGAATAGGTTGGGCACGAGCGCCGTGTCGTGGGCCACGTATTGGAGCGACCAGAGCACGCGGCGGTAGTAGGCCAGGTCGGGGGACTCGACGGTCCCGCGCACCCACAGGTCGCTGCCTGCGTATGCGTGGACCAGGCGGGACGCCGACTGCACATGGGAACGTTTGGGGGCGATTGAAGGGTGCCCACGCAGAGCACAACAAGGGAGGAGAGAAGAACAAAACATTATGACGATGATAAAATGTATGATGAAATTCACGGGATGGAAGCGAAGGGGATGGGTTCAGAGAAGGGCAGAATCGGCCAGGCGCGCCGCCGCCTGCGGTCTTTGGGGGGGAAAGACTGGAATTTGTGGCCAATCATATCATCACACTAGGGGGGAGGAGGGCAGAGCGGTCTGAACAGAAGCCGATCAAGGTATACTGCACATGGGATGGATTGGGGGGCTAACCGATGATTTTTCACACAATGGGCAAAAAACAAAAAAAACAAAGAGAGGAACAGAAGCAAGTATTCCCATGCATGGATGCAAAAGAAATGTTGGGCTGGGATGGGAAATCAGATGGGCAGGGCAGAGATAAGCGGTGTCAATCAAGAGGAGCGGATGGGCAGGGCAGAGATAAGCGGCACCTGTCGATCAAGAGGAGCGGATGGGCAGGGCAGAGATAAGCGGCACCTGTCGATCAAGAGGAGCGGATGGGCAGGGCAGAGATAAGCGGCACCTGTCAATCAAGAGGAGCGGATGGGCAGGGCAGAGATCAGCGGCACCTGTCGATCAAGAGGAGCGGATGGGCAGGGCAGAGATAAGCGGCACCTGTCGATCAAGAGGAGCGGATGGGCAGGGCAGAGATAAGCGGCACCTGTCGATCAAGAGGATCGAGCAGTCAGATAGACACTTTCAGGTCTCAAAAACCAAGTGACCAGAACACCATGTGCACAAAGTGACCCTGTAAACCAGCAAGGCCATATTTGCAGCGTGGCACAGGGGTCGCATGGAGCCATGAGGTGTTAGCGTTGGTATGCACCATGGCAAGCTGATGATGGTTACGTACGACAGCAACGCGATATGAGGTATGCTGGCCGGCCTCCCGTGGAACGCATCGCTGCGTGGACAGGAGAGGAGAGGAAAAACAAAGTTCAGACGGGGCATGCGCTCCGCGATCGGCACAAGCCAAGCTTAGTGCTGGCATGTGCACATGCTTGTGGGCATGCGACCAATCACCAAGGATTCTGCATGGTCGCATGCGTGCGCCGACGTGTGGAGACCAATGTGAGTAGTCACCGAATGGGCTTAGGTGGCATGTGTGCATTCACCGTTGATCAACTGCTGCATGCATTGTTACCTCCTGTGCAAGGTCCGCTACTGCCTCCTAGCGGGATCAAGGGCAGGGGACGCCACGAGTACTCACCGCGAGTATGTTGGCGGCGCTGTCCCTCCCCTCCAGAATGGCAGCGGCGGTGGAGGACAGGCCCATGCGCACCGAGTGCTGCACCGCCAGGTTCACGCCGCGGTTGCTGGAAATAGAACAAGCGGCAAGTGGGAGGAAAGGAAAAGAAGAAAATACAGTTGAATTAGTAAGGATATTGGTTAGTGATGATACTTCTATTAGTAAAGAAAGAAATACATTTACCTGCAAGATTGATACTGCGGTTACTGGGAGCACATGTGACGGCATATATGGGAGCGCTGTGGGCATTGGTGGAGGGTGGGCAGTAAGGGAGGAAGAAAATCGGAAAATGGGGATGAGGGAGGCAGAAAATAACCAAGGCAGTTGTACATGGTGGACGCATGTGTGGCTGCGCATACAGATACTCCGCGGGACGAGTTTGCAATACTCATCTACTTAACGTGGCGATTGCTAAACAAAAAAGCACCGGTGGCCTTTAGGGAAATAGCGGAACCAGTTTCGCACGGGGCCAGCATTCCACGACTTTCTGTTGTTCATGTTTATGGTTGTCTCCTTCATGTGTACGGCATGAAGGTGGAGCTGGCAGAAAAGACTTGCCACCTGAATCAACAAATAGGAATCTCTCTAATAAAAATCAATTATTTGGCCTGGCGGAACAGGGGTCAGTGCTTCCTAGCCAGGCCACGAGATCAAGAACTCAGCCTGGCAAGTTAGGGTCGGATTTCGGAACTTCCGGCCACCACTATGCTGACAGTGTGAATTTATACTTGGGTGAAAAGCAGTAAGGCACCCACCCACCTGCTGTCACCCACCCATCACATCCACACGCACCTGGCCATTTCCATGGAGAGAGCCATCTCATCCCTGCAAGGGGAAGGAAGGGGGGGGGGGGCGGGGGCAGTGCAATCAAATCATCGGAGAGATGCTATTTAGGGAGGCCAATCCCAAACCGTACCTGCGCCCGCATCGATGTCCAGCTGGGCGATAGGCAGTCTAATGGGAAGAACACCACGAAGAAAGGAATGACAAATACAGACCACTGGCGACCGCCACGCGCCCAACAAGCTGCCTACCCATCAGCCACCCAACAAGACTGCCTACGCATCAGCCGCCCAATAAGACTGCCTACCCACTAACCGCTCAACAAGGCTGCCTACCCACTAACCACCCAATACGACGATGCATCCACCACCCATCAGCGACGCACCCACCATCCCACACGGACGCAGGGCACATAGGCTACGCTAAGATTGCCGCAACCTTTCAGCGACAACATAGACATGTCAACAAGCAGTCATTACCCGAATCGCTGGAAGGAATGGGCCGCCCACTCGCGGGTGACCGAGCGAGTGACGAAGAAAAGTACGAAGTTGGCCGTGATGATGACTGCAGGGCAGAGCGGTGATGGGGCAGGGGAAACAGTGGGGGCCCACCACCAGGTCATGCACGCACCAGGGATCTAAGTAATGAGCCCCACGCAAACTAGCATAGCTTTGGTTCCACTATTAATAACTATATCAGGTTACCAGAGTGAAGGCGTACTGACTGACAGCTGGTAGTCAGCCGTTACGACGATATGACACACAAGCACAGCAAGGGCAGCAAGGGCAGCCAGGCTAGCAAGGCCAGCAGGGGCAGCAGGGGCAGCAAGGGCCGACAGGGCAGACAGGGGCAGCAAGGGCCGCAAAAGCAGCCAGGGCAGCCAGGGCAGCCAGGGCAGCCAGGGCAGCCAGGGCAGCCAGGGCAGCCAGGGCAGCCAGGGCAGCCAGGGCAGCCAGGGCAGCCAGGGCCGCAAGGGCAGCAAAGTGCCAGGCAATGGGCAGCGGCAGACAGCAGCAGTGATGGCAGTAAGCCGAAAGTCACTGCTAATCAAAAGCCATCGTATTGGATCTGGTATGTGCCGTCTACTTGTTTTATATTATCTGGCAGGGCTCTGGTCCCATGTCTCACTATTACAGTGTGCTCTGAAGCGAATCAAGTCCAGCCAAGGGGAAATGCGCGCATGCATCTGGAACGCGCGCATGCATCTGGAACGCGCGCATGCATCTGGAACGCGCACATGCCATGAAAACAAAAAGGTACAACCATCCTCTACAAGGAGCCTTGCCCATGCGAGGAAGGGGAAGGACGAAAGCGATCCTGGTAGTACCTTCGTCAATTGTCAAGCACGAGACACAAGGGCAAGTGAATCCTAGTAATACACTCTTCAACGGCCCGGCTAGGGACACTAGGGCAATGGAACCCTAGTGGTGCCCTCTTACACTGCCTGACTAGAGAGTGGAGACAACGGGGAAAAAAATGCTGTTGGTACCCTCTCATTTTCCCAACTAGGGCCACCAGGGAACACCCCAGACAGCGTCCCAAATAGAGGCTGCCTTTGAAGCAGTAGCATGAGGCCAACCTCGTCCATGCAATATCTGACGCAGCCCGGATACCACCTGACACCCATGATACCACGAGAGCCTGGTGTTCATTTATGGGTGCGGACAAACCATTGTACATGCAATAGCCCTGGCAGCACAGGCTCTGTCACCTTTCATCACCGCGCCTTACCGGCAAAGAGACTGAGGACTACCAAAGAGACCGGCCACGCTTGGCGAGATATCTCGCACGACAGAAACTGGTCGACCACGGGCCCCCTCGATACAGGTTCTGGCGCGCGACGACGTGTCTCGTCATTTGTCCCTGTGAATGGATTTCGCCCTATGTCCATAGAACTCCTTAGATCTCCCATGGTGGGGGTCGGCAAATCCCTCGACAGTCGGAGGCTGGGACTTGCTGCACAGGGAGCAAAGCGGCAAGTCTCTCGCGACTCGCCCTCGCTAAATCGACCCGAACTAGAGCATGGTCCCTCGCAAGGATCAGGAGTGGCGGTGAGGAAGTCAACGGAAATAGCCTCGACATCCACGAAGGCACCTTCCATGGCAGCGTCTGGGGCCATTTCGTGACCATCGTCGGGCGCGACGTGCGCAGGAGTGGCAGAGAAATACATGGCAGCGATTCAACACGCACAAACGAGAGCCGTCCGCTAAAGCATACGTGATACCCTCTACGTTTAGTCGCCGCAAAGTTACCGCAGGGAGACGTAGCATTGCGGCTGGCGCAAGAAGAGTAAAAGCGGCTCCATGTATTTATTTATAGGCTTCTGCCTGAGCATACAAAAGCGGCCACGTTTCTCCGGCAGCGAGGTTCGGAGCACCTGATATGCTGTGGTGCCAATCCAAAGCTACCCAAGCTGAGTACCGGTATAACGTGAAGATAAGTCTCCAATCTTGCAGGTTTTGCTGAATAATTCTGCAGGTTTTTGCAGCTCAGCAACGGCGGCGGGCGCTGTGTGTGCTATGGAATGAAATCGAGCCCCGGCGTCCGTGCGCAGACTCAGCAGTCAGCTGCCATGCCAATGTCGGCAGACATCTGGCCCTGATGGTTGCCGCTTCCACGCCGTAACTACATAGATACGTGACGTGCCGGGCAGATCTCTCAACGACGGCAATACAGTAAGCGAGAAACGGGAAACCGGGATGCGTCCACGTTCAGCAGGTTTGGCTGATCCACACTTGCTGATCCAACCGACCAAGTAAATCCCAGCAATCGGTCGCAATTACCTACTGTAATGGCTGCCAGCCATGCCAGCCATCATCCATAATCGCGCACTCATGTTCAGCGGTTCCGCGCGCAATGCAAAAATTCAGGGGTGATTACTGCAATTCGCGGGAAGAACCGCCTGCGACGGCAGGTGGCACATCTCTACTAAAGTGTAACTGTAGCATGACCTCCGGTGACTTATGTATGTGGATACTAAGGTGTTCGTACCAAATCGCGAATTTTTTTTTGTGTGTGCCCCGCAGCTTCTCTGCTGCTGATTGCATGCAGCGTGGGATCCCATCCAACCACCAGTCCACCACCACCACAACAACAACATCAACACACCGGAACTTATAGTGGAGTCCACTTGGCTTCATTCCGGGTCAAGCGTGAAGTTCTCGCTTGATCGTGCCGAATCGCGGTTTCGCCAGATCGATCGGCGCATGACAAATCATTTCCGGGTAAATCCTGGGTAAATGGGTATTTTTTAATTAACACACGGGAATATCGTTAGGTAAAGGGGGCGAATGACAAATTTCATTGACCTGTCACGTCGCGCGGGAATAAACTGAACTGAACTCAACTCAACTCAACGTCGCGCCTCGATCGTGCACCGTTGGCCTCCAGAGCCGGATCAGGCTAATTAAGGTCATGATCACGGCCGCGGAGGGAGACTTTTTGATACCAGAGAGCACCAGCTGATGCGTAGGTATGCCTGATCGATGACTGCCAGAAGAAAAAAGGCGCAAGCCGGTATCATTGGTATGGCGTGGGAATAATATTGAAGTTTCAACTAACTGTGTCTGGCCAAGCTTCAGCGCGGCCTGATCTGACTTGATCATGCAAAATGCAAAAATGCCGGCAACTTGCAACCCTGAGCTCGAGCAAGTCTCGAGTCTCGATTCATGTGGCTTTGGGGGGCAGGTGAAGGTGGTTGCGTCAGAATTGTCAACAAATAATTGGGAAGTGTTGCACCATCGAGATCGCGGCCTTCCCCAGTGAGTCACCGCACGTACGTGGGCAAATAGAGGTTTAACCCACTGGCAGATTAGTTGATTAAGCGATTTTCGTACAGTACAACAGCGTCTGCACCCCATGCTATCTAGCGATGTTATTGTGAACAAAGTAGTGGCTTGCCACGTCTTCGTTTCCATAATCTATCAAAATCGGTATAAGTACTAGCAGTACTGTCGTAAATACTTTGTTGTTAGCGAATTCTCCGGAATGTGATGTTCTACTGCTGTGAACCGACTGTGATCATGGCGGAGCCCTGTTTTGGCCAATCATTGGGAGGCATGGCACCTGCACTCAGCTACTAAATTTCATGCGTGGCTGAAAACCAGTAATATCAAACAATGTGAGACATAGTCATCCATAAATACGTATTAATAGGCAACTAAAATCTATGTATGCATATGTTCTCGTCCTCACGGTGCTCACGTATGGCGCCGAGGCGTGGACAATCCCACCCAAACTGGCAGCTAGGCTAGACGGCACGGTTTACAGGATGCTCCTACAGGTCCTTAACGTAGGGTTTCCCGAGCATCCGTCATCAGAGTCTTTGTATCATGGCATGCCTCGTATTTCGGACGAGATTAGGCAGCGTAGGATCATAGCATTTGTTGTAGGACACCTTGCTCGCACCAGCCAGGTCGACACCGCCCTTGGTCTGGCCGGCCCCCAGCGGCTTGGCCAGCCAGGGCGACACATTCTGACCTGGCCTTGCCCCGAGGGCATTCCCAAAAGGGTATGGAAACCTGTCACGAACTACATCCAGATGTTGCTGGACGACCTACTAGTGGTCCCAGCCCAGTTTGAGCACCGCATCCACTCTCTCTCCCGTCTTTGGACTGCCATGCAGGACAAGACGCGGTGGAGGAAGATTGTCAAGGCTCACACGCCCGACCCTGTGGGCAAGCCCCCTCCCCCCAAGCGGAGGAGGCGTTTTGATGAGTAGTGTAGTTAGGATTTTCTAGACTAGATAGCTTAGAGTTAGGATAGTTCGATCACGCGGCTTCCTCCACCCCATCCATCATGGAATATGTGCTACATGATCTCCCCACGGAGGCATGTTATAATTTAATATGTTCTGGGAGACAGACTGTGTGCTTGTCTGATAATAGCAGCAGTAATAACGGAACGGATCCCTGGTTAGTGTACCTCAAGCAATATGCATGCTTGTCCGGGTCACTAGTCGTATTGATCAACGTGCATGTTTGTGTGCCTCAAGCCCTCAACTGTCCGGTCTGTCCCATGGTTTTCTTTGTCAGAGTTGGAAATATTCAGTTTTGTGCATCGCAGCCTACTCAACAGTCATCAGTCACCACGTGCTAGCTGATCATTTCTATTGATACCTAGTTAGGCCCATTCTTACTACGTCCTCCCAAACTGAAAGATGGCTGGAGGCCCCTGGGACGACCACTGCCGGGCCGGGGCCTGCATGTTCACCCTGTAGGACCACCTACCATGCACACATGTCCTTAGACTCCCCAACGGGAGCACGAGTCTAATCAATTAATTAATTAATGTCCTTAATTAGTAGTGCTCATCTTCGGTTCCGGTGACGGTTAGTGACCACGGGGCCATGCAACATTTGTGCGATGCTGCGATGAAAGGCGGGACCTGGCAATAACCTCGATCAGGGGTATTTACCCACCGGTGCATGTTGACAACCTTGGGATAAGGTGGATTGAGCATTAATTGTGATTGGTGAGACAACTTTACAATTCTGGTGCTGACAAGGGGCACAAGGAGAGATCTCCTCCCAGCTAGTACTTTAGGGCTAGGTCTGTTGTGCAGCCTGCTGTTTGTCGTGGCACAGGTTTAGTGGAGTCATGGACTTAGGCAACAACTACTAGGTTCCTATCTGAGCGAGTCAATCCCAGACATTCGGATGATGGATATTACTACAGTAACTGACCAATTAACAGATGGATATTACTGCAGTAAGACCAATCAAGGAAGTAGCTTAGGATGTATGATAGGCCATATGCCCCCTCTCAAGGGCTATGTGCTACATATACTCCCAACGGAGTTATGTTACAATTCAATTCAAGTAAGTACTTGCGTGTCATGCGCAAAGGCATGCCACGGAGTACTATGCTAATCTCATTAGAAAAAATAATTACACAAAAGTTTAAACAAATATCGTCTGCATCATTCCCCAACCAAGACCAATTGACACCGCCCTAGTTGGTCTGGCCGGCCCCCAGCGGCTTGGCCAACCAGGGCGGCATATCTTGACCTGGCCTGGCCCCAAGGACATTCCCAGCTAGGAAGCTAGGTAAACCTGCCATGAACTACATCCAAATGTTGCTGGCCGACCTCGTGGTCGACCACGAGGTCGGCCAGCAACATTTGGATCCCAGCTAAGTTTGAACACCGCATCCACTCCCTCTCCCTTCTTTGGTCTGCCATGCAGAACAAGAAGCGGTGGCAGAAGATTGTCCGGGCTCACACGCAGCCCCTGTGCATGGGCAAGCCACGTACCCCCCCCAAGAGGAAGGGGCGTTTTGCTGAGTAGTGTAGTTATAGGATTTGTAATTTCTAGGCTAGATAGCTTAGAGTTAGGATTAGTTCGATTACGTGGCTTCTCCCACCTCCACCCACCCAAGGAATATGTGCTACATGATCTCCCAACGGAGGCATGTTATAATTTAATTTAATTTAAGACCAATTAATTAATTAATTAATTAGAATTGTGCCCCCGTTGGGGAGTCACGGAGCATTATTAACCCCGATATGGATGGATGGATGGGTGCAAACAGTCCTACCGGTCTAATCTATCTACAACATCTATCTAAGACCAATTTAATAACGATATAAAAAATGTACGCGTACTCTTTTAGGCCCGCGTGCAATGTACCGCTGCATCTTTTCATCCCCATCCCATGAACAATGCATTAACGGAACTACCGGTCTATACGTAGTTTAGGATCGGTCTAAGTAGTTCTAAGTAGTAAGTTCGTTACTTATTAGAGTGTAATTTGTTTAATGTTGTATACAATCTGGACGGTGCGAAATGATGTGGTGTTCAATAGGCGCACAGTGTTCGACAAAGCCGGGGTTCTCTCACGCTTCATTTACCTATGGAACTCTGGCATGCGACGCTATTGGATGGTCGCCAATGAACAAAACAAAATCTGGGACCCTGGCGCGGACCAGGATAAGCCCAGCCCACTTGAGATCTTTCATGACCTCATGGGAAAAAACAGGATCTTTACCCACATGCACAATGACAACCCATTAGAAGTCCAGTGGCTTCCGTGGTCTAGCAAGGCTCCGTTTTAGCCACTGACATCTTGATACCCTAGGCTTAGCAGGGATTAACTACTGGTTATATTTGGAATAAACGTACACCTATTTATCTGGAAATTTGTTTAACATATACATACGTCATATGATACGGCCACCAGGGCACGTGCGTCACGATCAGATCGTTACCGCATGTAATGATATCATAACGATCTCATATGATACTTTATGATTCGAAAATTGATGTTAAGATTCGTTCATATAAATGTATCAAGGAGACAACCAGCGCAGGTCAGAAATTATAAATATGTTATAATATTGTCATTAAGTGATCAGCCGCGTTAAGTTACGACGCCGAAGTGTGGGCGGCGATCGTAACTTAAGCCTGCCAGGGTGCTATCGTACAACTTGGCCAGCGTTTAAACTAGTTAACTCTAAGTACTGCAACATATGCATGGTGATCTCATAACCATGCAGCGGAGACAACCACACTCTCAAAAGAGGCATGCATTTTATTGATGGATCACATGTTCATTATATATGCGCTCTATGAATAAATGGTGTGAACCCAGGCTAGTTCAATGTGGGAGAAACAAGGAGGGCAATGTGTAGTGCTACACACGCGTCGTTTCCACTCATCAGATGGACTATGAGTGATCTAATTTTGAAATTATAATTGGAATGTCGAATAATGGCTTCTCTGGGCGTCTCAGCGCCAATCTGCCCATGCTAGTATTTACATACGCCCAAGCCCAGGCAGGATCTTCAACGCTGGCCTAGCTGAGAGTTTAGTTCGATACGTCATGCTTTTTATAGCAAAGATTAGGAAATTCAAGCGCCGGCAGTACGCGTTTCCCAAAACACATACATACCAAAGGGCAATCATTTACTGGATAAACGGGTAAGATGACTAAACAACTGCCCTGTATGTCTTAGAAGACCTGGATAATACCACTGAAGGCCGCCCACGCGAGGATTGCGACAGGAGGCAAAAGCATCGCCAGGGCCACTTTCAGGAAAAACGGACCGTTATCACGCCCACGAGCTTGATCCCAGTACTGACCTCGCCTCTGTTTTCGCCGTCTCAAGGCCTCGGCGTCTTTCCGCCGTTTCAGCTCATCCAGCGCCATCTTTTCCCCAATTGTTACCTTCCGCCCGTCTTCCATCGCAACGAGGGGCGGCTGGCTAGGTGTTTCCGCACTGCCTTCAGAGGTGGCACGCCCGGCAAGGGCTTGCGACGAGGTGCCTGCTTTGTTGTCTTTGGTGGCCGTGCCAACAAGACTATCGAGTGTAGCAAGGCTGCTTTCGACATTGATAGAATCGGAGTCGCCTTGCAGACTCATTCGCGAAACATTTCGAGAAGCTCGGCCAGAGTGCCCAGCAAAACTGGGCAGTGGGCAGGTAATTGTCCGACATGGCCGCACTCTGAACAAGGTCGCGGCATTTCTTCGGACGACTGCCCTGGTAGGTGTCCGCACGGGGAGACTCAGCCCCGATACGTGCCCACAAGCTTGAGACATGGTGTTAGCTTTCAACGTAGTATTCCCGGAAACAGCGATTGACTGGGAACCCGCACCCTAAACAGTTTTCAGCAACGCGGTCGTGCTCTTTCTAAGGATTTATCGGGCAGAAATATATTTAGCCGGATGCAGGCGATACGATTTTTCCAAATTGAGGTGGCGGGCAATCTTCCCTTTCGGGCACGCGTTGTGCGTGATCTGTCATGATTCATGGCCCAGGCTCCATAAAATCCCCATTGCCCGCTCATCACGTGCTGATCTGTGGGTACAGTCCTGTCACTCCTGTGCTCGTCTCTCAGCCCAGATTTTTTCCACCAACTCTACTGGCACTAACTTAAAGGATCTCGTCATGAACGCGGAGTACCGGTTCATATCTAGTTGCTAACTTCTCGGGAAGACTTCGATGCAGTTGCAGCGTTCCTGAATCGTACAGCAGTAGCCGTTCCGCCATCCCGGAACGGATTGGCATTCGATAGTTGGCGGGAAGGGCGCTCCCGCGAACCGCCTAACAGTTACAGTAGACCGTTCTTCACCGAAATCAACTGGGTGAACGCTAGCATCATTCTGCTGTAACAGGGCTGTAACGATACACCCTCCGCATTGGAAGTTTGTTATTATGGGTCAATTTTCGCCGTATTTGCATTACGAATAACCCTGGATTGTTTGTTGGGGAGCCAGTTAGAGTCCCGGGTTTTTATTATTTAATTAAAACCTTTTGTTTGTTTGTTTGTCCTACAGCCGTTCAAGGCACATGGGTACTTATTTAATTAATAAATTTCTTTTGTTTGTTTGGTAGATATCGTACACGCCGTCCCCAATTCGGCCGGCAATCCGGCCCGGCGGCCCCCCTTCGGCGGCCATAGGCTAGAGTCAGTGGAGGTCAGTGATACCCAGAGCCCACATGAGTTAATTAATTAATTTTGTTTGTTTGTTTGTTGAGTCCAGTCCTCAGACCCCGGAGTTAATTAATTAATTTTCTTTTGTTTTTTTTATGGTTTTCAGCCAGAACATTTTCCAGAAGCTAATTATTTAGTTAGAACTTCCAATGCGGGCGGTGTATACAGTATGAAACGGGTTCCCCCGCCCCCCGGCCCTTCCCAGTTCCAGTCTACGTCATACAGTACTGTAGCGGTTGGCCAAATGCGCTGAGTTGAGTTGATTCCCGCGCCGGTGATCCGCGGCCGTGGCCAAATGCGGGCGACATGACTGGATATTACCCGGCACAACTAGCGACCCATATCACTTATCAGTATACAGTATACACCAAACTTAGTCATCGTTGTGGCATGAGCCATAAAAGTACCCATTTCTTGTCGGCACTATCTGATAGTAGCGTAGATCCAAACCGCTCTGCGCCACTCGACTGATGGACTCGACTGGCCTCGACGAGTTACGGCTGATTACCTATAAAGGGGCCGTAGTCAGCACGGCTTAAGTACCCGATGCGTAATAATAATTCTAATTCTCTATTGTCATACTTTATGCTGCCTCGAGCCCCTTTGCTTTGTACTAGAAGATGGCCGTGTCCGTGTATGAACCGCCTTAGGGTTACGAGACACTAGGGAAGATATACACGTGGAAGATTTCGTTGTCGTTTGCAGCTATAGGCAAGGTGCTGCTCCATTATCTGCCCCGGAAACAGGGGCTAAGGAGAGGCCAATGAGGAGACCCAGGTTGGCGCAGGAAACGCCGCCAGGATACGCCAGACTTGGCCTCCAACGTGACAGCGCTGGAGAAGGCCGGAGGGGGAAGGATAGACAAATCCATTCAGCCAGACTACGCATACTGCGTTTATTACTATTCGCTGGTCAAACAACTATGCGCTTTGCGTCCAAATTTTGGACCGATTCTCAGCATTGACAGAAGGACCTATTTTGGGGATGACAGGAATTCGACGAGAGAATTAGCTGATCGACCGCTGAGGACACCACACCAGCAGCAGGCGCGACGCCGCATGCGACGCCCTCGCCTTCTGCATTTCAGAAAAACTGACATCCAAGCCTCCTCTGTACTAGTCGGGGGCCAACTTGCAGTAAACCACCAGCCCTGCCTCCCCCCGGACCCAGCATTAGGAAGCCATACTACTATATTATAAAGAAGCACTGTCTCCTTGATATTATAAAGAAGCACTGAAACCATGACATTACATCCTGTGCTGCTCCCGTCTAGATATTGGGACTGCCCTGCATCGTCCACACCACTGACCGCTCACACCTGACCTCTCAAAACTCACCTCTCACAACTCACCCTACAAAACTCACCTGTCACCTGTCACCTCTCACATGAACTTCTACCATGCGCCATTCCGGTACAGGCCATGCCCCGCTGATCACGGACTGGTAGATGGAAGATAGCCTACGCATGTACTGGACGTGCATCTTAACTAGGACCTGTCGCAGCGGTCTAGAGATACGTGGCCGTGCCGGCCTGCATCGCATGTACATAGCACCGCTCACATGAACTGCTGGCAGCGGCCCCATTTGGGGGCCCAGTGCCCCGTCATTATTTGACTCGCAGACTGCGTCACGTGAGCATAATCATCAGTGAAATGCGCTGGTTGTCTCTTTGATAATCGTCAGTGAAACGGGTGCCCTGCTGGGTTGCAACAACATGGCTCCGTGTGGTAGCACCTGGCTGGCAGAATCGACATGCAACTGATTGACATTTTATCGACTTATGAAAGTGGATTGAGTTTTACACTTGCGCTTCTGAAATGCAGATGATATCTTAGCGATTAACTCATGGGACTCTGTAAAATTTGATCTCTGCCAGTGCTTGATCTCTGTCTATAGCGCAACGATTATTAACATGCATGCAAGGTATACGTTTGTCTCCTTGATACTCTGATTCTGATTTGGCACGCCGCAAAGGTGAAAACCATTTGCGTTCAGTGCCGGTCCGCGGAAAACGCGGAAAAACGCGATCTGCAAATGAATACAGGCCGGAATCGAACTGGGGACCTCTCGCACCAATTTTGCTTACTATAGGACGGACGTCTCCGGATCCTAAGGCATCGCCAACTGACACCTACAGTCATCCGCAAAAGTTCTCCTTTCCGGGGAGTGATGCGTTGATACGTTTAGCTACAGGTCCACAGCAGTGCATGACAGGTCAAGCACGTTTGACAGCTGTTGAACTGTGATCGAGCCACAGTGAGCGGCACAAGAAGGATTAAATTTAAATTAAATTAAATTATAACATGACTCCGTTGGGAGCTTCAACGTTCAAAGTCCAACTGTTGTCTTAAGTGAGACAACTTTTGTGCACACACAGCAGCACAAATTACCAATGTCATGTGATGATTGCAAGCACAGGTTTGTTTGTTATTAATTTGAAGATTACGTGTTTGTAACAAGCAAAAATGACTTTGTTGTTACATCCTTTGTTTTGTGAATGTTTGGCTTTTATTCGAGGACTTTTGGATCAGTATTGAGAAAGTTATGAGGTTTCTAAGACGACGGTACTTGGAGCTGATACTTTGTCAGCCAACTGATAGGAACCCTCATTGGTCGTGGCCTGATCCACGTAGGGTTGTAGTTTGTTGGCTGATACTACTGATAGGAGCCCTCATTGGTCGTGGCCTGATCCACGTGGGGTTGTAGTTTGTTAGTTGGTACTATTGAGTCTTAAATGCTCCTTTGGGACTTCAGTGCTCACGACAGATTTAGATCTCATGGAAAGATTCTGCCAGGCTGTGTGTGGTGTTGTTCTGTTTTGTGTGACTAGGATGGATACGAAGATCTTGTATAGGATTCCATGGTTCTGATTGGTTCTCTTCAGGCTAAGGTTGGAGCAAGCTCGACAAGCACGTCGATATCAAGGACGTGGGGTCGCCATTGTTGCTACGTTGGTTTTGATTCACCATGGTATAATAAAGCTTGGCTTTGTTGTCCAATCCATAAGAGCCCCTTGGCTATAGACGTCCTTCAGTTCCACAGAGGTCGTCTATACACGAGCTTGTCTTTGTGTCTACAAGGGGTTGTGATTCCCTAAATCACGTGCTGTGGAATTTCCATCTCAACGTTGCTCGGATACTTGAAGTTCTGCGACTCAGGAAAGCAACCCAGGTAAAAGATCTTTCATATTGGACTGTGGATGATGTTGATGATCATTTTTAGTCGTTACATTGGTATCGGAGGATCTCTACTTTGGTGTTTCTCTTGAAGTCGCAACCTTCCGGGTAGTACAACGTTGATCAGATGTCTGTCATCCGAGAAGATTCATAGAGTTGCGGAAAACTTACGGTGTTACAGACTGAGACACATCCTGATGTGACTGTCTTGCTCTGTAACACTAGAAGTCAGCCGTAACCGTTGTCTCTACTAGGCAGACGATCGCGACTCCATGTGGAAGTATGAGTAGTTCGAAGACACAATCACCTTTACCCCCTACTAATCAAGGTTTGGGAGATCCGTCATCATCTCTGGAACCCATTGCTAGGGAAGGTGCTGAGACAACTGCTCGTACTCCACGGCGTCAACTTGATTTCAACCGTACTTCTATGTCTGAAGTGAGGCGGCCCTCGTTGTCCATAGGGCCCAAGTTTTCCGTCATTGCATCTGGTCTCCAACCAGGCGAACCATCGCTGACAGGCGTGGGTCGAGGAGCGTCACTGTCGCCCAGGATTCCAAGCGCGCGAACGAGTCCTGTGCGGAGTGCATCTTCTTCATTTCTTTTCCCGCTAAATACCACGCCTGGAAGAGACGGGACCAGACTTGCAGCGGATCGCCTCTCAGCAGCTAAAATCAGATTATTACACGATGAACAACACGCAGCGATGTATAGAAAGATGGTGGAGGAGGTGGAACAGGATGTGGGAAGACTTCGTCAGAGAATTGAGGAGGAGGAGGCGGCCATGCGTGACATGGTTGCTGGATTGGGGAGAGAGGCTCCTCGGTTGGGTGACGGAAGGGTTTTACCTAATAGTACCGCAGTTACTACGAGGAATGAGACGCAGGATAGCGATAGGCAGGATCCAGCGCAGACGACCTCGGTCACCTTCACCACCCCCGCCAGCGACGTCCCCGTGACCGTCACTATACCACCGCATCAAGGTTCCGCCCCGCCATTTCCAAAAATCGAATCCGTAGACAAGCTGTCGCTCACCAATCTAACCCACCGCAGTTTCGATCATTTCTCTACTCGATTCCAGGATGTGTTCGCTATCCACTTTGCTAACTACGGCAAACGAGCGGAAGAACGACTTTCCCTGGACATCCAGAAGAAGATGGTTCGACAGCGAATGAGCGACAGTGCAGCCGACAGGTTTGATGAGTTTTTACGATCCTCGGCAGGTAATACTTGCAAGGATTTGCCATCTCTCATGCTTTCATTTCGACGTTTTCTCCTTCCCCAGGACCAGCTCCGTCTGGACCGGGACGCGTTGGCCAACTGTACTCAGTCCGGCCTGACACTACCACAATACGTAGAGACGTTTACCAACCTGAGGGCCAAAATCCCCCAGTGCTCTGATTCTGAAGCTCTTCACAGGTTTCTGCATGGGCTCCCCCTCAAGTCAGGGTGGATATTGACAAGCATTTCTCCCCTTTCGACTATGTCGAGTGGAAGTGGGATACTGTGCTGTCTTATGCCCTCACGCTGTGCCGTGTCCCTGACTTTTCCCTCAAGTGGGAGCCTGCTGCAGGCAACCAGGCGCCTGCTGTTAAGAAGCCCCTGAACCAGCTGAACGCTGTGATGGAGGAGCTCAGTGCCATGGAGCAGTCCAAAGGAGCCTGTTTCACGTGTGGCCAGCTGGGACACTTTGCACGGGATTGCCCCAAGCGAGACCAGTTCCCAAGCGACACCAAGGGTCCTCAGGGGGTTCTTCCATTCACCAGACCACCCATCTTCCCTCCTGGGGTGAGCCAGAGCGACCACAGGGCACAGCCTGGGTTTAGACCCAACTTCCAGGCTTCGGGCAAGGGACCCTTCCAGCCCAAGGGCTTCAGCAGGCAAGACAGGCGTCGGATGGTCAACGCCCTGTGGCACCTCCTAGCAGAGGAGGAGGAGGGAGAAGGGAGGCAGACGGCATAGAGGATCAGCAGGTGCAGCCTTCAGTGGGGAGCTCGTCTTCAGATCATCCTCCTGAGCTGCCAAAAAACTAGTGGAGCCCCCAGGACTACGTCCAGCGGTGGAGTTAACTGGTTTGCCTGCTGTGCATGTCCGTCCTGTGAACAACTTGTCTGCCTCTGATTCCACCACCCCATTGGGCCCTCCTATTCCCAGTCAACTCTTGAAGTTCCAGGCTAGGCTGTTGAACGTGCCAGTCCCTTTGGCTCAGCCTTTATGTCTCTTCATGATTGACTCAGGTGCAGGAAGTAACTACATTTCCACTTCCTTGGTGCAGGAGCTGCATCTACCAGTGCTCCCCCACCCTGTGCCTGTTAAGGTCCAATATTCTGATGGTAGGCAGAGTAACTCACCTGGCTACGTGCAACTGCTTTTTCAAGTGTGCTCACGTCAAACCTTGTCTGTCACAGCAGATGTCATTCCACTCACTGCTGCTGATGTGATTCTGGGGATGCCATGGTTGGAGTCTGCTAATCCTGCCATCTTGTGGTCTGAGAAGGTGGTGCAGTTTCAGGATGGGTCAGTGTGGGACGCCACCACAGTGATTAAGGGGGGAGAAAGACCAGTCACAGAGTGCTGTTCTACTAATGAGGCTGTCAATGATGGGAGAGGGGTTGCAGGTGCCAAGGAGACGTCAAGGTGCCTTCACTGGAAGAGAAACGTGCTGCACTACTTAAGCACGTATGGTCTGCCAATCACACCTTGTCTTACCTGGCTACTTACCCAGTGGAACACGTCTTTCTCTTACAGCTGGTTCCTAACTCACCCTCTGATGAGACTCATGGCCACACGGTGAATGCTGTGAACCCAGTACCAGCTGTCACAGAGGAGGAGCAGAAGCTGCATGATGCCCTTTTGGACAGGTTTGCTGCCATTTTTGAGGACAAAATGCCACAGTACCCCCTGAAGGGCCAATCACTCATGTCATCAAGCTTGTGGATGGTGCCAGGCCTCCCTTTGTTCCCATGTACAGGATGGGGCCAGCTGAGATGGCAGAGCTGAAGGTGATCTTGACAGGCCTGTTGGAAGCTGGACTCATTCTTCCTGCCAATAGTCCTTTCAGCTCTGGGTGTTTGCTTGTCCCAAGCATGATGGTGGATGGCGGTTGTGCATTGATCTGAGAGGCCTGAACAAGGTCACAGTGAAGTCCAAGTATCCCTTGCCACGGATTGATGAGCTGCTAGAGAGGACAGCTGGATCATCTTACTTCACCAAGTTTGACCTTAGACACGCGTTCTGGCAGATCAGGATAGCTACTGAGGACATTCCAAAAACTGCATTCTCCACACCCTGGGGTCAGTTCCAGTGGACTGTGATGCCCATGGGGGCCTCCAACAGCCCAGCTACTATGCAGATGTTTGTGAATGCTATCTTTGGCCATCTGACAGGGAACTCTCTGCCTCAGATCTCCCCTGATCTCAGGAATCCCAGGTTCAAAGACATTGCCCACCTGTGTGACCCTGCAAGACCCGTGTTCAGGACCTGCGTGGTGGCCTACATGGACGACATCTGGTGCACTCAAAGACGTTCAAGGAGCATCTGGAGAACGTGGAGGAGGTCCTGAAGGTCATCCAGCACTACCACTTGTCTGTCAAGAGGTCTAAGGTGGAGTGGGGGCATGAAGTGGGGTTCCTAGGGTACAAGTTGAGTTCCTTGGGTATGACACCTGACAATGCTAAGATTGCTGCCATCCTTGAGTGGCCTGTGTTGCAGTCTGCACATGATGTCAAGTCCTTCCTGGGCATGGTGGGGTGGTACAGGCGTTTTATCCCTGACATGGCTGCCATCTCCACCCCCTTGCTTGAGTTAATCAAGAAGGATGTTCAGTTTGAGTGGACAGATAGGTGTCAGCAGGCCTTTGACCTGTTGAAGCAGAAGCTCACATCCACCCCTGTGCTAGTGGGTCCCAACCCAGATCTACCTTATCAGGTTAGGTCAGATGCCTCTCAAGGCGCCATAGGTGCTGTGCTGATGCAAGACCATGGCTATGGACCACAGCCAGTGGAGTACATGTCTAAAACCATGAGCTCAGCTGAACGTAACTACCCTGTACATGAGCAGGAGTTGCTGGGTTTAGTGGTAGCATGTCACAAGTGGGAGCATCTGTTGAAGGGAGCTCAGTTTTCTGTGGCTAGCAGTGCTACAGATGGGCTAGGGCAAGAGTCTATCACCCTGATGACTGACCACAGGCCCTTGGTGCACGTGCTAGAACAGAGTAGGATGAGTAAGAGGATGGCTGGGTGGATGGAGTACCTAGGGGGATTCTATCCTTTCTCTGTGCAGTATGTCCCAGGATCACAGAATGTGGTGCCAGACGCCCTCTCTAGAAGAAGGGATCTGATGGGATCATTTCACGAGGATCTGGATATTTGTGCTGCCATGGTTTCTGTAGTAGAGTGTGGTGCTGTCACCAGGGCACAGGCAGCTAACCAGCAAACCTCCAGCTGAGCCAACCCCCTGTAGAGGCTAGCTTTAGTCACGAGATGCTCATTGACCAGGGCTCTGTCCCAGGGTCGACAGGCGTCCAGGGTGGGGGTCAGTCACTGCAGAGCAGTCCGGGGGAGGGTTCTGTTGGTAGCCAGCCCACTCTCACAACACAACCAAGCACAGAGAATCCTAGGAGGGGAAAGGGACGGCCCAGGAAGTGGATACTGGAGCCAGGGATGCTGACCAAGTCTAGAGGATTGGCAGCTGAGATCAAGGGGAAGTCACGTACACCAGTGGCTGATGTTCTGTCATCCAAGCATCTAGTCACTAGTCACCTGCAGGAGGGTGAGGTGCTGCAGCTGCAGCCTTTAGGACCTGGCAAACAGCTAGGAGGGGATTCATAGGTGTTTGCTCAATTTCACAAGTCTTCAAATGAGTAAAAAAAAAATCTTTCAGATCTGAGGGTACCTAAAGCTGGACTGTTGCAGGCAGCATGTAGACCATGAAAACAGACCACCCACGAAAATTGGGCTCATTCTGAGCTCAAATGGTGACATGTGACAGCATACATGTGCAGTTTTTCGTCATTTCCCCCCTTTACTTACATGAAACAAATATGAATAGTGGACAAATGAACTCATTTCAGGCTGGATTCTTGCAGGCAGCATCTAGACCATGAAAATAGACCACCCACAAAAATTGGGCTCATTCTGAGCTCAAATGGTGACATGTGACAGCATACATGTGCAGTTTTTCGTCATTTTCCCCCTTTTCTTACATGAAACAAATATGAATAGTGGACAAATGAACTCATTTCAGGCTGGATTCTTGCAGGCAGCATCTAGACCATGAAAATAGACCACCCACAAAAATTGGGCTCATTCTGAGCTCAAATGGTGACATGTGACAGCATACATGTGCAGTTTTTCGTCATTTTCCCCCTTTTCTGACATGAAACAAATATGAATAGTGAACAAATGAACTCATATCAGGCTGGATTCTTGCAGGCAGCATTTATACCATGAAAATAGACCACCCACAAAAATTGGGCTCATTATGAGCTCAAATGGTGACATGTGACAGCATACATGTGCAGTTTTTCGTCATTTTCCCCCTTTTCTGACATGAAACAAATATGAATAGTGAACAAATGAACTCATTTCAGGCTGGATTCTTGCAAGCAGCATCTAGACCATGAAAATAGACCACCCACAAAAATTGGGCTCATTCTGAGCTCAAATGGTGACATGTGACAGTGTAAATATGCAGCTTTTCGTCATTTGCACCGGTTTCTTACATGAAACAAATAGGAATCATGACCAAATGAACTCATATCGAGCTGCCAGGATTCTTGCAAGCAACATTTAAACCATAATACTACACCACCTACAAAAATTGGGCTCATTATGAGCTCAAATGGTGACATGTGACAGTATAAATATGCAACCTTTTGTATAAATATGCAACCTTTTGTCATTTGTACCGGTTTCTTACATGAAACAAATAGGAATCATGAACCAATGAACTCATATCCAGCTGGATTCTTGCAAGCTACATTTAAACCATAATACTACACCACCTACAAAAATTGGGCTCATTATGAGCTCAAATGGTGACATGTGACAGTATAAATATGCAGTTTTACGCCATTTTCATCGTTTTCTTACACGAAATAAATAGGAATCATGACCAAATGAGCTCATATCGAGCTGGATTCTTGCAAGCTACATTTAAACCATAATACTAGACCACCTACAAAAATTGGGCTCATTATGAGCTCAAATGGTGACATGTGACAGTATAAATATGCAACCTTTTGTCATTTGCACCGGTTTCTTACATGAAACAAATAGGAATCATGAACCAATGAACTCATATCCAGCTGGATTCTTGCAAGCTACATTTAAACCATAATACTACACCACCTACAAAAATTGGGCTCATTATGAGCTCAAATGGTGACATGTGACAGTATGAATATGCAGTTTTACGCCATTTGCACCGGTTTCTTACATGAAACAAATAGGAATCATGACCAAATGAACTCATATCAAGCTGGATTCTTGCAAGCAACATTTAAACCATAATACTAGACCACCTACAAAAATTGGGCTCATTCGATCTGAGCTCAAATGGTGACATGTGACAGTATATGAAAAGAGACAACAAACGTGGACTGAAGCATTGGCACGCTGAGCCCCGTGCATGTCTGAGACCAGTTGTCTGAAAAGAGACAACAAACGTGGCAGCATGGCACGCCGAGCCCCGTGCATGTCTGAGACCAGTTGTCTGAAAAGAGACAACAAACGTGGAAGCATGGCACGCCGAGCCCCGTGCATGTCTGAGACCAGTTGTCTGAACTGAAACGTAAAAAGCGCGGATCCGCGTAAGGCGCGATGTCTACTGGCTCAGGACAGTATATATATATAAGTAACATTTAAACTCAGCCCAGTTTTGACGTCATTTCCAACTGAAAAAATTATTAATTAAATAATTCATTGATAAAACACGCGCTCCTATTGGGGAGTCGCAGAGCACAATAATACATGTTAAAGTGCTTTTCATCCCTGTATGTTGCACGCTGGGATCTAAAACTGAAAAATTTAAACTCACATCAATAAGGCTAGTCTGAGTCTGAGTCATCAATTATGTGGGGAGGGCGGCGCTTGTGGCGCGGGGTCGCCTTCGCTTGCTTGCTAGCCGTGCCCCGGTGTGCGACCTGCTTCGATCCGAACGCACTCTACTATCTCCGCCTAACCTCGCGCAGTCGAGTCGGGTGGCAGATTGGGTAACTCTACACCTGGGCATGCGCAAAGCGCAGCTCGCACCTCATCTAACCCTACTATTTCATCGTCCCCGTCTGTGTAGAGCACATGGACCATGTTGTGCTCCTTATTAAACGCCGTCACATGGGCATGATACCGCTTCTCCCCTGAGTTTGGGCCTGAAAATATCTTGCATACCGGGGTCCCCACCAACCATTCCGGCTCGTGCACGTCCATGACATGCGATTTGAAAAGTGCCATCGCCGTCTTCTCCGCCATCGCTGATTCCGTTTTCTGTGCTTATTCCGTTTTCCCACCCCTCATGTTTCGCGCACATACGAAAAGGACTTGAATTTCCTTGCTAACAGGTCGGTCTCGGCAATTCATCTTGCATTCACTGGAATTCATTCATCGAAGCCCCGAGACTGCCCGTCCAGTCTGAACATACGAAAAGGACTTGAATTTCCTTGCTAACAGGTCGGTCTCGGCAATTCATCTTGCATTCACTGGAATTCACTCATCGAAGCCCCGAGACTGCCCGTCCAGTCTGAACATACGAAAAGGACTTGAATTTCCTTGCTAACAGGTCGGTCTCGGCAATTCATCTTGCATTCACTGGAATTCACTCATCGAAGCCCCGAGACTGCCCGTCCAGTCTGAACATACGAAAAGGACTTGAATTTCCTTGCTAACAGGTCGGTCTCGGCAATTCATCTTGCATTCACTGGAATTCACTCATCGAAGCCCCGAGACTGCCCGTCCAGTCTGAACATACGAAAAGGACTTGAATTTCCTTGCTAACAGGTCGGTCTCGGCAATTCATCTTGCATTCACTGGAATTTTTTTTTTCCGGGTAAATGGGTATTTTTATTAACCAATAGGAATATCATTAGGTGAAGAGGTACCACGTATCGACCAGCTGGTTACCCTCTGAGGGTAGTGTGATAGGTGAAAGGTTTAGAAAGGAGCATTGTGTGACCAGGGGAGCCAAGTGACGCGCGTAAGGTCACCGTGAGGAATGCAGGTAAACACCCTGTTGCGTCCCAGGAGAGCATGGAAGAGCTCCAAGGGGCTGGGCTTGTCATTGTTGGGCCCGGGGTCCCACACCTTGTATTGTTCTTGCGCCAAGAGCCAAGCGCGACGCATTGCTGAGTTCCAGAGAAAGATAAACCGCCTCACCACGGCGGCTTTGGTGTATTCGTGCCGCACTTTGAAAACCGTCTCGTTCCGGATAGTCCAGATCGCGTATAGCATATTAGTTCGGAGCCATACCCAGGCTAGTTGACTGTTGGAGAGCTC
The DNA here is from genome assembly GCA_009746045.1 of Mesostigma viride. Lineage (NCBI taxonomy): Eukaryota > Viridiplantae > Streptophyta > Mesostigmatophyceae > Mesostigmatales > Mesostigmataceae > Mesostigma > Mesostigma viride. The sequence goes on along the minus strand of RPFO01001313.1, from coordinate 129,456 downwards.
CTCCCCGGGGGTCCCCGCCATACCGAATATGATACAACGCACGGATAGCGTTAGTGTGGAATGTGGTAGCGCGGTCCATGCGGACCATACGTTAAACAACCATTGCCACACCCCGCTCACTTGGCAGTAGAGAAAGCGGTGCTCAATTGTTTCCGAAGGGAAGGTGCACAGGCATGTCGCATCGTGGTGAAACCGGCTGCTGAGGGCCGCGTTTACCCCAATGGCTCTGTGCAGTAAAAGATGTTGAATGTCGGTCGCTCTGCGGTCCACCAAAGGGTGATCGACCGCCACGGTGATAAGTTTAATCCAACTGTACCCAGGCCATTGAAAGCCCCATCGTGGGCGGCCAGGGTGGAGCTTATGGTTCTCGTGCAATAAAATGTCATAACCCCATTCTGCCGTGTACTCGTAAAGACATTTGCTAATCCTAGACATCCCCTTGGTCAAGGTCCAGCCAAACTCCAAGGGGTCCAATGGTAAAGTATCCAATCTCGTATTGCCTACGTGTAACCAAGTGATGGCCTCCGCCGGGGTCGTGGGGTCCGGCTGGAACATGCAGGACCTTGATACTAACCACGGGACCATCCGGATACGGTGACATTGGTGGGCTGGAAGACAGACACATAATGTCGCCAACTGATTGAGGCAACCATTGTGGCCTGGAAGGGTGTCGGCCACTTGGACTTGAATTCCGGCCGGAGGCAACACTCCCCGGACCAGACCTTTGCATGTGGATGTGATCCCGTCCGGGTAAAAACTGATCCAATCACCCGGTTGGAGGGCCTTGCGTGGGGCCATCATCAGAGCATGCCATGTAGCTGGGATGGCCTGGATGAGGGTGTTCCAAGCGTGTAGCGATGGCATGTTTTGCACCCAAGCATTAACTTCAGTGTATGCCCGTAACCGATATCTGTCCCCCTGCCACGCGTAGAGATCGAGCACTCTCAGAACAGGGGGTGATGCGCACAGGAAGCCAGCATAAGGGTTGTGCCCATGTAACGTGCCCAAGGGCTTGCGCGCATTGTCCACGATCAAATCATTGAAATAAAGAATCTGTCGTGCAACCTCCTCACGAGTGGTGGGAAAAACGAGGCGCCCAGGTTTGAGCTTGTGATAACCTAACCATAGGCGCGACCAGTACCAGGGGAGCCCCTTGTATGATATCAGTGTGCAGCCAAGTACTCCAGCGTCAAGGTGCCATGATGTGCCATTAGCATGGGTGTAAATAGCGGAGAGAGACTCTTTTGCCAACAAGCAGCCAGGGTGCGTGTTCACTTCCATGTACACGCTGATCACTTGTTTAGCATACATCGACCACAAGCGCCATTGTATGTTGTGTAGCCCTAGGCCACCGTGCAACCATGACATAAAGGACATATCCCGGCTGATCCAACCATGTACCGTGTGAGATATCAAACCTTTTTGTTTCCAAACAAAATTGCTGCCGATGCGTTGGATAAGCTGTATGGTATGATCGTTGGGAGGGTGTGCCAGACAGTAGTATAAAACCTTGGAGAACAAGAGTTGGTTGACGATCAGTGCTTTTCCTCGTAAGCTCATCCGCTGGACGCCACCCCACCGCCCTGCCGTGAGGAGCACTCCTGCAAGTTTGCCCACGTGGTTGGTTTCGTCATATAAAAACGCACGATGTTCAGCCAAACGTCCCTCTGGCGTGCAGCCAATGGGGCAATTGTGCAAAAGATGGTGTTCACCTGGTTTGACCCATGTCATGGCCAGGTGAGAGGGGTTTATCCGAGATGGGTTGGGTTTGCCGATGTGCAGTCCCGTGGACTTTTGCACATTACAACGTTGTTGTGAGGCCACAGAGTACGTGTTGATATTTTCCAAGACAGCATTCACTTCCTGTAGAGAGATGCAAACATTGGTGGTGTCATCCACATATGCTATCTGTACAATACCTTTGGCACTGCCTGCAAGCGGGAAGCCCTGCAGACGAGGGTCGTGCTGGTGGAGCCAAAACAATCCTGCGTGTGCCAGTAGGAACAAGATGGGGGACATACAATCTCCTTGGGGGAGGGATCTTGAGCTGTGGCCAAGTGCAGATTTGTGACCGTTGATAAGGATGTACCAGGTTAGCGATTTGATCATTCCCATGATGACCGTTAGGATGCGTGGGCCAAACCCTAAGCCGATCAATATGTGTCGGAGGTATGCCCAGCACATGCGGTCAAACGCTTTTTCAAAGTCCCAGAAGAGGATAAAGCCAGCAATGTCGTCGCGCCATGCCTTCTCTACTATGTCCATTATGAGGGTGATGCTATCGTTGATATGGAGGTTAGCACGGAAGCCTACTTGCTCCGGGCCTATAAGGCAGTCGAGAACAGAGTAGAGCCTTTGCTGAATTATCTTGCTAATGATTTTGTACGCAACCGTAAGGAGCGTATTGGCCGGTAATTTTTCCACTGTGTTTTGTCACCCTTTTTGAACAATAAAATGAGGGCTGTTTCGGCCCATTGACCCGTAATTTGTCCATGTTGCCAGATTTCTAGTATGCATTGATAGAAATCTACGTGTAAAAGGGACCAAAAAGTTTTCCAAAACTCGATGGGAAGCCCATCCACCCCTGGGGCACTACCGGTCCGGATGTTTTGCATGGCATTAGTAGCCTCCTCCATGGAGGGGGTTTGGTCTAGTTGGTGTTGTTGCGCAAGTGTGAGGCGGCGTGGGATAGCTTGTAAAATTTTTGCTATGGCCGCGTCGGCTTCGGGGTTGGGTTCATTTTGGAACAGCGAGGTGTAGAAACGATGTCCACTTTCTAGGATGGGGGTTGTGGCCGTGTGTGTGCCTTGTTCATCCTGGATTTCTGAAATGATTGAGTTGGATTTTAGTGGTGGAATAAGTGCGAAAAAATCTTTCGTCATGCGTTCGCCTACCTGATGCCACCACAGATTTTCAGAGTCTAAAGCTAGGGCGTGTCTTTCAAAACGGAGTTTGTCGAGTTCAGTTTGTGAACTTTGAAGTCGAGCTTGTTCGTAGTGGTTTAGGTGGGGTTTCAGCTGTAGCTTGTTGACTATGCGTTGGTGAATTCGGTATGCGCGGCCTTTCTCCCGACGTACGTTTAGGGAGTAGGTATGTGAATATTCTAGCATTTTGGCTAGGCCTTCCTGCATCCACGTGCAGCAGTCAGTGTAGCTATCCTTGTGAGTTCGCCAATTGCTCCAACGTTGCATGATCTCAAAATAAAACTGATCGTCTTGTAGAAGGATTTTATTGATGCGAGGGATGCCTGGGCCCCGTGGGGCCTGGGTGTGGTGGGCTAGCGTGACAATGCATGGGTAATGGTCTGAGAAGGCTGTGGAGCGTTCTACGCTGGCGTGGCAGACTAAATCGGCCCATTTGGGCGTGATATATATTTTATCCAAGCGACGGGTTGTGCGAACGCCCAGACGAGTGGCCAGCCAAGTGTGCTCCTGATCCCGTGACCGAATGACATCCTGCAAATTCAGGTCTAGAATGTGTTGGTAAAAGGAGGCTGTACGGTGGGCAGGGTGTTCGTTTAGATCAATGTTAAAATCCCCCATAAGTACTATTTCTTGGCCGTTGGAGATGAGATCAGAAACCATTGCAAATATATGCTGGTAGAAAAGGTTTTGTTCAGCCGGCATATCTAGGGTCGGCGCATAGATGGTAATGAGGTAGCCCTGGCTTCCCGCCCATGTGATAGATTGTCGTGTCCATCTGCCCTGCCATCTAGCCGGGGCTGTGTCTACTTGTAATGTCCATGGCAAGTATGTCATGGTTGGGTTAGGTGGTTTGCGGTATTGTATGAGTGCAGTTCCCCCTTGGGTACCCCGAGCCCATCCCCATTGGCATAGTGTTCTAGGTGCAAGTGCTCGGACCGCCCGGAGGGCGGTACGTTCTGCATCTATCTGAATTTTGTGTTCTTGCAGTCCAAGCCAGATCTCGTGAGAGGGACCAACATATTGATGTAGGAGGCTATCCAATTCTACTGTAAGTTCCCGGATGCGAGTCATGGTGCGGCCCTGTCCCACTGTGCGGACTCCGTATGTGTTAAGCCCCCTGACATTCCACGAGACTAGCGTTAGTTGGCTCATAGGATTATGTCGTGGGAAGGCAGAGGTCTTACCTGGTTTCAGGGGTCGCGGTCGCGGCGCTTGCCGGTAGCCGGTGTCGCCGACGCTTCCATGTCGGAGAGGCCCAGATCGGACGGGAGGTTGTGGTGCGGGGTGGTGGTGGCCAGCGCATCGGAGTTGTCCTGTGTCGGTTCTGCGTCGGCCTCTGCCGGGGAGGCATCGGCGGCCGCGGGAGGAGGGGTGCGCCGGGGGACCTCGATGAATTTGCCTGGGTGGATGCCTGATACCTCAAAAGCTTGCTCCCTCGCCACCTTATTCCAACGGCAGCCGGTGGTGGGCAGCTGTGTCGGCGGGTCGCCCTGCCCGTGTGTCGTCGTGCAGGGGATAATGACACTGATGTTGTGCCGCTCCTTGTCTGAGGTGCGTGGTGCCGTGCGCATGAACAGGGCATCCTGCGGGCTGTCAACCGTCACGACGCCGTGCATGCCCATTGCTTGCAGTTGGGCGTGGGCTGCCGCGAAAAAGTCCAATGGCTGGGCTGGGCCGTTCCTCGGTCGCGCTCCCATGGGAACCCACTTGACCATGAAGGGTTCCTGAGCTTGATTGAGCGGGCACAGCATGACCGTGTCGTCCCCAGGGTAGGCGATGAGAAGGATCAGCTCGAGGCCGATGTTGGCCTTGGCAGGGATCCCCAGTGCCGTACGTGCCGCGTACGGGAGGAGGGCGGCGTCGAGCCACTGGGTGATAAGCTGGGATAGGCCCGTGCCGTCAGGCGTGCGGTCAGCCCCCGGTGGCTGCCCGCCGTTGTCGTCAGCGGCGAGATGGGCCCACTTGCCCTTGCCCTTGCGGGCGTGGCTAGAGCGCTCCTTGCTGGCCTTGGCCTTAACAATCTTGGCTGGGCACTCGTACGTGTCATGCTCGCGGGATTCTAGGCAGGTCTGGCAGATGATGTCCTCGTAGTTGATTTGAGTAGTGATGCGGTTGCTGCCAGCAATACCGTGTCTGCCGGGCATGTCCACGGTGAGGATGTCCGGGATGCACCTGGGGTTGTTACCGGAGTAGCCCCCGGGAACTCCCATGATAAGGTCGGTGCCCTTGTTGTTCACCCCTAGCTCCGGGTTGAAGTGCGGGGTGAAGCCCATGGTGGCGGTTTGAACACGGCGGATGAGCGTTGTGCTGTCTGTCGTCAATAGAGGTGTGTTACTGTCCTCGACGACGACCAGGTTGCTGACAGTGCCATACTGTTCGATGAAATTGCGGAGGAGAGGGCCGTCCCGGAAGCCAGCTGCGACGTTGTAGAGTGTCAATGTGTAGGCTGCTGGCAGGTCCGAAGGCTGAAAGCGTCGAACCACCAGAGCTTTCTCCCCCACGCTGATATGAGGAGATGCGTCTTTTACCCCTGAGGGCGTCAGGTCGGCTAGCATTTTCTTAACCATTTCGGCTGTGCGAAATTTGACGTGAATATTCGGCTGGTTTTTCACTCCCCCGCAGATGGTGCCACCGAATCCGCACACCTTTTCTTCCACATTTTTCTTCTCGTCGATGGACAGGGCTTCGCCGTGTATTTCAACAACGGCAATCCGTTCTTGGAGTTGATTAGCCCGCGCTGTCATGGCTGGGCTCCATATGATTTTTCCGCTGACCTTGTCTGCTGTGGTAGCGGGTGTGTATGTAGCCATGGAGTTGTAGCACCGGCCCTGCGTTGGTGGTGAGGAGGAGACGGAAACAAGGAGAGAAAACGTGTTAGTAAGTCATCGCGGCTGGCTACCTGTGCATCTAGGGGGAGCCGAGATGTTAAAGCCACATTACATCCTTGTCCATGTAATGTCGGCTGGTGTTGTAAAAGGTGTCTGGGCGATTTCCAATCACCATGTTTGGCACGGACTATTCCATAGTCCCAGCGCCTGTTAAAGGGTTTTCCTTGTTGTAGGAGACTAGGCCCCGGGGTAACTACTGGCCCATCCAAAGGGGCTGGCCCGTGCCAGCGCCACATTGCCAATGGGTGTTCGTATCCTGGCCTTGCCTCGCTATAAAACAGCCATGGGAGGGAGGCCGTCACTGAAAACAGTGTGGCTACAGGGCCGGGTTTGCACCTTGCAAGCCGGGCGCCTGTTGGCCGCACCGTTTCAGTGACGGCTTTGTTCCAGGCAAAAAAGAGTTCGTTAGACGCACCTTTTTGCGACGAATCAGCTGGTATCTTTCCGGTCGCCAATGGTCAACTCTGGCTCCTGCTAGCCCTCACGCCGCCATAGCTGCATTGGTGACGGCGTGGTGTTTCAGGCATTCACTGGAATTCACTCATCGAAGCCCCGAGACTGCCCGTCCAGTCTGAACATACGAAAAGGACTTGAATTTCCTTGCTAACAGGTCGGTCTCGGCAATTCATCTTGCATTCACTGGAATTCACTCATCGAAGCCCCGAGACTGCCCGTCCAGTCTGAACATACGAAAAGGACTTGAATTTCCTTGCTAACAGGTCGGTCTCGGCAATTCATCTTGCATTCACTGGAATTCACTCATCGAAGCCCCGAGACTGCCCGTCCAGTCTGAACATACGAAAAGGACTTGAATTTCCTTGCTAACAGGTCGGTCTCGGCAATTCATCTTGCATTCACTGGAATTCACTCATCGAAGCCCCGAGACTGCCCGTCCAGTCTGAACATACGAAAAGGACGAATTTCCTTGCTAACAGGTCGGTCTCGGCAATTCATCTTGCATTCACTGGAATTCATTCATCGAAGACCCGAGACTGCCCGTCCAGTCTGAACTTCATACTACCGTTGTACGAAATTCAGACTGCACGAACCTCGAGGATTGTCAATGAATGCCCATGAATTTCATTTGGTCGCACAAAAATGTTTTATTCAAGAGAACAGTGGCAATGGCATCAAACTGCATTGTTTTCCTTTCATTTGTCACCTTTTGAGCTGTAAACAGTCTATTTTGATGGTCTACATGCTGCTTACAAGTTTCCAGCCTGATCTGAGTTCATTTGTTCAATATTCATATTTGTTTCATAATAACCAAGATAACCGAGAAAATGACGAAAAACTGCACATGTATGCTGTCACGTGTCACCATTTGAGCTCAGAATGAGCCCAATTTTTGTGGGTGGTCTATTTTTATGGTCTAGATGCTGCCTGCAAGAATCCAGCCTGAAATGAGTTCATTTGTTCACTGTTCATATTTGTTTCATGTAAGAAAAGGGGGAAAATGACGAAAAACTGCACATGTATGCTGTCATGACATGTCACCATTTGAGCTCAGAATGAGCCCAATTTTTGTGGGTGGTCTATTTTCATGGTCTAGATGCTGCCTGCAAGAACCCAGCCTGATATGAGTTCATTTGTTCACTGTTCATATTTGTTTCATGTAAGAAAAGGGGGAAAATGACGAAAAACTGCACATGTATGCTGTCACATGTCACCATTTGAGCTCAGAATGAGCCCAATTTTTGTGGGTGGTCTATTTTCATGGTCTAGATGCTGCCTGCAAGAATCCAGCCTGATATGAGTTCATTTGTTCACTATTCATATTTGTTTCATGTAAGAAAAGGGGGAAAATGACGAAAAACTGCACATGTATGCGGTCAAATGTCACCATTTGAGCTCAGAATGAGCCCAATTTTTGTGGGTGGTCTATTTTCATGGTCTAGATGCTGCCTGCAAGAACCCAGCCTGATATGAGTTCATTTGTTCACTGTTCATATTTGTTTCATGTAAGAAAAGGGGGAAAATGACGAAAAACTGCACATGTATGCTGTCACATGTCACCATTTGAGCTCAGAATGAGCCCAATTTTTGTGGGTGGTCTATTTTCATGGTCTAGATGCTGCCTGCAAGAACCCAGCCTGATATGAGTTCATTTGTTCACTATTCATATTTGTTTCATGTAAGAAAAGGGGGAAAATGACGAAAAACTGCACATGTATGCGGTCAAATGTCACCATTTGAGCTCAGAATGAGCCCAATTTTTGTGGGTGGTCTATTTTCATGGTCTAGATGCTGCCTGCAAGAATCCAGCCTGATATGAGTTCATTTGTTCACTATTCATATTTGTTTCATGTAAGAAAAGGGGGAAAATGACGAAAAACTGCACATGTATGCTGTCACATGTCACCATTTGAGCTCAGAATGAGCCCAATTTTTGTGGGTGGTCTATTTTCATGGTCTGAAGGCTGGATGACCCCTGCTTTATTGACAAATATAAGGATTTAATCACATGTGGAAAAATTGAGTAAAATTTATGAAATTGAGCAAACACTTATGAATCCCCTCTAGTCCTGCCTAACCCTATGAGTATAGCCCTGCTGGACGTGATTAAAAGGCCTTCACTAAAACTGAGGACCTGGCCACTAAGGCCATTCAGGAAGGAAGCTTTGGTAACAGGCCAGTGGAGTACTGGGAGGGAGTCCTGTATGTCCACACCCAGGACGCAGATCATGTAGTGACCAGGAAGGTCTATGTGCCAGAAATGGCCATTCCCACTGTGTTGCATTGCTTCCATGACGACGTGACTGCGTGTCATCCTGGGTATGCTAAGCTTCTCCATGAAGTACAAGAGAGGTTTTGGTGGCCTGGCATGTTTCGTGATATCAAGGCCTATGTGGCTTCCTGTGACTCATGCCAAAGGAATAAGGTTAGGACTCAGGCAGTGCCTATCTTTCCTATGGCCATGCCTATTCCCCTTCGACCCTGGATCAGTGTGACCATGGACTTCATTTGTGGCTTGCCTGTTTCTGATGCTGGCAATGACAGGATACTAGTGGTGATGGACAGGCTGTCTAGAATGTGCCACCTCATCCCCTGCAATGCCCATCTCACAGCAGCCCAGTGTGTAGAGTTGTTCATGAAGGAGGTGTACAGATTGCATGGCATGCCACGTGTAATCATCACTGACCAGGATCCCTTGTGGATGTCTGGGTTTTGGAAGTCCTTCTTTGACATCCTAGACACTAAGTTGGCCTTTGGAGTAGCATACAGGTGTGCCAGCACGGGGGCTGTGGAAAGGCTGAACCGTATTGTACGGGAATGCCAGAAGCACTATTGTACCCATGATAACAAGGAATGGGACAAGAAACTTCCTTTCATAGAGTTTGCCATCAACAACTCACCCCTGGCTCCTCACCAAATGTCTCCATTTGTCATTTGCCATGGTGTCTATCTACCCAGAAAAAGGCCTCAATTGAGGCCTTTTTATAAATTGGGTGTTGCATGTAATTACAATGAGACAACAAACTTTATTCCAAATATGAGGATAGGTCATGCATTATTATGATTGTTTTGGGGTTCCCAGCACTTAACATCAGTCATATATGCCCAATACCTATTTAATTATGATTTAATAAAACAGGGTGTCGCTGCGGCGGCACCATGAACACAACATGACCATAGGTAGATGCAGAAAAAAGGCGCTAGTACTCAGTTTCCTCTGCCTTTAACGTGTCTTTCGGACCTTACGAGGTTTCCCCACGACACGGTAAGCATGGCATGACATGGCATGCTCGATCCAAAGGGACCACGCACACACACTTCCGACGGGGCTGTCGCGGAGCACTGCAGGCAGCATTACCCTGCCATGGGTATTGCACGTAACTACAAGGAATCCACCGCCTCTATAATCAACACGCACAGTGATCATGCATTATAATGATAGTTGTGACCTTCCAAGCGCATAAGCGCACTCACCAAGCCTCAATACCGACGCAGTTATAATACTTTCCAACAAGGTGATGCTCTTAAGGTAGCACATGAACAGCATGGCAAGATATACAAGCATGAATGGACTCTAATAACCAGTTATCTAGACATCTAGCCTATTTGGGGGCCCTTCCAAGGCTGGCCTGTGACATGGGCACCATAGCAGGAACTACCATGCTTCTTACAGAGGGCACATACGCTTACACAACGGGGCCCAGCCGCAGAGTGCAGCACAACGTAATAACCTGCCTTGAAGTGACACCGGCCAGGTGCCGGTAAACAACAAGAAACTGGCAGCGTTACAAACCAAACGATGATACAAACCTTCTCCTACCTGGATGCGGTCAACTTTCACATGCATCGACTCATGGCATCATGAAGTGCGCACTAACACGAGCAGTGGAGGTCGCTGCGACAGGAACGCTGGTCAAACTCGACTTCTTTAAGCTATCCGGGACCAGCGCAGGCCGCTCCTCCTGCCGGACAGTAGCTCCATGCATCGTCCTTTGACGTATGAAAACGGCTGCCAACGCCCGGGCCAGCGCTTCTTGCGTACGAGCGCTCCCATAGCCGGGCGCGCGCGCGTTCTCGCTGTCCGCAACCCAGTTTTTCCTACCTAAAAACACCCCTTCTCTACCTACGGATACACGCCAGAAGGCTCGAAAATAGCCAGTGCCCCTTTAGTCACGGCTGCCCCAACATCCCCCCCCGCCGTTCCGCTAGTCTCCTTCCCAGCATATCGAAGCACCGGCCTGCTGGCAGGCGCACTATCAACGCCATCTACGCCCCATCTGAATTTCACTAACCTGGCATTCAGCACACAAATAACGACCCCACGAATTTAAAAATCGACTTTTGACCCATTTAGCGGTCGCGCTAGCTTCACGGATAATTTATCTGTCCAACGCGCTTCATACTGGTCGAAATGATGCACGAACGTGGCCATACGGTCTATTTTACTCGAGGCCGCCATGGTCGTGCATGCGTGAAAATTCGTCGTCCGGTTGCACGAAAGTGGCCAAAATAGGTACTTTTCCACCTCACATATCTTTCAGTAACCGTCGACCCCTGTCGACCCCAATGGGTCAGGACGCTCAGCACATATACCAGATTCGCGCCACTGGGGCCGGACGACCCATAGGACCGGTCCTTCCCGCCAAAATGACCATCCCCAGGTGACCTTGGTGAAAAAGGCCTCAATTGAGCCAAAAGGCCTCAATTGAGGCCTCTGGGTAAATAGACAATGGCCAGTGCCCCTTGACTCCATTTGACCTGGAGTTACCTGATAGGGATGCTGAAGGCCCCTTCAGAAGACGCCTAACCTCTGTCCACCAGTTGATTGCATCCTTCCAGGAAGCTCACAGTATGGTGGCTGCTCAGATGTTGCATACACAGGACAAGTATTTAAACAATGCTTGGCAACAGATGTTGGCTACACACACCTTTGTGGCTCCTGGTGACCTGGTGCTCTTGGAGGCTAATCGTGTGCTACCTGAAAAGGAGCAATGCAGGAAACTGCAACCCTTGTGGTTGGGACCTTACCCTGTCCTGAATACCTTCCACTATGGGACTGTAGTTCAAGTCCAGGTGCCTTCCCACTGGAGGCTTAAGACTAACGTGTTTCACCTGGCCCAGCTTAAACTGTATAAACGCAATACCTTGCAGGGACGCCTGTCTGCTCCATTACCATTTGAGCTGGATACTGAGGGGGAGAGGATATATGAAGTGGAGCAGCTGGTGGCTCATAGAGTCAAAGGAAAGGGTAGGACCAAGCAGCTGCAGTTTAAGGTGCACTGGAAAGGAGAGTTAGAGTCTACTGCCACATGGCTGTGGTTGTCTGACTTGACTCACTGCCATGAAGTGGTCCAGGAGTATTGCCAAAGAAGGGGCTCACTCTTCCTTCTTGGTATACTGAGTTGGTGCAAACCACTGCTCCCCTTCCTATATCTCAGGACTAACGAATGGTTCCTTCGTGCATGCTGTGGGTCCCAGATGGAGGAGGAGTTCACGTATCCCAACTTGGGCCTGGGAGCCACCACGGAGGAAGGGGTCACGGGTATGCATCCAGAAAACCCCAACCCCATGAGTTATGTGGAATCCCTGTTTGACAGTATTGTCAGGCGTGACCTTAGGAGGGGTCAGCAGATGGATACCATTAACAAGCTCTTGCATTCAGTGATCTCCAAGCAGGATAAGCTACAGGAGCTTCTCAGGGGTTGTCCTTGTCCCAGCCCCAGATGGGGAGTGGTGTTAACATAGCTCTCAGCTCCAGCAGCACTCCCATCATTCAGATTCCTCGTCATGTGGTACCTGTCAAGAATGTGGTGGCCTATGTGGATCACAGGAAGTGCATGGGACCTTGTGAGCATTGTGAGACGCTGGCCAAGGCAGTGGCTGCCCTTAACAGGGAGGAGGGGGAAGTGAGCCCTGAGGGTTATGTGGAGGAGGTCTTGTCTCAGTTGCACACCAGCCTGTATGAGATTGGCTCTCCTTTTGTGGGCCACCTGTTGCACAGGATGTTTGCCTTGACTCCAGGACCTGAGATTGACATGAGACCTGCAGAGGGGCAGGATATGTTGACCACCTTGCCTGAGGCTTTGAAAGGAGCCTTCATGCAGTTCCAGCCAGTGAGCATGGGTGAGGTCCTACATGGAGTTGTTGGAGTTTTCAGTGCAGCAGGGAGATTTTGACTTGGCTCCTTCTTCTTCCAGCTCGGTCAATGGGTGCTTCCCTTTGGAGACATCCAACCTTTTCTGCAGCCCAGGGTTGCCTAAGTTCACCATGGAGCTCAAGGTTCGTCTGACCCCATTGAGGGTGTTGGTGCCTTTGACAGGTGCTAAGTGGTCAGTGGTCAAGACCTTTCTCCAGTTCTGGTGGGCGTACAGGTCATGGGTGAGCAGGCACAAGACGTCTTCTACTTGGGTGATGGATCCTGAGAGCCAGTCTGTGGTGCTTCTCTCCTACCCAGGGACATGCCTGCGTTATGTTGCCCAGATGGCAGCAGGGGCTGCAGAGACGTGCATGGTGCTGCAGGTCAGCAGGAACTGGCCAGACTTGGTTCACATGGTGGAGCAGTTTCCCTTGTTTGGGACCAGGGGCAAGGATGGGTGAATGGGGATTGGTATAGCCTGTGAAGAACAGAGCTGTGCAGGAAGAGGATGGGGAAGGATGGGGGAAGAGTATGGAAGGTGCTTTGGATTGTGGTGTGAGGGGGGGATTCCAGGATGGATGATGGGGGGGGGCTCCAGTCCAGTTCTGATGTTCCAGTCCAGAGTTCCAGGTTCCAGGATGCTGAATGGAAGACCTTGTATTATGAGAAATGTTTATCTGGCTTTATAGTAGATAAGGTAGTGACTTGTTTGCTGTAGAGACCTGTGACTAGATGTTATGAGATAGGAGGCCCTGTTTTCAGGGATGTAAAAACCCATCTGCTTTTCCCAAGAGATGGTGGATTTCTGTTCAATGTTCCTCTGCCTTCAAGAGTTGGCTATTGGACCTGGGAGGTCCAGTTTTGAGGGGGAGATATGTAACAAGCAAAAATGACTTTGTTGTTACATCCTTTGTTTTGTGAATGTTTGGCTTTTATTCGAGGACTTTTGGATCAGTATTGAGAAAGTTATGAGGTTTCTAAGACGACGGTACTTGGAGCTGATACTTTGTCAGCCAACTGATAGGAACCCTCATTGGTCGTGGCCTGATCCACGTAGGGTTGTAGTTTGTTGGCTGATACTACTGATAGGAGCCCTCATTGGTCGTGGCCTGATCCACGTGGGGTTGTAGTTTGTTAGTTGGTACTATTGAGTCTTAAATGCTCCTTTGGGACTTCAGTGCTCACGACAGATTAAGATCTCATGGAAAGATTCTGCCAGGCTGTGTGTGGTGTTGTTCTGTTTTGTGTGACTAGGATGGATACGAAGATCTTGTATAGGATTCCATGGTTCTGATTGGTTCTCTTCAGGCTAAGGTTGGAGCAAGCTCGACAAGCACGTCGATATCAAGGACGTGGGGTCGCCATTGTTGCTACGTTGGTTTTGATTCACCATGGTATAATAAAGCTTGGCTTTGTTGTCCAATCCATAAGAGCCCCTTGGCTATAGACGACCTTCAGTTCCACAGAGGCCGTCTATACACGAGCTTGTCTTTGTGTCTACAAGGGGTTGTGATTCCCTAAATCACGTGCTGTGGAATTTCCATCTCAACGTTGCTCGGATACTTGAAGTTCTGCGACTCAGGAAAGCAACCCAGGTAAAAGATCTTTCATATTGGACTGTGGATGATGTTGATGATCATTTTTAGTCGTTACAGTGTTGTACAGTTTCACTTGATAATGTGGAAAGTATCATACGTGACAGACAATAAATAAACCGGTGGATCACCTTCACGGCTGTTTTATGGTAGCGTTCAGAGGTCACCACATTCACATGTCACTTCACTGGGTTCATGCAGGGGCGTAGAAATGGGGGGGACAACTTCCCACCCGGTCCCCCCAGATCCCCCTCACCCATCCCTTATTCATTCCACCTGTCACTGTGTCCTATCTTTTACTCCCTCCCCAGATCCTCTCCCTGCATAGTTCCCCTGGGTCATCTCATGCCCAACCCCGGTGCATGGCCCTCGCAAGGGCTAACGTTGTGTACAATGGCAGGGCCAAGGTCCATGGCCGTACGCACATTGTCAACACACCGAATGTGCGCTGGCAGTGTGTATCCACTGACCCCTGTCACCAGTCGTAGTACTCTGTGACAAGCCTTCATGCATGGCATGCAAGTGCTCACTGCCACATGTCACCCGCTCACAAGGGGGTCAAAAACACGGACTACCAGAACCGTGCCGCCGTGACACTGTGTGCCTTATGCTGCCAATCGACACGAGCACCCCTCGCACCGGCATAACCCATCTATCTGCCCGAAACGATGAAACTCCTGTCATACAGGGTCATACTCTCGTGTTTAGGCTGATGCTATGCAGATATAATGCTGGGTGTCTCACGGATACTATGGTCACTATACTACAGTTTTCAGGCCTGCGCTCGTCTCATGGACACCGGGCCATGCCCGTCCTTCAGTCATCCACCGGGCTAGTTGACGACCCTGGCTAGTCTCCCAGGCACCGTGCTAATAGGGAGAAAACAGGGGGCCATGCAGGACTACACCACTTCTAAGATCACTAGCATCACTTTGTTTCTAAGGGGGGAAAGGAGGGAAGAAACGGCCCATGTAGTCTCCTTGAACTCAATTGCCCCCCGCATAATAGCCCCCCACTCCAAAACATCCTGCTCCTGTCTCTGCGCTGCGACACCCGGGAAACCCCGCCCCCCAAATTCCACGCCCGCCCCCGAAATTCCACGCCCAGGGCTTCATGATCGGGTGCCTATGCCCGCAAGTCAGCCCCCCCCAGCTCCCGCGTCTTCACAAAAGATCGCGGCTGGCGCAGAGACGACACCGTCGCGGGGGCCCCCGACAGCCCCCCACTGCTCCCCCCCCCCGGGTTATTACCGCCCGCGTCCTGCCACGCGCTGGCCCCCCCGCTGCTGCCCCCCGCCCCACCCATCGTCCACTTCTTGCCCTCGCGCCGCCCCCGCCCGAGTATCGTGTTGGACAGCTCCACGTGCTCCATTTTTAGAAGCGTGTGGACTGTGCGATCAAACTCGGCCTCGTCCACGCTGGACACGCCCTCCGTCTCGCTGTACAGCACGTCCGCATGGTGCATGATGTCGGCAAACTTGACAAACAGGCGCCAGTTGGCGGGCTGGAACAGGTGCTCGCCCATGCGGAGGTACGTGAAGGCCTCCATGCGCGGGAGCGAGAGGTCGTGGAACGCATACGCGTTGTACACGATGTGCTGGTAGGCAAGGGAGTCGTAGCGGGGGAGCGCGTTCTCCCCCGCGATGGGCACACCCGCGCGCGCCGCGGTCCGCCGCACGTTGAGGAGCAGCTCTTGGGGTGAGCAGAGCGCCTCCCCGGGCTGCTCGTCATCGCGCATCTCGGCACAGGTGAAGTTGAGCACGGCCTTGTGCTTGGCGAGCATGCGCACGACGGACTCGTATCTGCCAGGGGTCAGGGGAGGGAGTAGAGGAGGTCAGGGGGGGAAGACAGCAGCCAAAGCTACTTGTTCATAGTTGAGTACATTGGGGGCATGTATCTGGCAAGCACGCAGGCGACCGACACGCAACTGGGAGGTAGAAGGAGAGGGGGAGTAGAGGAATGCGGGGGGAAGAGAGCCGCCAAGGACAGTCGTAAATAGTGGAGTACAAGAAGGGCATGCGTCTGGCCAGCTTGAGGGCGATCGACATGTAATGGGGGGTAGAGGGGGAGGGGGGGCAGAGGAAATGAAGGGGGGGGGAGAAGGGAGGGGGGCAGTGAACGGATGAGGTGAGCAAATGGCTGGGTGTTGGGCGAGTGCTTGTGGGAACAGCCCAAAGATCGCGGCTGTCGCCGCAAACCATCCCATCAGCGGTGGCAACTGTGGCCGGATAAGAGACATTAGGCGTCAGGCGGTGCCAGCTGGCAGGCAACCGGGTCGCTGTTGCCAAACATCGGGGGAGATATGCATGCGCGCATGTGCACTAGGTCTGCGCCAGGGGGAGTAGGTCAAAGGATCAAAGAGACAAAACCGACGTCATTACCGGGGATGTACATGACAAGTCCATTTATTAATGATTATTATTACAATTACAATACACCAGCATGGAGACCGGGTATGCAAAATAAAAGGAAGGGCAGAGGGGGAAAGAGGCATAAAAAAATTGACAACAGGCAGATGGCGCGTGCTCGATTCGTGCGAGAAAGAAGAAAAGGAGGCTAGGCAATGAGTTGAAAACATCATGCCCCCCCTGTCTCACCCAAATAACAAATGAACATTTGCTCTCCTAACCAACTGTGCCAAATATAGTCATTCCCCCCCCCCCCCCGGTTTTTATTCTTTCTTTCGTTCCCTCGGACACAACACAAAGAGCGTTCCCCCTCATCCACAGTGCCAATCACAGGTACTCTCATAGGTCCCCTTCTTTCCCGTTGTGGAAAGAAGAAAAATGCCTCCTCACCTTACCAATCTATTGTGCCACAACAGAAAGTGCCTCCACCCCCTTCCCATAACTGCCATAAATAGCTACTTTTCCCCTTAAATAAAAAAAAAGAAAGATCCACCCTCTTTCCCATCAGTGCCATCAACAGATACCTCCCGCTCCCTACCTGTTCTGCCACCACACCATGCAGGAGCCTGCATTAGGGTGCTATTTCTCCTTACCCGTTGGCAGCACTCATGGACACTGCCCCCCTACCCATGGTGCCATCGCTAGGTCCCCCCCCCCTCACCCGTTGTGCCGCCACGTCATGTAGTACCCCGCCGTGAGCTCCGCCGCGTGGGATGGGTGCTGGTACCACCAGTGGATTCCGGGGAGCTTGGCGTGCAGCTTGAGCCCGGTGTCGGCGAACGCGGCCGAGGCCGCTGTCATGACCCGGTCGCCGTGCGCGACTAGCGACTCCGCGTACCACTGCAGGAAGAAGTTGCCCTTGGCTGACTCAAAATGGTCTGCGCCCTCGGGGAGGCCGCTCCGGGGGAACTCGGCGACCTCTCGGTCGTTTATCGGCTTGCTGGCGATGACCGCGGACCATTTCTTGCCCAGGCCCTGGCCGCCGATCTTGCGGAAGAAGTTTGTGTCGTCCGGGCGGGACATGTAGTTCCCCGCACCCTTGGGGGGGCGGACGCCCCACTCCGCGGGCACGCCCGCCTGGAGCGCGCACGCACGGAGGTTTGCGCGCATGTAGCGGTCGTAGCACTGGAACTCCCCGATTCCAGGGAAGCGCCACCGGCCGCCATTCTCAGGGTAGGAGGGGTAGCGGAGCTCGCCCGCGGGGCCGAGGCCGATGGTGACCTCCTGGATGACGTCGCCGATGACATCCGCGAAGTTCTCGCGGAAGGAGCGCATGAAGTCATAGTAGATGGCAATGGGCGTGCGCCCGTGGAAGAGGGGGATGTTGTCGACGCCAAGGGAGAGGTACTCGCCGTTGCGCATGCCCAGCCTGGTGGTGGTGGTGGTGGTGGTGGTGGTGGTGGTGGTGGTGGTGGTGGTGGTGGTGGTGGTGGTGGTGGTGGTGGTGGTGGTGGTGGTGGTGGTGGTGGTGGTGGTGGTGGTGGTGGTGGTGGTAGTTGGTAGTAGTAGTGGTAGTTCTTGTTTTTAGTTGGTGGTGTTTGTGTGGGGATAGGCGAGGGCGATGACGATGGCGATGGCGATGACGGGGGCAAGGGCGGGGGCGGGGGCGGGGGCGGGGGCGGGCCGGGGGCCGGGGCCGGGGCCGGGGCCGGGGCCGGGCCGGGGCGGGGCGGGGGCGGGGGCGGGGGCGGGGGCGGGGCGGGGGCGGGGCGGGGGCGGGGGGCGGGCGGGGGCGGGGGCGGGGGCGGGGGCGGGGCGGGGGCGGGGGCGGGGGCGAGGGCGAGGGCGCGGGCGCGGGCGCGGGCGCGGGCGCGGGCGCGGGCGCGGGCGCGGGCGAGGTTGAGGGCGTGGGCGTGGGCGTGGGCGTGGGCGTGGGCGTGGGCGTGGGCGAGGGCGAGGGCGAGGGCGAGGGCGAGGGCGAGGGCGAGGGCGAGGGCGAGGGCGAGGGCGAGGGCGAGGGCGAGGGCGAGGGCGAGGGCGAGGGCGAGGGCGAGGGCGAGGGCGAGGGCGAGGGCGAGGGCGAGGGCGAGGGCGAGGGCGAGGGCGAGGGCGAGGGCGAGGGCGAGGGCGAGGGCGAGGGCGAGGGCGATCATGAAAACAACAAGATTTACAATGACGATGGTGTTGCAGGACGCAGTGGAAGGTTGGGGCAGGGGGGGGGGGGGGGGGGGGAAGGGCAGGGCAGGCGTAGTGAAGAGGATGGGTACAACAGGGAGAGCATGGTCAAGCAGTGGGTGTCAGCAGGCAATCAAACAGAGCGTGTCAGCAGGCAGGCAAACAGAGCGCGTCAGCAGGCAGGCAAACAGAGCATGTGAGCAGGCAAGCAGAGCATACTGGCAGTCACTGGAACAACTTGTAATAAAAAAAGGATGCTTGCTGCCATTCACGGGAAGGGGGTTGTGCAACCCATCGGGGTGCTCGTATGCTGCCACTCACCGCAAGGGTTTTGTACAACCCAGGGGAGTGCTGGCGTCGGAGACACGCAGGCGTGCACTAGTGGTGGAATCGAACGCATCTGGGAAAGGTAGGCAGTTCCGCTAAATGCGGATTGTTAATTCCACAAGGCACTAGATACTATTGGAAGGGAGCGCAAACAGAACCGCCTTCAGCACTTTTAAGGCTTTAAAGAGAAAGAAAAGTCATGCTCGCGCACGCGCCCCCCCCAAAAAAGTTTTCAGCGATGACTCAAACAGTTAACAAGAAAACGTCGGCGACGGGTCCAATCCCTCAGTCCTTACCTGGCTGCCAACCGGGCTGCCAGCACGCAATCTCTCCTGCCACATAACCAGCTAACCAACCCAAGAACCAGCTCACCAACCCAAATGACCAGCTAACCAACCCGAGAAACCAACCAAGGATGCCACCCTCTTTCCTGCCTCTCCCCCGCCAGATCAATCCCCCCCCCACTCCCTTAGCGCCGCCGTGGCCTTCATGTCTTAGCCCTCATCCTTCTACGGATGCCGCACGGTGGCATGGCACTGGTTGCCGCAAACAAGCGGCACCACACTGCCAACCACCCAGCTCGCTGCCACAATTTTATAACCCAAACCCTATGGGGTTTGCCTTGCCAAGCACTAGCATACTGTACTAGACCCATTGGTCAATATACTGGTCACTACCATGCTTGGGCGGTTGCCTTGCCAAACCCAACTGTCCTCGCCCCCCTTGTCAAGCACATGGGCACAACCCCTCGGGAATATCCTGGTGCTTCCCGGTACAGCCGGCGCCCCGTACGGCATGCTGTTATTTGTTAGGATACTATTTGTTAGGATAATCCACACAGCCACAGTGGCCCCACTAGCGTGACGCGCACACTCACTTGTCGGTGTACAGCACATCCGGGTTTTCCTCTGCTGCCTCTAAGACCCATCGCGGGAGGCCGACCTGGCAGCAGTCGCCCACGTTGCCGCCACACGCGTGGAACGACATGACTGCCTGCACCCGCAACCCTGCTGCCTTGATCAGCCGCATGAGGGCCTTGTACGCGGACCAGTCGTAGTGCTTGGGCCGGTCAGCCTCCACGATGCCCCACCACACGTCGACCATCACGCCGCGCACGCCGATCATCTTGAGCGCGCGCAGGCCCGCGTTCAGGGCCTTGACGTGGTTCAGAGTGTTCACTATAGTGACCGTGTCGAGCGGCAGCATCACATACATGGGGACCGACTGGAGGGTGGGAGGGTAAAGTGCGGGCAGGGGATCAGAGGGGGGGCAGGAGGAGGGAGAGAATGGGGTTAGAACTGGTAATTGGGACTGATTACTGGGGGTATTAATGAAATAGGAAAGGGGGGGGGGGTATAAGGAAAATGGGAAAGAGGGGGGGGGGGGGGGGGAAGGGAGAGAGGCACTGCGGGAAGGAAAAGGGGGGAGGGAGGGGTAGCAGCAGCACACCAAGGCATTCACAGTCACCACGCATGAACCACGCATGAATCTTTGGCAACAGATTGGGCTGGCGCATGAGTTGCCCAATCTGTGGACCGCCCACTCAGGGGTGACCTATTCATGCTTAACTGAGATAACTGAGATAACAGGTACATGCAGAACTATTGATATTCAGATACCCTGGATGTTTTTTTGTTTCGCGGCTTTTGAACGGTCATTCAAACAATCTATCTATGGAAAAAAATATCTACGGGCCAGGCTCAACGCTGCCTCACTAATTAATGAATTAATTACTAATCACGTAGATTGCGTCACGTAGGTACCAATAAAAATAAAGGAAACTTCGACCCCTTTACACAACGGGGAGGAGCCTCCACCCTGCCGCATACAAAGCCCAGACGGCATCGGTGCCCGTGTAGGGCGCTTGGCCAAGAACAGCCAAGTGAAAAGGAGGGGGAGGAAATGGCCAAGAGAAAACAGTCATATAAGGGGTCTAAGAGAATGATTGGTCAAGAGAAAGGAGTGACAGGGGAGGCACCGCACCACCAAGTGGACAGGGGTGAACCCCGCAAGAGTGAATTTTCAATGGAAAGGGGCCTGTGGTTGGTGGAAAAGGGCATCGGGTGGTGGAACTGGGCATGCGGGCGGGGGAAGGGGCGTCGGGTGGTGGAAAGGGGCATGTGGGTGGGGCAGCCACGGATCGATAGAAGTAGCAGTCACAGCAGGATGGGCAGGGAAAGGGGCTGAGGGAGAGAGGTCGTCCGAGTTACATGCAGCGCCACCATAGGCAGGAGATCTAGCAAATAACATCAAGGGATTAAGAAGATTTAGGTAATTGGGTAGCAAAAAGGGGCAGCATAAAGGGTATTGACAATTTTAAGGTGATTGGGCGACAGGACGTGGATTCGACGGAGTTGCGTCATTGGGCCGCAGACAGGGGATTCTGGGTGGCACATGAGCAGATGATGGGTGACACGTTGGGTGTGGCCCCTCCCATGCCAACCCAGGGGTCGCAACGTTTCACAAGCTCCCACATCTTACATTCTCGTCCTCGGGACACGTGGTCAAACTGGGCAACGGCAGGTCTTGGGCCTCGGGGAGCGGCGTGTACTGGATCGCCGCCGCCGGGTCGGCTTTCGACGCGTCGTCGGAGCGAGCGAAAAGAACCGTTCCTCGTGACGCCC
The DNA here is from genome assembly GCA_009746045.1 of Mesostigma viride. NCBI lineage: Eukaryota > Viridiplantae > Streptophyta > Mesostigmatophyceae > Mesostigmatales > Mesostigmataceae > Mesostigma > Mesostigma viride. The sequence continues at coordinate 107,984 of RPFO01001313.1, read as the reverse complement.
TCTTGGGCCGAGCACGGGGGATTCCTTGAAGTAGATGGACCTCTCTCCGGGAAAGCACGCTGAGCAATGCGTGATCTTTTCGACAGCGGCCAATTAGGGCGCGCGGAGGAGTCGATTGGACAGAGCTTCGCCGTCCCGCGGAGGTAGGAGCGTAATCGCTGGTGTGGGAATGGATACGCCTGGGTCGCCATTGGTAACGGCTTGGCACGCTCCCGAAGGAGGTGGACATCCCATTCGCTGGGGCGGTCATACCTGGGGCGATACCTGAAAGCCTAGTACATGTGTGCCGAGGTGTCCGTGTTGCGCGACAATTCTACACCCATTACGCGCCGATAACATAGTTGGAGTTCCTTTACCCATGTCTGCAGGGGTGGAAGCTAACCGCCATGGAAAGAAGCCTTCCATGTGCTCTTGCCCGCCATGATTCGCTTATCCGATTCTACGTGCTGCACTCCATGGTTACCTTATCCAAAATTATCCCATAATTGAACCTACCTCCCAACATCTCTCTTCCCAATTATCCCAATGGGAAACCGACAGCCCGTCCATTGCTTCTTTGTCCGCATGTGGCATGGCCATTGGCCACGATGACTAATATCAATTCGGAGCCGGGAGGCCATGGGGACCGCACACGGCATCGCCCCACCCAGTACCGGACTACCGGTACGTCGTACCAGCGATCAAACTGTAGAACGCTTGGCTCTCGCTCGTGACTACCGTCGTCTGCTGCACCACAGCCGAAAGCCTCGGTAGCCAAGGCCGGCCTGATCTGCCGCTGATCCCGATGACGTGCTACTGTCCAGAATCTCCAGTTGCGCCCACTGCCGTGGGTTGTACATTAAAGCACCCGGCACAGGTAATTGCAGAAAACTATGGGGAAACGGGAAGTTAGCGTCCGGCCTGACTGGTGGGCCGGCCGTTACGGTGAACTGCCGCCCCTGAAGCCCCGCAGGATGCGCTGACATCGAACTCGCGGTGTAAATTGGGCTTTCCGTGCACTCAAAACGGCAAAGCACCAGCACGATACGGAATGGATCTAGGTGGAATGCCATCTAGGTGGAATGACCAATTATCACTACAAAAAAAAAAACATTATTATTATTTTGATTTTTGTGTGTGATGAACCAGGGATAACGTCTATGATCCCGTACTATCCCGTACATGATCCATCCAGGATAACAGGATCCATCCATCCATCCCATCCACCGAATTTTGTGCATAGTCGCAAGCAGAAGGGTTGCATGCAAAATGTGCTCCGCCACCGTGGTCAAGTTAATTAGAACGCACTTCGTTTGATTATCTGCCACCACCACGATCCCGACAACGATTTTTTTTAAAATCCCCATTTATTAATGATTTCCTGGAGTATGCATCCGATTATGCGCTCTGTTTTGCTCGCATGACCACTACATCACAACTCACGAGCCATCGGCCAGTTAAATGCAAGCTTCCCGCGGAAACTTCGTTTGCTGCCAAAATTGCCCATACACAAGAATGATTGAGTTACGCGGGATACACGAGCTGTGGGTCCTAGAATTTGCAACAGTATAGCTGCATTCCAGTGCCGCATGCAATCTCGGGGTCGCCCATGTATGCCCCTGCTTAGTCTAGAAGTCGCTTAACAACGCCACTGTGCGCAGCGCAGCGCACCCCTGACAGTTTTTTAGAGCAGTCATCTGTGGATGTTATAACGCATGCGGAAATCTCTGCGCAGTGGTCCTGTTTGTCTAACAATAATAACCCCGGTGGGGAACTAGGCTATGGACAAGCGTGTGTTTGAATTCTCGGGAGGCCGGACTGTGGAATTATGGTGCCGACGGCATTTCGCCGGCATCACCGAGGACAATGCGGCCGCTCCCCACGACGATGGCATCGGCACAGGCCACCGGGTGTGGCCCGCGTCGTCGGTAATCTGCAAGTACATCGAGCAAGACGACCTGTCTCGCGTCAGGGGTAAAACCGTGCTGGAAGTGGGCGCCGGGCCAGGGCTGTGCGGCCTGCTGGCGGCCCAGGCCGCGTCGCGGGTCATCCTGACCGATGTCGGCCCGAACGTGCTGTCCTTGCTGGAAGCCAACGCAGCGCTGTCCCCGCGCGCGGACATCATCGAGGTGCGCCCGCTAGACTGGGCCGCGCCGGTTTCTGCTGGCATTTCGGGCGTCGACCTGGTCCTGGGCAGTGACGTCACGTACACGTACGGCCACATCAACATGCTGGTGGGGTGCCTGCGCCAGCTGTTCGACGCGGGGGCCGTCGAGCCGCATGCGCAACTATTAATCGGCCACGGGTGCCGCTGGAACGTGGACATCGAAGGTAGTTACGCTTCCTGTTGCTATTCACGTGCCTATCTATAATTAGCAGCCACATACGCAACGCTGGAACGTAGACATTACATGTAGTTACATTTCCTGTTGCTATTCGCGTGCCTATCTATAATACGTGTTCCCACGTGCGATATCTTCGCCGATACATGAATCCTATCGAGTATAACGATAGTGCACCCAACCTGAGAAGTGCCCGCCGTTGCATCGTTTCTCGTCTCCTGTGCCATTTCTTTCCTCCTCCCTTTCTCCCCTCCCCGCCTCCTTTCCTCCCTTTCTCCCCTCCCCGCCTCCTTTCTGCCCTTTCTCCCCTCCCCGCCTCCTTTCCGCCCTTTCTCCCCTCCCCGCCTCCTTTCCGCCCTTTCTCCCCTCCCCGCCTCCTTTCTGCCCTTTCTCCCCTCCCCGCCTCCTTTCCGCCCTTTCTCCCCTCCCCGCCTCCTTTCCGCCCTTTCTCCCCTCCCCGCCTCCTTTCCGCCCTTTCTCCCCTCCCCGCCTCCTTTCCTCCCTTTCTCCCCTCCCCAGACGACGCGTTCCCCGCCACCTGCCTCCAGCACCTGATCTCGACGGCAGAAACCGCGGGCTTCCACCACGAGGTGCTGGAGACCTGCTCCGTCCCGGACGATTTCGGCGGCGTGATGGAGATCGTGCTGGTGAGCCTGCGGCGCGCAGGTGCCGCTACAGACTCACAGTGGCCCTTGAAAGACCTTAACTTATAACGGCGGTGTGGTGGAGATTTTCTGATGAGCCTGCGGCGTGCGGATAGGCGACGTTTTGGCAGCTCTACGATTGGGAAGGCAGTTTGACGATGGGGAAGGCTGTTTAGCGATGGGGAAGGCAGTTTGACGACGGGGAAGGCTGTTTAGCGATGGGGAAGGCTGTTTAGCGATGAGGAAGGCTGTTTAGTGATGGGGAAGGCCTGTATGGTCTGATGCTCGTATATGTCCGAAGAAGAGGTTGTTACCTGTAATGGTGCGCACGTTCCCCAGGCTATGGCCTGACCCATCGTGTCTGACGTTCGAACTGAGGTGACAACCTGGAAATACGCAGCGGCCGGCGCCCTGAGAACACGTCGCCTTTTGTCGTCCACTTGATTTGACAGTGATCGCCGGTGCAACCACTGGATGCTCAACCCTTATCACATCTTTGGTTACCATGTGCATGCGATGATGCTTGACCAAAGGCATGCTTGCACGTGGTTATAATAGTGTTGTCTCTTTGATAATAGTGTGGCAGGGCGGGGGTGGCAGGGTGACCCACGTACCCGAACGTGGTTGGATGGTTCTAATCAGCGGCACATTATTATTACCACAGAGCACCAACTACAGACAGCACTATTGAGTATCACTGTTGGAACATCAGTGGCTTTGGGTAGTAATGTACTCATTGTACTGGGGCAGGAGAATGTGCAGTACACCCATACTGCACTGCCTCCAGGTGCGGACACGCGGCCCTATTGTGTGGGCTATATGGCACCGTGCTAGTTGAGTGACCCGTTCACGATTGTATACTGCATTGCAAGTCTAATTAATTAATGAATTAATTAATTGCGAGGCAAGTTGTAACAGGCAGTGACTGGGTACACGCAGTGCGACGCATGACGTTAGGCAACTAGTTGCTTATAGGCTGGCAAAAGCCCCTGAGTCCATTGGCCCAACATGGCTTATGTGACCTCCGACCGAATGACCTGGTCAGTATGCAGAAGTGATGCCGCCACAGAGGTGGCCGGAGACCTCGTTGTAATAAGTACGTGCGTGGCATGCTGTCGCGTGCCGGTCCATTACGTTCTTATTTACGCGCGGGTAAACTATTGTGACGTGACTTTTACGTCCGTGGAACCTTTGCGGTTTACTTTACCGCTCTGTCTTGGCGCCGCGCCGCGGAATCTCGCGTCCGCTGAATCGTCGGCGGATCTTCTGAATTTGTCCAAGTGCGAGTGCGTTCGCATTTGCGGCAGTGGGCTAAGGGGGGATTTGGGCTACCGGTCGTCACCGGGGCAGTCCATGTGCTGGCGCGCGCCACTAAGGCAGGCCAGGCATGTTGGGCTGGCTGCCGGGCCAGTGATCACGTGCTCAGACTGCCAGGACTACAGCGAGGGGCATGCCAGACTTTGTGGAGAACGACCAGGGCTACACGTGAAACGGCGCGAACGGTCAGCACGCTTTGAGCAGCGGTGCCTGAGATGGCCGGCAATTTAGCCTGGTTAATTTCTGATTGCGGCAGCGCTTTTTAGTGTTGCAAAATATCTACAAGTTGTTTAGCTTGTGCTTGGAAAGATTTGTTCATGAGATTTGGTTTGTGTCAGGCAAGCACCTGATCTAACGTTTAAAAAGCCGTGGCTAGATTTGCGGAACCTTGTTCAGCGTATTTTGGTCGTCACTGGCTGATGTCATGTTGGAAAGGTTAGCTTGCGCGGGTTAAAAGGATGAACAGTCGGCCATTGTGGTCGTTGTTCGTTCAGTTTTCACTTCACAACGACGCAGTTTGTCTTCATGTGTTTAACTAGTAGAACAACCCGGCCGCAACCTCCGTGATGGTTGCGAGATTGTTTTTCATGGGTCGAGGCGAGATAGGCATACAAGTTAAGCCTTTTTGGATTTGTCTCGAGAACAGTCGTCGCAGGGACTACCAGTATTGTAGATTCGCCTGGGCACTGTCGGTAGCTTAGGGTGAGAGCGGTTGGCTGGCCGGGTGTTGGCATACCCCCCCGATTTCTGGCCTGCGCTGGTTGTCTCCTTGATACATCCGGACAAGGCCAACTTCCGTAAGGAGAGCGGGTAGCGGATGTTCATGGTATTGGACATGCCGGACTTGCTTGCTCGAAGCTAGGCAGGCCAGGGGCTGGAATCAGCCAGTCTTTCTTGTTGATGAACATTGCATGGTTTTGGCTTAAATGTATTCTCAATTTCATTTGTGAATAACAAAATCTTGTTAAGCGTTATGTCATAAAGGTCGGTAGGAACTGCTCTTGCAACGGGTGGCTGCCAGTGGGGCAGAGCCCACACATCTTCTTCCGTATGAAAAGGGAGGCCTATTGAGCTTGGCTGATCTTGTTTGACTATGCTAGGGAGACATAGAGCCATGTTATTTGGTTCCCTGAATTTATCATTGGTCTTTGCCCGCATGGTAATTGCAGTGGATATGCATTTAGACCGCGCATGGGGCCAAGGGGGGAGGCTTCTGCACGGTAGGCGACAATGCGCATAGGCACGCAAGTACTTACTTTATGCGCCACGGAGTACTATGCTAATCTCGTTAGGAAAGAAAATCTGAACTAATCTCAGTAGTTAAGAAAATAATTAAACAAACAGACAAATAAGCCTGCATCATGCCCCAGCCTGCATCACGCCCCCAGCGGGCTAGAATAGCAATAGCCCTAGCTTGTAACCATTGGCGTCACTGCCGCTAAGGCAGCCATGCCTAGCTGTGCCAACACACCTAGTCACGTGCCGCCAACGCACGGTACACAACCAGCCATAGCCTTAGCCTAGTCCTAGTACAGCCATGCTACGCCCTGGCTATGTTCAGATTACTTGCCCACGCTCCTTGCTATGATATGCTCACATGGGTCTTATTGCACCCACAGTTTGCCGGATCGTTAGCCTGTCCTTTTCGCTAGCCGCGCCCGATTGCAGCTGTGGCATGCCTTTGGCATGAAGGAGACTGGGGGTCTCTGCCCTTTCTCCTGTAGTGCACACACAGGGATTAAAAGCACTTCGGTGCTCCGTGACTCCCCAACGGGAGCACGAGTTTAATTAATTAATTAATGCCCCAGCCTCTGGGACGCTCTATGGGCTGTACTTGCTCGCGCTCGCGTCCCCACTCCCCTGATTACCGTCATCCGCACGCTGTATGAGGGGTCGACCACTTCGGTGCGCACTCACCACGGCATTACCCCGCCATGCCCACTGCAGACCGGCGTCTGGCAGGGTTGCGTCCTGTCGCCGTACCTGTTTATTATTGTAGTGGATTATGTTATGCGCCAGGCACGTGCTCGCTTTGCTAGCATTGCAGGCCGTGCCCCTGGCCTAGCGATCACGAACGAGCTTGGGGAAGGGGGCCGACTAACAAGCAGAATTTACTAGCTGACCTCATTTATGCCGACGACATCACGCTCATCGAGAAGCCGGAGTCTGCCCAACTTTGGCTGGACTGCCTGGCGCTCGAGGCTCGGGCGGTTGGTCTAGAAATCAGCCCCAAAACGGAGGCCCTGGCCCTCGGCATGGCAGGGCCCCCACCCACACTCCGCCTCTTAGACGATGCCGAGGTCAACTACCCTCCTTCAGGCCGCTTCAAGCTGCTCGGCAGTTGGCTTCCCGACTGCCGAGGACGACATGACGACACGGATCGGCATGGCGTGGGCGCACCTCCATGACCACCGCCGCTGGTGGAGCAACCCCGCCCTACCCCGGATCGTCAAGCGTGACCTCTTCAAGGTCGTCATTCTGACGATCCTGACCTACGGCGCCGAGACGTGGACACTGATGCAGGAGCTGGAGCAACGAATCGACGGCGCCTCACCAAGATGCTGCGCAAGGCCCTTAACATCCCCTTTGGTTTGCACATTAGTAATGAGGATTTGTACGCTGATTTGCCCTATGTTTCCCACATTATTAGGCACAGGCGCCTGGGCCTAGCCGGGCACCTGGCCCGCACAGATCAGGTAGATACATCAGATAGACTAGCTGGCACCAAGCCCGCCCAGCCTGGGCGCTATGTCCTCACCTGGCGTGCCCCCGGCCGCGCGCGGCAGGGCCGCCACCCGTGGACTTTTCTGATAGACTCGGCATGGACATGTGCTACACTAGACGTGACGGGCTCACCCCCGGGCAGCCTCCTGTTTGTCTGTAATATGGAGGCAGATGGTGCGCAAGGATAGATGGCAAGTAGTGATGAAGGAGACCACCCCCAAGCCTGTGGGGGCTCCGCGTGTGACCAAGTATGGCAGTCATAGCGATTCGGGCCGCGGTGCCCACACCCCTGTAACTAGGACCTAGATAGCTTATACCATCCATTCCATCCCATGTTCCCCTCCCACTGAGGACTTATGCTCACGTGACGCAGTCACGTGTCTATTAATTATTAATTAATTAATTAATGCCCCAGCCATTCACTACTAGATGGGGATACATTCCTCATCCGAGCTGTCCTCTACTGTAATACATGCATGGCAGACGCGAGGCGGTAGTGTAGCGCCTGTCCTCAGGGGCAATAACCTCTACCTGCGGACTTCTATACGGCCCTGGCTAGGAATGGGCCGTGGGGACCAGGCCGGGGATCGAAAACAGGATCATATACCCTTCAGAAAGGTGCTTATATCGCATTAATGGCAGACCTCGTGGACTGCACGTGCTTAACTCTAAGTGCCCATGCAGGCAGTCGGGCACTGATGAGCAAAAAAACAGAGGCCACGACCGTCAAGTCAACAGAGGCGCAACTGGGACCTGCGGGCTGGAACCGGTGCTCAAGGCCGCCATCTTGGAGGCCTACGCCTGTGCTCAGGACGCGGAGGCGGCCCAGTGCATCGCGGACGCCAAGGCCTGTCAGGCTCAAGGAAGGAAGGGAGGGAGGGAACGAGGGATCGAGGGATCGAGGGACGAACTAGCTTGACTCGTACTCGGTACAGTGGATGGAAGTGTGATGGGAACGCGGGACGTGATGGCCGGTGTGGATCGCTTTTATCAACATCAATGTCAATGTGTGATCATTATCGCATGGCCCGAAATGGTGTATACGCATTCTTTGCATGGAACCCCAAGATTGGGGCCTGTGCTTGATTATATTCAATAATTCACTTGGGTAATAGCACAAGATTTACCAGAGCCACACCAAATCTTTTACGTAGAAATGCCATGGACCAAAACTTTCGCATGAAGCGTGGGTAGAGTGCTAAATATTCACGAGTCCTCTACCCTTTGCCGCAAACCCGCATGCCAAGGCAGAGAGATTGAGTGCGAATGAATCCATAAGAGCTAAACTCGCATCAACCACCGCCATGAATTCTGTGACACCGAAATGGACAAAAAAAAGCTTTACACACTTTGTACAAACTTCTACTACCCCCTACACTCTTCAAACACACGAAGCATGTACACGTAGTGTCTTGCGATCAGTATTGTTGCAACTCTTAGTACGCATACACTTAGCACATTACAACATCATATATCTATATATAATATCTATACTACCTTATTCGCACACAGTATGCAAATAATCGACATACAATAAGAACCCTCTAGGAAAGTAACACTCGGGGAAAAAAAAACAGAAAACTTCACAAAAAGCCGCGAATTGCGGTTCGTAGAGGGCCCCTCATTGCCATGTGAAGAACACGCCTTCACGCACGAGGCAGGCATGCCAATAATGCACATCCGGCGCCTTGCCGTTCTTTACGGTCGCTCCACGTAAGAAAAATCGCAGAAGATGCCACATAAAGGGTTGCTCCCGGTCAGCGACGAAATCCCCCGGCCTCCCTTTCGAGTTCATGCCAGCATCCAACCCACTACCACAAGAACGACAGCTTCCAGCCTTGCCTCCAGAAAATCGCCGGGCAGTCAAGGGCCGTGCCCAATAATGTGACAACCTGCATCCTCTTACTGCTGTTGTGTGTTAGGTGACGCAGTCACGTGCTTTCAATAAGTTCTGCCCATCCCCACCCGACCACTCACATACAGGCAAAAGACACCCTAGAACAAGGGTGACATCATGGCCCCACGGACATGAGGGGGGGGTTCATGAGGGGTGGGGGGGTGGGGTTATGGCCGCGTGCCCCCTCTAGGAATGCCCGGCGTAACATCATCCTGCGCCCCCTCCCTCGGATGCCCACGTGTCCCCCTTCCCTTCACGTCGTACCACCGTCCCCTCACTCCCGTGCCCTTCCCACGCCCTTTTCGCGCAAAGCTCTGCAACGCTTCCCCGCAGGAAGGGGTAGCCTGCGAGACAATTCTTGGCTACTCTTAATGTATCATGCCCCCTCACTTTGACGCCCCTGCGCACTGTAGGGGTCCCACACTTGACATCCATTTCCCCCCTCTAACTTTGACGCCCAAGCGCCCTCGTTTCCCATCGTAGCGCGCCGTCCTTGACATCCCATCTTCCTCCCCTCCTTCCTCCCCTCACTTGGTCAGCTTCAGCGCGCCCGCGCGGTCTCGTTTCCATCCCCTTCACTCCTGACGTCCATCTCCCCGCCTCCTCACTTGACGTCCATCTCCCCCCCCCCCCCCCCCCCCCCCCCCCCCCCCCCTCACTTGACGTCCATCTTCTCAATGCCGTCCCAGTTGACTGCGCCCTCCACCAGGCTCTGCTTGATCGCGTCCATCACCTTGAGCGTGGACGCCTTGGCCTCCCCGAAGAGCGACTGCTGATGCACTGTCACCTGGCTGACCGCTTCCAGCGCGGACTCGTAGTCCTGCTCCTCCACGTGCACGAAACAGGCCTCCATGCGGTCACACATCTCAACGTGCGTGGGGGTGGCCACGTCGCGCCTGCCAGGGGGGGGGGGGGGAGAAGGGGGGGGGAGGGGGGGGAGAAGGTGGACAGGGAACCAAACGCGCCCACAAGGTTGAGAATTGAGCTAGAGGACAAGAGTTAAACGTCGATGTTGAAGCACATACTGGGGAGGCATCGACATGAACCCATGTCTCTGGAGGCATGAGTTCCGGCGACTCAGTGACCTTTGACCTTTGACCTCAATCCTTAAACGCAGGCGCACCAGCATATCCGCACGATTCCGACACGCCACAACCAGAAGGTGTTTACCTCCGCATGCTTACAAAAGGCATGCCACAATCCATCCTTTTGCAAGACCAGGCATCCTCTGCGTGCCTGAACCTGTGGGAGAGCGGCAAAGAGACACGTCCCGGAACAAAGAGGGCAACGCCCAGCGAACAAGGAGGGCAACGCCCAGCGAACAAAGAGGGCCAAGATAGCCAGGGTTTACGGGCTGCTTTACTTCTGGTGATGCTGCTCATGGACCGGACCCACATATGGGCAATGCATCGGTATATGGCAAACTCTACTCCTCTAGATACTCTCCGTGTGCGTACTAGGGTTGGGTCCCCCGGGACCAGGACCGGGACCTGGTACTCCCGGAACCCTGTCAAGGGGCCGGGATCAAGGGACCGGGAGTATCGGAGAATGTGAATTGAGCAAGTAGCGGTACATGGAGGGAGGGGATGTAACTGTGTGATCTCGTAGACCATGACGTACCTTGTGTACATGTACTCTCCATACCTGTGTGAAATACTGGATTCATGGAGGCATGTCTCCGTACCTGCGTGACATACTGGGTCATGGATGAGTGCATCACTCACCGGCACAGTATCTCGTAGACCATGACGGGGAGGGTGGCGCTACAGGTACAGAACACACCATCCCTTATGTTTACTACCATGCACCGGCACAGGACCTCGTAGACGATGACATATCTCATGTAACCTACTCTATGCTATGCAACTGTGTGACATACTGGATCATGGCTGCATGCATCACGCACCGGCACAGGACCTCGTAGACGATGACATATCTCATGTAACCTACTCTGTGCTATGCAACTGTGTGACATACTGGGTCATGGCTGCATGCATCACGCACCGGCACAGGACCTCGTAGACCATGACGGGGAGGGACTTGCCCTTGACTGCCACCTTGCCGTGCAGGAAGCAAACAAACTGGCTCCGCAGAGTCTCGTACACACCCTGGCTGAGCAAGTTCCTTGCGCCTGGGGGGGAAGAAAGTTGGCAACCAGGAAAGCCAGGCCGGTGCGTGGCAGGGGGAAAAAGAGGGAAGAAAATTTTCGTCAGTCGTTGAAAGCTGCGGTCAAGGACGTGATGGCACTTCTTTAATGAGCAGCGGTTGGTGGCAGAGAGCGGGGAAGGGGGTGGGGGTGGGGTGGGGGACGGGGTTGCGTACTAGTCGTCAAACTATCAGAGCCACTGGTCGCAGAAAGATAGAGTGTCATGGGTGGCTATATGGGTGGGTGTGGTGGCGACGCGGTGGGCCGGCATGCGGTAAGATGGCGAGAGGATCCCATGCGTGGCATGCCATCATAAATGTCGATCGTGAACGGATACTAAAAAATCGGGGATGAGCTAGGTCAGAAAAAAAAGAAAGTGCTGAAAACAGTGCTGGGCTATGCTGCGAGGACAAATCGGACTCTGGAGGAAAAGGGGAAAAATGAGGTATGATTAGAAACATGGAAATGAGGGCGCGGGGGGAGCGACGGTGGATGATGGTTGATCAAAGCTTCACCAAAGCTTGCATGATATGCCTTTTGTGATGTACCCAGCACGATATGCCTTTTGTGCACAGAATGATATGCCTTTGTAGCGCACTGTGGTGCTAATTGAATTTTAACAAGTACAGCGAAAAAACTGCGAAAAATAGTTTAAAGCAAAACGGAGCCCTGTGCTCTGCTCAATGGGTACATTATCGTATTTTTCAAATAATAATTTTACCAAAGTGCTTGCAGAGCGACTCGAGGCGCGCCGCCAGGTTGACGGGGTCGCCCACGATGCCAAACTTCATCTTCTCTTGCGACCCGATGTTGCCCGAGTAGACCTTGCCCACGTGGATGCCGTAGCGGGGCCACACGGGGGGCACCTTGCTCGTGGCCCAGCGGCTGTTTAGGGTCACGAGCCGCTCCAGCTGGCGCTCCATCGTCTCCACCGCCTGGAATTGTATAGTAAGCAATTGCGGTATATATGTAGTAAGCGATTGTTAAATAGAAAACAAGACAAGGGGTAGTCGATTGGTGCTAGAAGGTCAGCCACACGCGGCGCTTTGCCGTGTTCACGGCCCGGGTTTTGTCGATCAAAGACAGGGAACAGGAACTAAGGGCCTATAAGATCTTGCAAAGTGATGAGTCAACAAAACCATGCTTTCCAGCTGGCGCTTCGAAATCCACGTGGCCTATTGAAGACGAAGGCGAACGTCCATACTACGAATATTACAGCAAGGGTCAGAAATGCAACGCGCCCCATTCACTGCTCCCCATTCATTGGTACTTTTCGATTTACTATCAAAGTGGCATTTTTAAAACATTGTGGAGCGAGGGGGCAACGGGGTCATGTTAGAGGACGCCTTGGCTTCCATGGCCTCTGCCGCTTGTGCTCAAGTAGCATATACACAACAATTGGCCAGGCTTGTTGTATTTGGAGTGCTGTTGCTGTGCTATGTTGTTGCTAATTTCCCCAGAGTACACCGCATGCATGCATGCATGCATGCATCCCCGAGCCGCCTCCAGGTTAGGGATGGAGGGGCAGGGCTGCTGGTCGACAGCATGCTGCTCACCCTCCCCACTCACACGAACTAGGTGCCACAAAGCTCTTCACTGACTACTGGAGATGATGAGTGAGAGATGACCACTGTTGAGTGATAGCGACCAAATATGGGGATACAAACACTAGACAGATAACAAAGGGTAGGCAGTAGTGTACGGTCAATGTCAAGGAGACCAGCGCAGGCCAGGAATCAGGAGAATCCGGACGATGGACTCGGGAGTATACGGACAATGTGGCGGGCACTCACCATGACCTTCTGTTTCGACTCCAATAGACATAGGAGGCCATACAGTGAACTAGTACAGTAGGAGTAACGCAACATCAACGACGCATGCACCACAAGCTCATGGTCTAGCACAGATAACAAAACACATTTGACGCACTAGCATGGGCATTAGTAACGTGCCAGTCCCTCATCCCGAGACCGTGGTTGGGCACATAGAGAGATATACTACTAGTATGAGTAGTATACTATAGTGAACTAGCACAGCACGAGTACCACATCATCATTCACGAATGCTCACCATGAGCTCGTGGTTGGGGACCGGCTGTGGCGAGTTCCTGCGATGGCAAACGAGCAAGTGAGAGTAAAAGGGTATATTCAACCCTCCCTTGCGTGGTCTTGTAGATTGTGTGTACGTCTTCGAACCCACAAAAGTGAGACATGGAGGGTCAAGACATAATGGGTCAAGACAAGGAGAAACCGGCAAGACGTGAACGGCGCAAGGAAGGGGCTGTGGGCATAGAATAGGGCAGATAGTAGGGCATAGAGTAGGGCATAGAATAGGGCATAGAATAGGGCACATAAAAGGGGCCGAAGATACTCCTAACTGTTTAGGTTTTTGCGGAGGCCTTTCAACGGACACACGCACCCTAATATATCGTGTACACACACGCAGCACGCGCACTAATCTATAATCGTTGCGCTCCCCTAATGCCCCCACTTGGTTGTTACTCAGTACTCAGCCTACCGCGTTATTACCTTGGGTTACCGGCGAGTGTTTATCGCCGGGTAATTCGTGCCAAACATTTATCCAGCATGCAGGTGGCAAAAAGGTTCCAACGCTAACTATTCTCACGTAGCCAGAGGATGCCAGGCCCACGGCTTCTAGCCCACGCCACGAAGAGGACACACGCCCGACGGCTCCCAGCCCACCTCACGCAGAGGATACGACCTAACAAACCAGCGGAGACTCGGAGAAGTCGAGGGGGTGGGTATGGTAGTTACATACAAAGACATAGGGAAATACGAGATTGTCTATACTAATGCCCAAACAAGGAGGGAAATCGCCCGACCTTATTGCATAACTGAACGCCATGATGCCTACCGCTACTGCTAGTTGCCTACCATAACGCCACGATGCCTACCGCTAATGCTAGTTGCGTACCAGAACGCCACGATGCCTGCACCATGATGCCGTCTGGACTATAGTGAGTGCGCACCAGAACGCCACGATGCCTGCACCATGATGCCGTATGGACTATAGTGAGTGCGCACCAGAACGCCATGATGCCTGCACCATGATGCCGTATGGACTATAGTGAGTGCGCACCAGAACGCCACGATGCCTGCACCATGATGCCGTATGGACTATAGTGAGTGCGCACCAGAACGCCATGATGCCTGCACCATGATGCCGTATGGACTATAGTGAGTGCGCACCAGAACGCCATGATGCCTGCACCATGATGCCGTATGGACTATAGTGAGTGCGCACCAGAACGCCACGATGCCTGCACCATGATGCCGTATGGACTATAGTGAGTGCGCACCAGAACGCCACGATGCCTGCACCATGATGCCGTATGGACTATAGTGAGTGCGCACCAGAACGCCACGATGCCTGCACCATGATGCCGTATGGACTATAGTGAGTGCGCACCAGAACGCCATGATGCCTGCACCATGATGCCGTATGGACTATAGTGAGTGCGCACCAGAACGCCACGATGCCTGCACCATGATGCCGTATGGACTATAGTGAGTGCGCACCAGAACGCCACGATGCCTGCACCATGATGCCGTATGGACTATAGTGAGTGCGCACCAGAACGCCATGATGCCTGCACCATGATGCCGTATGGACTATAGTGAGTGCGCACCAGAACGCCACGATGCCTGCACCATGATGCCGTATGGACTATAGTGAGTGCGCACCAGAACGCCACGATGCCTGCACCATGATGCCGTATGGACTATAGTGAGTGCGCACCAGAACGCCATGATGCCTGCACCATGATGCCGTATGGACTATAGTGAGTGCGCACCAGAACGCCACGATGCCTGCACCATGATGCCGTATGGACTATAGTGAGTGCGCACCAGAACGCCACGATGCCTGCACCATGATGCCGTATGGACTATAGTGAGTGCGCACCAGAACGCCACGATGCCTGCACCATGATGCCGTATGGACTATAGTGAGTGCGCACCAGAACGCCACGATGCCTGCACCATGATGCCGTATGGACTATAGTGAGTGCGCACCAGAACGCCACGATGCCTGCACCATGATGCCGTATGGACTATAGTGAGTGCGCACCAGAACGCCACGATGCCTGCACCATGATGCCGTATGGACTATAGTGAGTGCGCACCAGAACGCCACGATGCCTGCACCATGATGCCGTATGGACTATAGTGAGTGCGCACCAGAACGCCACGATGCCTGCACCATGATGCCGTATGGACTATAGTGAGTGCGCACCAGAACGCCACGATGCCTGCACCATGATGCCGTATGGACTATAGTGAGTGCGCACCAGAACGCCACGATGCCTGCACCATGATGCCGTATGGACTATAGTGAGTGCGCACCAGAACGCCACGATGCCTGCACCATGATACCGTATGGACTATAGTGAGTGCGCACCAGAACGCCACGATGCCTGCACCATGATACCGTATGGACTATAGTGAGTGCGCACCAGAACGCCACGATGCCTGCACCATGATACCGTATGGACTATAGTGAGTGCGCACCAGAACGCCACGATGCCTGCACCATGATACCGTATGGACTATAGTGAGTGCGCACCAGAACGCCACGATGCCCACACCATGATGCCGTATGGACTATAGTGAGTGCGCACCAGAACGCCACGATGCCTGCACCATGATGCCGTATGGACTATAGTGAGTGCGCACCAGAACGCCATGATGCCTGCACCATGATACCGTATGGACTATAGTGAGTGCGCACCAGAACGCCACGATGCCTGCACCATGATGCCGTATGGACTATAGTGAGTGCGCACCAGAACGCCACGATGCCTGCACCATGATGCCGTATGGACTATAGTGAGTGCGCACCAGAACGCCACGATGCCTGCACCATGATGCCGTATGGACTATAGTGAGTGCGCACCAGAACGCCATGATGCCTGCACCATGATACCGTATGGACTATAGTGAGTGCGCACCAGAACGCCATGATGCCTGCACCATGATGCCGTATGGACTATAGTGAGTGCGCACCAGAACGCCACGATGCCTGCACCATGATGCCGTATGGACTATAGTGAGTGCGCACCAGAACGCCACGATGCCTGCACCATGATGCCGTATGGACTATAGTGAGTGCGCACCAGAACGCCACGATGCCCACACCATGATACCGTATGGACTATAGTGAGTGCGCACCAGAACGCCACGATGCCCACACCATGATACCGTATGGACTATAGTGAGTGCGCACCAGAACGCCACGATGCCTGCACCATGATGCCGTATGGACTATAGTGAGTGCGCACCAGAACGCCACGATGCCTGCACCATGATGCCGTATGGACTATAGTGAGTGCGCACCAGAACGCCACGATGCCTGCACCATGATACCGTATGGACTATAGTGAGTGCGCACCAGAACGCCACGATGCCTGCACCATGATGCCGTATGGACTATAGTGAGTGCGCACCAGAACGCCACGATGCCTGCACCATGATGCCGTATGGACTATAGTGAGTGCGCACCAGAACGCCATGATGCCTGCACCATGATGCCGTATGGACTATAGTGAGTGCGCACCAGAACGCCACGATGCCTGCACCATGATGCCGTATGGACTATAGTGAGTGCGCACCAGAACGCCACGATGCCTGCACCATGATGCCGTATGGACTATAGTGAGTGCGCACCAGAACGCCATGATGCCTGCACTTGTACTATCACGATGCCGCCATGATGCCGTATGGACTATAGTGAGTGCGCACCAGAACGCCGTGATGCCTGCACTTGTACTATCACGATGCCGCCATGATGCCGTATGGACTATAGTGAGTGCGCACCAGAACGCCATGATGCCTGCACTTGTACTATCACGATGCCGCCATGATGCCGTATGGACTATAGTGAGTGCGCACCAGAACGCCATGATGCCTGCACTTGTACTATCACGATGCCGCCATGATGCCGTATGGACTATAGTGAGTGCGCACCAGAACGCCATGATGCCTGCACTTGTACTATCACGATGCCGCCATGATGCCGTATGGACTATAGTGAGTGCGCACCAGAACGCCATGATGCCTGCACTTGTACTATCACGATGCCGCCATGATGCCGTATGGACTATAGTGAGTGCGCACCAGAACGCCATGATGCCTGCACTTGTACTATCACGATGCCGCCATGATGCCGTATGGACTATAGTGAGTGCGCACCAGAACGCCATGATGCCTGCACTTGTACTATCACGATGCCGCCATGATGCCGTATGGACTATAGTGAGTGCGCACCAGAACGCCATGATGCCTACACTTGTACTATCACGATGCCGCCATGATGCCGTATGGACTATAGTGAGTGCGCACCAGAACGCCGTGATGCCTGCACTTGTACTATCACGATGCCGCCATGATGCCGTATGGACTATAGTGAGTGCGCACCAGAACGCCATGATGCCTGCACTTGTACTATCACGATGCCGCCATGATGCCGTATGGACTATAGTGAGTGCGCACCAGAACGCCATGATGCCTGCACTTGTACTATCACGATGCCGCCATGATGCCGTATGGACTATAGTGAGTGCGCACCAGAACGCCATGATGCCTACACTTGTACTATCACGATGCCGCCATGATGCCGTATGGACTATAGTGAGTGCGCACCAGAACGCCGTGATGCCTGCACTTGTACTATCACGATGCCGCCATGATGCCGTATGGACTATAGTGAGTGCGCACCAGAACGCCATGATGCCTACACCAGGATGCCGTAATGCCTGTATGCCTGTACTGATTGCGTACCAGAACGCCATGATGCCTACACCAGGATGCCGTAATGCCTATATGCCTGTACTGATTGCGTACCAGAACGCCATGATGCCGTCGCCGATGAAGTCCCCGATGACGCCGCCTGCAGCATGCACGAGTCAGCACGTTCAACCACCAACCTAGTCAGCTCGTTACGTCAGGCGTTGGCATTCGGCAGCCCCATGGTGGGGAACCACGCACACATGAACCCACAACAAATTGCTACTTTTGCCATTATTAGTACTATTACTACTATCATTATTATTCGTAGTAGTATTACTATTACTACTATCATTATTATTCGTAGTAGTATTACTATTACTACTATCATTATTATTCGTAGTAGTATTACTATTACTATTATTATTCGTAGTAGTATTACTATGACTACTATCATTATTATTCGTAGTAGTATTACCGCCAGTACTAGTATGCTTGTCAGTAGCAATGCGGGCGATAGACATAGGCCGTCTCACAAGGTGTAATAGGAATGCGATTAGAGGCATCCCGACACGTGCGTGAACGCTCCAAGCTCCATGCGCATGGGCTTGTGGTGCCCTGCTGCCTGGCGTACCAGACGCCCGAGTGACACGATAGGCCCCCCACGCACCCGACGCCTGGCATGTAGCAGGGCACTAACAGGTAGAGTTGTGCACAAACAGGTATAGCTGTACACTAACAGGTAGAGTGTGCACTAACAGGTATAGTGTCTACTAACAGGTAGAGTGTCTACTCGCGGCTGCCCCCCCCACGCACCCGACGCCTCGATGAGGGAGGACATCTCGGACAAGTAGTCCTCCAGCACGCGCATAAGCAGCTGGAGGGGGATCTTCTCCGATATCGTCGTGAAGTTGGCGATGTCTGCGCATTTGGGGGGGGGGGGGTTGGCAGGTTATCAATAGCATCAGTGTGTGCATGCAAGGGGACACACGAGCAACGGGATGGGCACGGTCTGGAAGAGCACACATACAGCATCAGCATAATATAAAAGGTTTAGAGGGAATCGTCCTCCAGATGGATGTGAAGGTGGCAACGTATGTGGAAAACAACTCATGTGGGAGCCCAGAGATGTTCCAATCGCCACAACTAAAAAAAAAGAATGTATGATACTCCAAAACATCTATGTTCCCCAAATAGCATAGTCGAGGGCCATTAGGCAGGGGTGAGCGCAGAAGTTTCCAAGGCTGGTGTTAAGAGCAAATGGCTAAGTGCGGAGTTTTTTATTTAAGTGCGGCACTGGGCAGGTGGGCTGGTGGGCTGCGCGGGCAAGTGTTCGAGGTGCCTGCCCAGCCCACGGGCCCCTCCTGCCGCGAAGAGCCACCGGGATGGCACGTGATTGGTGGATGTGTGGTGATTCGAGCGTGCTCATGAACTGGAGATGATGTGACGTGAGCAAGCTGTTATTAGGAGCAAAGTAAACATACTATCACCAAGAAAAACGATCCACCGTGCGCAGCTTAGAATCGAACTGAGCCACAAATGTTGTTGCGAGGCAGAAGGTTTGGGAATATCCATGGCCTCATGTCCGCATTAGATTTATGTTTCTAATTAATTAATTAATTAATTAATGTCCGCATGGCAGCCACCCACCAACAACATGAGGGTAAGCACGAGGGTGACGAGCTAGGGGAGGACATCGATGGCGTGAACGATTCGGCAGACGTCACGCGCTCATTAGAAAACAGCCCCACCACCCACCGGTGAACATGATGGTGACCACCACGGGGAACACGTAGAGCTGCATCGCGTGGTCCTCACGCGCGACGATGCGCTTGACGACCACCTTGGGCACAAACTTGCCGAAGGCAGAAAGAACCACCTGCAGATGGGCACGCGAAGATCGAACCCAGCTCATGTTAGCCATACACAGCACACGTAAGGGGGTAAAGTGAGGGCCTAGGCCTAGTAACGCGGCAAGCACTGCCTGCACATGCATACGCCAATGGTGTAGCCATACATGGCACACACCGGGTAGGGTTGGGTGGAGTATAATGATGTGGCAAGCACCACCTGCTCGCGCATAAGCAGATGGTGGAGCCACGCGTGGCACGCAAACGTGTGGGGTTCATGCAGCAAGCTTTAATGCTAACTCAAAGGGGTGGGGGGGTGGGGGGGAGGGAACATTATCTGCGAATGAGGAGAGGGTGCGGAACAAATAGAAAGCGCATCCAAGGGGGGCGAAGCTTGTTAGGCGAGCTGACCATGACTCAAAAGCAATAAGGCAAAAAGGGAGAGTCGCAAGTGAGTGCCCAGATGTTGATGCATGGGTGAGTGTACCCTTAGCTGGCGAAGACCTCGTCCAAAGGGGGAAAATTTGGCAATTAGACGATTGACAAATGCCATCACAGGGACAATACATAGGACTGGATGAGTATAAAACTGGATGCGAGTATACAATTGGATGTGACTATAAAACTGGATGCAAGCATTGGCTCGTGACCACAGACATGACTGGCCGCGACCACATACCTCGAGAGACGCGTCACGATCCAATGACATCGTCAACAAAGAATGCCGATGCGCGGCGCATGACCATTCTCTCACACCGGGAAACAGAAAGGGAACGCTGCGCTTGCCAGCGACCCGGCATCACGCGGTGGGCACCACCCCACCGTTAGGGGATCGCGGAGGGGAGCACCGCACAAGTTTATAGGGGTAGATAAGGAGGTTGACCGCTAGCTTAGGGGTAGATAAGGAGGTTGACCACCAGCTTAGGGGTAGATAAGGAGGTTGGCCACTTATGATGCACGCGCGGCCATGCTCTCCAACATGTCCTCCAGATATCGTGGGTACAGCAGTCACTGGGCGTATGGAATACATACAGAAACACGCAACAAACAGGCACGCACCGCCATGTTCTCAAACGTGTCCTCCATGTGGCGGACCTCCTTGAAGCGTGAGTAGTTGTTGGACGTGCGCCGCGGCTGGGTGGCCAGTCCCTGCAAGGGTGTGTGCCCATCATGCCATCACAACGCGGCCGACGTCAGTTACAAATACAAGCCTACTAATATAACATGCGGGCAGGTTGCCCACGCGCCCTGTTGTTTTAACATGCGGGCAGGTTGCTGATACACCCCCATGGCCTTTGTCTGCTTCGGGAGGGACATCAACAGTATCTTAAAGTTTTGACAGAAGAAAGGCAAACACTACCATCAAACAAATATCAAGAGACAAATAGTGCCACCAGAAATCTGGAGACGCCGGGCCACGCTAGCTAGAGCCTGCCGTCACCTACTCCACGTCGATCAAACATGTAGGGCTTCCCACGCACCTCCATGGCCTTCATCTGCCGCCGTGGCACCATCAATATTTAAGATACAACAGTGAACCCTTGACAGACAAAAGGATGTGATCCTGATAAGCAGGCAGTGCCCCCATACCTCCACCCCCCTCATCTGCCGCACAAACATGCGAGATTCCCACAGTATCATTCGACTGTGGGATGTCGTCCATCATTCGACTGTGGGATGAAGTCCAGCGTACCTCCATCGCCTTCATCTGCTGCGAGAGAAAGGACATGGGGCGGACCAGCAGCGCTTGGAGCAGGTACCACAGCCACTGTGGGTGGGGAGGGTGGGGACGCGCAGACACAGACAAAGGCCCGGCACAAGAGTGGGATGCGCGAGAAAGGCCCAGCAGCGGGTGGAATGAGAGCGAGCTCCCAGCACAGGGTGGGATTGGTCCAACTAATGAAACGAAAGACTGCCTGCGTTGGGAGGTGCTCAGCACTGGGGGAGCACAAAGTGACCAGCCAAGCCGGGGGGGATGGTTGGTTAAGCTGTGCGATGGAACAGTGCCGCTTTGCAAGCCAAACCCTATCATTTCATGGCTGTTGTTTCATGGCCCGTCTCTCTATTAAGAAATGCCCCGTCCGACTCGCATGTGACAGACAGAGACTTGCTTGGTAAGGAGAGAAAACAAGGCAGTCCCCAAGCAGCAGTGGTGGCAACCTGCATTGGCAACATGAAGCAGGCCTGCTTGCAATACAGGACTACGTCGAGCAGCAATGCTTGGATGAGGCTGCCATAGCCCCACCCACCGTCGCTAAAACCACCCTCCTACATCAATCAATTGCTAAAGATCCCTCTATACCGCAAGCGCCACGGCTTGAAGGATGATGCTGCTGTAGCCCCACCAGTTGTCGCTAAAAAATCTCTCCAACATCAACCAATAAAATCATTGTTACACGGCCCCCCTTACCGCGAGCAGCACGACTTGGAGGATGATGCTGCTGTAGCCCCACCAGTTGTCGCTGGAGAAGTCCTCCTCGAGGTCGTGTATAATGTGGCTGATCTGGGAGATGTCCCGGGTCACTAAGGCGCGAGATGCGGCCAGGTATGGCTCTGCGCCCGGAGCGAACGGTTGGTTAGTTGGTTGGTGGGTGGGTGGGTGGGTGGGTGGGTGGGTGGGTGGGTGGGTGGGTGGGTGGGTGGGTGGGTGGGTGGGTGGGTGGGTGGGTGGGTGGGTGGGTGAGTGTGGGTTGGGTTGGGTTGGGTTGGGTTGGGTTGGGTTGGGTGGGTGGGGGTCGGGGTCGGGGTGGGGGTTGGGGTTGGGGGGTTGGGGGTTTGGGGGGGGGGGTTTGGTTAGTCGGTCGGTCGGTCGGTCGGTCGGTCGGTCGGTTGGTTGGTTGGTTGGTTGGTTGGTTGGTTGGTTGGTTGGTTGGTTGGTTGGTTGGTTGGTTGGTTGGTTGGTTGGTTGGTTGGTTGGTTGGTTGGTTGGTTGGTTGGTTGGTTGGTTGGGTGAGAGCCAGCGCGGATGATGCTGGGTTAGGAAGATAGGCATGGGCAGACAGGCGCTGGTGTGTACCCGCTTCGAGAAATAGCCAAAGAGGGACAGGCAGGTACCCAGGCAGAGATGTCGGCGTGATCGTATCGGCGTGTGTGTGTGTGTGCGCCCACACGTGCTTGCGAGACGATAACACACGCGCGCACAGCATCGTGCAACAGCCACCATTCGGTCTCCCTCGAGCACGAAATTAAATTCACGAGGAAAAAAAAACGCTCTCAGCTTTCGACGAGCTGAAGCTGAGGCGCGTCCCTGACCTCGCGGGAACTGACACGATGGTAAATGAGCAGCAGATCCGTTTCCAAAGCAGCTACCGATGTCATCGATGGATACGCTACATGTGCTTACATATTACGCTATGCAAAGGTAACGCCCACCAACCTGACGTTCACCCCAGAGCCCCCCTCACATCCACCCCCCAGCCATCAACCCTGACCCCGTGCAGAAATCCCACCTTCCTCCAGGAAGTGAGGAAAACCACCGCCATCCCTACAACTATGGAACTGCCCCCAACCCTACTCTAAAAGTTCTCAAACCCCTACACAAACTTCTCACCCTCGTCTGGGACCACGAACGCCATCCACGGGTACCCCGGACCCTACAGCACAAGTCGTTGACCCTACAGCAAACACCACATTGCTCTAACCACGCACCCTCGTCCAGGAAGACCACCGCCATCCAGGGATACCCAGCGCCCATGTCCAGCCGCGACGTGTGAGCGAGGAACGTCCGATGATGTCGACCATCGGGCCATCGCAGCTCGTAGCGGAGGGAGGCGTTGTCGGCCACGCCGGCCCAGCTCCCAAACTCTCTCAACAGCTCCGCACCCAGCGACGATGTGCTCGCGTCGCTCCAGGTGGCCGCGGTGGCGTTGGCAATATCTGCCGCGCAACGCACAGATGGAGGACGAGGGCACGAAACAAGGCCCAGGCACGCATGTGTCAGTAGTGGAATAACACCAGTGTCAGTGGGGTGATCATGATGTGCATGGGATCAGGGTAACTGGGTTAGGTACCCCCCTAGTCACTTGAAACGTAGCCTCACGAAGCAAGGCAATCTAAAGCAAAGCATTCCAAAGTAAGGCACTCAAAAAAAAAAAAAAAGACGAAACGCATTCGATGCAAGGCATTTGTGACTACGCCCCTTCTGGACAGGCAATCAAAGTAAGGCACATAAAAGCAAGGCTTCAGCGCAAGGCGCTTATAAGCCAAGGCCCCAAAGAGCCGGGCATTCATAGGCAAGGCATTCTCAAGGGAGGCCCTCATCAGCAAGGCTCTCAGGCAAGGCCCTACGTGGTGACGCAAATATTCCCAATCTTAGCAAGGCGAGGCAACAGGCGTGGCGGGGCAACTGGCGAGGCAACTGGCGAGGCTACTCAGCAGCTCCTCAGCGGTGAGGCGCTTAGAAGCAAGGCCTCAGCAAAGGAGGCATGCGTACCGGATCTGCCGTGCGATGCGGCCACGAGTTGGCCCTCGTTGGGCCCTCCGCCCTCAAAGATGAATGCCTGCACACCGTTCTCTCCAACGGCGGCGCGCAGCAGCAACCTGTTGCCGTCGCACAGGGATGAGACAGCACCGTTGGGAGGCAGAGGCACACAAACAACGACAACAAATTAAACAGGCATTGCTAACGGAAGCAACCTGTGCTCGTCGCACACCGACGAGACAGGCACACAAGCACCAAGGTATGGACAGAAATCAATGACAGAAGTCGACGTGAGCTGCACGGATGTGTAAAACAATCCGGAAACGAGGGAACAAATGCACGGACCAACGGGTGGACAAAGGAGGTTATGGTACCTAGTCTTTGTTTTGGAGTGAGCAGACAAAGCAGGGAAAAACATAGAAGCAAATGAGAAAGCAAATGCAAACAGTTGGAAGGGAATGAAACCTCAGGGCCACGGCATGACTATGAACCAAGAGAGAGAAAAATGGACGCCTGGATGCCTTCAAGCCACTACACTACTTGGATGCGTCGCTTGGCCTATAAATAGCCATGCACCCGACATCCGGCATGTCGTGAAGAACCAAAGGTGGGGATGAGTGGAGGGACACACAAAGGATAGGAATGAAACAAACAGGCGAAGCATCGCTTGACCCAGAAATAGGCACGCACCCGACATCCGGCATGTGGATGCCACCACCTAGCACGCCCTCAAAGACACCGTTGCGGTAGAGTGGGGTCAGCGCGTACAGGGCGTAGCTTCCCGCCTGGGCCGGCCCCTCCAGGTGGGTCCGCCAGGAGCTCGTGGGGAACATCTGCTGTGAGGGGGCATCCGGTAAGGGGGGGAGGGCGGACATGGCGGCTGGTGGAAACGGTCGTTGGTGATGGCGGCGTTGGGGATGCGGCGGATGCTGATGCCGAAAGGGTAACCAGCTTTAGATCTTCCTAACATTTTTGACGCGGGCGACCGAGAACTTGAGTGGGCGACAAAGATACGGCACGAAAAGGAAACGAAAGAGAAAGGGAAGGACACAACGAGAAGGAAACGGGAACGGCCCCAGGAAACACAAAGCAGGGCCACAAACTGCCGTGCAGTCGCAGGAACACGCACCCCCGTCCACAGGACCTCGCCGCTCGCGTGCCAGGCCGCCTGGGAGAACCCTGGCAGGCGGTCCGGGCGCACCTCCAACCGGCCGACGGGGGCCGCGTAATCCACCACACCCGTCTCCGCGACCATCTCGTAAACGACCGGGAATGCGCTCCCATTTGCCCCTCTGCCAAGACCGTCTTCGATCGACAGGAGCCAATACAGCTCGTTGGCGGCCCCCGGATCCTTGGAGAGCTCGACAAACGCGCCCGTGGTGTTGTTGACCATGAACAGCGTGGGGGCGAGCCCCAGGTCGTGGACCACGTGCTGAAGTGACCAGAGGACCTCGCGGAAGCGGGCCAGGTGGGCTGACTCGGCCCCTGTGGCAAGGTCGAGGGTCAGCGCGCCGCCGTCGCTGGAAAGGATGAGATTGGATGCCGACTGGGCGCGTGGGCACAAGTACCAGTGGGTAAGAACATGCCCGCGGGCACACGCAGGCAGGGAGTGGCGAAATCGCGTGACCGAGGGACCCACAGAGTGTTTCGTTAATAAGACAGAATGAATGGAGCTCTGTATGACGGCACAGGCAGGGAAAAGGGTGCCGGGCGCAGGCAAAAAAGATGCCCCCATAAGTTCGGGGCAAGAGAAAGCGCCGTGTTTTATACAAGGCCAGTGCGCCATAGGGGAGGCAGCACGGCCAATACATGTGCAATACTGTCCAAGTTTGTTTTTAAAAATGCAAGTGTGAGTGCCATTGTGTGTGGGGGGGGGGGATGGGGGGGGGGCAGGGGAGGGCCACTATATACCTGCCTCCCATTCAAGACATGTCGGGTGTACCCACATGCAAGCATGTCGGGGTGGCGGAGTATCTGTCAAAACTCCACGGATGATCGGTCCCACCCACCTGAAGCTCTTCCGGTATGCCGCTCCTCTCCTCCCTCCAATGGGAGAGTGCCTACTATCACCCAAGTGGCATGCCCCCACCCATAGAAAACGAAAGGGGTGACCGGTCCCACCCACCTGCAGCACGTTCGATACGCCGCTCCTCTCCGCCATCAGTTCGCGGGTCAGGGTGGCCATTGCGATGGTGAGGGCACTCGCGATCGCACGCTCAAGGCCTTCCGTCCTGCGGGGAAAAGAAAAGAAGCAAATGTCGATAGCAGCAGTTGATGAGGCAAGACATTTTGTGAACCAGGGGTTGAGGGACAGTAGCGGGGTGACAGTGTTGAGGGCAGCGTTGTGGTGTTGGTTAGGAGGAGGAGGAGGAGGAGGAGGAGGAGGAGGAGGAGGAGGAGGAGGAGGAGGAGGAGGAGGAGGAGGAGGAGGAGGAGGAGGAGGAGGAGGAGGAGGAGGAGGAGGAGGAGGAGGAGGAGGAGGAGGAGGAGGAGGAGGAGGAGGAGGAGGAGGAGGAGGAGGAGGAGGAGGAGGAGGAGGAGGAGGAGGAGGAGGAGGAGGTGGAGGAGGAGGAGGAGGAGCGGGCGGGCGGGCGGGCGGGTGGGCGGGTGGTAGTAGTGTGTGTGTGTGGGGGTGTTAAATGTATTGTGGTGATAGGGCTATATGTACAATAGGGGGTTAATTAAGGATACAAGTGGAGTTGAGGATAGAATACAAAACAACATCAGGGGACAAAAGTGTGTTCCCGATGGCCCCCCCACACGCCAGGTCATTTAAGTCACATGCCAAGTCACTGTGGCAATGCGCGGAAACTACAGTTGCGTCTCACAAGACATCTGGGTATCGCCCCACACTCTCACGAACGACAGCCATGCTCCCAAACGCCCACCGATTCCCTCGCTGACAAACGAAGCGAAACTAAGCCGCACGCACGAGAGGCACTTGAGGGTGTGCCTGAGCCTAGGAGAGGAGGTTCGCTACCTTACAGTGTGCTTGAGAGAAAGAGCTCGCTACCTTACAGTGTGCTTGAGAGAAAGAGTTCGCTACCTTACAGTGTGCTTGAGAGAAAGAGTTCGCTACCTTACAGTGTGCTCGAGAGAAAGAGTTCGCTAGAACGCAGTGGGGCAGGGCAAGTTGGCAGCGGGGCAGTGAGGCAGCGCGCTAGCTGGCAAGCCCGTTGGTCACCATCTCGTTGGCAACTTCACGCTATAAGTTTAGTACGAACATGTGGGTATACCTGCTAATTGATAACACATAGCACTAGTACACCTGCTAATTGATAACACATAACTAAACTGATACACCAGTACACATGCTAATTGATAACACATAACTAAACTGATACACCAGTACACGTGCTAATTGATAACACATAACTCAACTGATACACTAGTATTAGTACACTAGCATTTACGATGGTAAATACTTGCGAACCGTTAACCCTCAACCCTCAACCCTCAACCCTCAACCCTAGACCCTAGACCCTAGACCCTAGACCCTAGACCCTAGACCCTAGACCCTAGACCCTAGACCCTAGACCCTAGACCCTAGACCCTAGACCCTAGACCCTAGACCCTAGACCCTAGACCCTAGACCCTAGACCCTAGACCCTAGACCCTAGACCCTAGACCCTAGACCCTACACCCTAAACAGCATCCTGTGTCGGCAGAGCCGCTTACCCAGCGACTTCCATCGTGGTAATCATCGAGAGCCTGCGCCTCGACGGCAGGGAGTGACACAGGGGAGGGGGAGGGGGCATACCAAGGAGGCATGAGCGGGAGGAAGGAATCCTAAATTGGAAGAAGGCATGAGAGCAAGCCCTAAACACTAACCTCTAAAAACCTTAACCGAGAGCGTTCGATGGGAGCAGGAGGAAAGGGTGGAACGGCTGAGTTAGGGTGCGTTCAAAGAATGAGAGTGAGGCAGCAACTGGAGCACCGTTGATAGCCAAACAGCTGGTTTCCAGCTTCGAAAGCAAAACAGCTGGTTCCGGGGTTAGATACCAAAGCAGAGTAGGACAGCAACTGGAGCACCACCATATAGCACCGTCAATAACAAGACGGCTGGTTTCCGGTTCAGAGTACAGCCGATTTGGGGCTTACGCTCATGACGACATTACACCGGCCGTTATACAGGATATTGCTGACTGTGCATCACCATGATGCATACATACATACATACAAGTACATCACCATGACAATACACACATGGGCCAGGAACGCCAGATGTGCCGTGACGTGGATCCATGCCGGCGGACATGGGCCGGCAGACCTAGGTTGCCCCTTGTGCGACCTTCCAATGCGACTAGAAACTGAAAAAGGTATATAGAAGATAAAAATAGAAACCTTATCATGATGGTTTACTCGTGAACCGATCAATAGATACCAGCCAATATAACTATAGTAAACCGATCAACACACGCCAACCAGTATAGCTATAGTAAACCGATCAACACACGCCAACCAGTATAGCTATAGTAAACCGATCAACACACGCCAACCAATATAGCTATAGTAAACCGATCAACACACGCCAACCAGTATAGCTATAGTAAACCGATCAAAACATGCCAACCAGTATAGCTATAGTAAACCGATCAACACACGCCAACCAGTATAGCTATAGTAAACCGATCAACACACGCCAACCAGTACAGCTATAGTAAACCGATCAACACACGCCAACCAGTATAGCTATAGTAAACCGATCAACACACGCCAACCAGTATAGCTATAGTAAACCGATCAACACACGCCAACCAGTATAGCTATAGTAAACCGATCAACACACGCCAACCAGTACAGCTATAGTAAACCGATCAACACACGCCAACCAGTATAGCTATAGTAAACCGATCAACACACGCCAACCAGTATAGCTATAGTAAACCGATCAACACACGCCAACCAGTATAGCTATAGTAAACCGATCAACACACGCCAACCAGTATAGCTATAGTAAACCGATCAACACACGCCAACCAATATAGCTATAGTAAACCGATCAACACATGCCAACCAATATAGCTATAGTAAACCGATCAACACACGCCAACCAGTATAGCTATAGTAAACCGATCAACACACGCCAACCAGTATAGCTATAGTAAACCGATCAACACATGCCAACCAGTATAGCTATAGTAAACCGATCAACACATGCCAACCAGTATAACTATAGTAAACCGATCAACACATGCCAACCAGTATAACTATAGTAAACCGATCAACACATGCCAACCAGTATAGCTATAGTAAACCGATCAACACATGCCAACCAGTATAACTATAGTAAACCGATCAACACATGCCAACCAGTATAGCTATAGTAAACCGATCAACACATGCCAACCAGTATAACTATAGTAAACCGATCAACACATGCCAACCAGTATAACTATAGTAAACCGATCAACACATGCCAACCAGTATAACTATAGTAAACCGATCAACACATGCCAACCAGTATAGCTATAGTAAACCGATCAACACATGCCAACCAGTATAGCTATAGTAAACCGATCAACACATGCCAACCAGTATAGCTATAGTAAACTGATCAACACACGCCAACCAGTACAGCTATAGTAAACCGATCAACACACACCAACCAGTATAGCTATAGTAAACCGATCAACACATGCCAACCAGTATAGCTATAGTAAACCGATCAACACATGCCAACCAGTATAGCTATAGTAAACCGATCAACACATGCCAACCAGTATAGCTATAGTAAACCGATCAACACATGCCAACCAGTATAGCTATAGTAAACCGATCAACACACGCCAACCAGTATAGCTATAGTAAACCGATCAACACATGCCAACCAGTATAACTATAGTAAACCGATCAACACATGCCAACCAGTATAGCTGTAGTAAACCGATCAACACACGCCAACCAGTATAGCTATAGTAAACCGATCAACACATGCCAACCAGTATAGCTATAGTAAACCGATCAACACACGCCAACCAGTATAGCTATAGTAAACCGATCAACACATGCCAACCAGTATAGCTATAGTAAACCGATCAACACACGCCAACCAGTATAGCTATAGTAAACCGATCAACACATGCCAACCAGTATAGCTATAGTAAACCGATCAACACACGCCAACCAATATAGCTGTAGTGAACCGATCAACACATGCCAACCAGTATAGCTATAGTAAACCGATCAACACACGCCAACCAATATAGCTATAGTAAACCGATCAACACATGCCAACCAGTACAGCTATAGTAAACCGATCAACACACGCCAACCAGTATAGCTATAGTAAACCGATCAACACATGCCAACCTATATATAGCTGAATAAAGGTAAATTGCCTTGAAATCTTGATTACTTCCAAAGTAGAAGATTGATTAACTTTTCTTAAAATAATAAAATTAGATATCATGCCGACGGATTACCTGGACTTCTTGAAAGAGTCAAAGGTCAAATACTTTAGTTTACACAAAATTGCAAAAAATTCCGCCTTTGCACCTAAACTCCTCAAGAGCAGCTGGATAAAAATGCAAAACTAGTACACTAGTATCAATTAATTACAGCGCGGGCACACGTACCCAAACTCCTCAGAGGCAGCTGGAAGATTACACCTTTCCACATCCATTAATTAGTAGCATCTGCATACTAGTACTGGCACTGGTATTGCCCGCGCACGTACCCAAACTCCTCGAATGAGTTGGACGCGGCCCGACGCTCAAATCGGCGCAGCGTGAAAAAGAGGGTCAGGTTGACAATGGCCACCACTGCTTGCATGTGGTGCAGACGCAGCATCATGCCAGTGCCCAGAGGAGGGAGGAGGGGAAGGGGCGTGAAGAAAAGTGTCAGGTTTTCGATGGCCACCACTGCAAGTAATATCAATAGAGAGTACAACAAGAGTGGTCATAGGAGGGGGAGGAAGGAGTTGAGAAGGGATGGAGCAAACAGGTGTCAAATTTTATTGATCACTGAAACTAATTGTTAGCAGGTGCCTGACTAAGGTACAGCGACCACAATGCCACCGGGTCCTTAGGGGGGTGGGGGGTGGGGGAGGGGGGGGGCAGCCACCGGGTCCAAGGGAGGCAGCCTCCCACATACGAGGCGCGATGAGGGAGGGCCGACGAGGATGGGGCGGCGAGGGTGGGGCAACAACAGCGGCCGCACGCGTGGGGCCGCAAGAGGGAGGCAGTCTGCGTGGCACCCAGAGGTACTAGTTACTTGGTGAACAAGCCAAGAAACAGCATGAAGTCATGGCCACATTTCCGTAGCCTTCCTTCAGCAATGCCTCCCTTCCCCCCCCCCCCCCCCCCCCTTCACCCCATCCCTCCATGTTGTCCTATATCTCCCACGAGCCCCTCATTGCCCTCTTGTGTCTGCCTCCAAATTCTCTGTTGCGTCCCACATATCGATATCGGCACCCACAGCCAATAAAATCGATATTCAACAGAAGTATATAAAAACCTTTAGGACTCAAAAGTCTCCTCCCCCCCCCCACCTGGCACAACCCTGTCCTGGTGACCGTCGGCAGCTGGCGGCCCACCCAGCCATGCCTCACAACTCATGGAACCTCACATCCTGGCAATGGTGAAGCCGCCTTTCCTGCTCACGTTCCTGCTTGCAGGCAACCCTCCTAGCAAATTTCTTTAGTATAGGGTCAGCTTCTTTCGCGATCAGAAGCGCCTCATAGACGGACATGTGGCGACTGTTTATCTGCAGGGCCCAGAGCTGCTCGCCTCTGCTGCTAGACAGACGCGCAACATAAAGCTCGTGCATTCCGAGATAGGTTTAAATATTGGTGAGGGCCGTGCATTCCAGTCAATCCAGATAGTGAGAAGGGATTTGTGGGAGTGACACGCAGAAAAAAGGGCAGTGCAGCAGGAGCAGCCTTGACAGATTGCGCACTTGGTATCTAGCAGTTTGAAACCGTGACGTGCACTGCTGCAAAGGGTGCTACTAGGAGTAGACCGGGAGAACGCCGAAATACTTACGTCCAAATAAGGCTAGGACCACGGTCGACACGGACAACGCCAGCTTGGACACGCCGTCGCGGATTTTCTGCAACAACGGCTTGCCAGCTTGGACGCTGCCGCTAGCGTCCTTGGGAGCCCTCTTGTTGGACTCCGTCCGCCGGAAAGGATTTGGGATAGAAAGTTCCATGGACGGCCTCCCTGGTTTGAGCTCGTCATCTTCCACTGCAGAAGCGGGTTGCGCCTTGTCGTCTGACGGGGAGTTTGCACCGAAATTCGCCCCATACGTCAAAACTGGCGTGTGCCCGACCGCCAACGGGCTGGCTGGAATGCCGGTGGCTTCGAAGCCAATAACGGACACACCGGCGTTCTCCCCCAGAATCTCCTGGGCCTCGAGAATCGCGGCTACTGAATTTGGCGAATGTGGCGAGCCAAGCTGGGAGTGCTTCACCGACGTCGGCGTGGCGGGGGCTGACGTACGGATTACCAAGACGCTATCGTTCGGGTTCGAGCCGTCAAGGAACTGGTCGGGGAAGGCGACTGAAGCCGACGATGCATCAGGGCTACCCGGTATTCCGGGAAGTAAGGTCAACATGACGGCAATATTAGAGTCCTTGCTAATTGCATGGTTTCCGTCTAAACCAACTACCGCCGCATCCTGTTGTCATGCCTTCAGGGTGTTATAAAGCAGGTAACGCATGCAACACCTTAACCGTCAAGATGACTGAAAGTTGACTTGCATCACAACCGAGCAGGTCGGGGGACATGCGAACCTTGTATCTTTACTCGGGCTAGCAAATTAATTCTTCGCACTCCATTTTGTTACATGGGCGTAAATTTGCCTTCGCAGCAGTTTGCTCGTCATCCACGGGGTATGTACTGCGTAGTTTTGTTGGGTAATTTTGCGTCCTCGCTAAAAGGGTACGCCAATACGCCATGGAACAACTGACACGGGTACATTGGAACTGCAGCGGGGACAGCGACCAACCAAAAGGGAATAAGATTGGTTGAAAAGGTCACGAATCGGTAGTCTATCGCGACAACTACCATGGAACTCCAAAAAGGGTAAAAAAACGGCTGAACGAAGATTGGTTGAAAAGGTATCGAATTGGGTAGTCTATCGCGACAACTACCATGGAACTCCAACAAGGGAATAAAAACGGTTGAAGGAGTTATTGCGAATCGGTAGTTTGTCGCGATCCGTTACGTGATGAGGCGCTGGTGGCTAACAAACGTTTCGCAGCATGAATATGGGAAGTGGACAAGTGGTCACAAGAACCCTTGTAGTCTGTAACCGCCTCTGCAGGATCGCGCCAACCCACCAACTTGTGGTTGGTGTTGACCGTGTTGTGTATGTACTGCATCCAGCCAGCAGTGCGGCGTGGGCAACAACAACAACAACAACAATAACAACAATAACAACAACTGCATCCTCTCGATCCCGGACGAGATAAGAATCAAAACAGTGATTATTCTCAGGAAATCGTAGTAATCACAGCAGGAACTAGGATTCGCAGCAAACTTGAAGACAAATTCAATCACTGGACCACTAGTGGTCACTTGTGGACTGAGCTGAGCTGAACTGAACTGGACTGCAAGTCAGCATTCAGCAAATTACTGGCGTTTGTTCTTTGCTGTCCATGTGCGGCGTGGGATTCAACTAACT
Organism: Mesostigma viride; assembly: GCA_009746045.1. Taxonomy (NCBI): domain Eukaryota; kingdom Viridiplantae; phylum Streptophyta; class Mesostigmatophyceae; order Mesostigmatales; family Mesostigmataceae; genus Mesostigma; species Mesostigma viride. The sequence continues at coordinate 74,292 of RPFO01001313.1, read as the reverse complement.
AACTAACTGTTGTGTGCTGTGTGGGTGGTTCCGCTTACGGCACTGTAATGCGTTGTTGCTGCAACCCTGTCGGGTTGCAACCACAACCACCGGTAGGTACGCAGCGGGGACATGTACGGTTGCATCATTGGATACACCCGCGTTGGTACAACAGCTGACATGTTGTTGTTGTTGTTGTTGCCCACGCCGCACATGGGCAGCAGAGATTTGGAAACGGCCGACGGGCCGAGGGCCAGGACACTGAACAGCATGCCATCACAAACATACAAGAAGCTGACATGAGTGTCACGCTCCCAGAGTGTAACCAAAGGACGGTGAGTACGGTTTTCCCATGCGACATCAGCGCAGCTGCGTGCTTTAAGGCATTTGTTTTTTTTTTTTTTCGGGGAAATGGGTATATTTTTACTAGCCAAGGCAGTGCTTAAGGCATTTGTTTTCTAACCGTGCAGAAGAGCTTCCGCTGCAGCCGAACTCGAATTGTCGCGATGTCGTTGTTGTTGTTGTCAGGTTGTTGTTATTGTTGTTGTTAGATTTGGACTGCGTTATCATCGACTGTTCGAACCATGTTTTGTTGAATGTGTACACATTAGGGATGTTAGCAAAAACTACCAGTCCGGCCGGCAACCTGCCGGAGGAACGCGGACGCTAGCAAACACTAAAACGTACAGAGTGGACCAGTCCGGCCGGCGGCCTACCGGGACGCAAGTTTTATTTCAAGACCAGTAGTTCTTGTCCATTACGCCCAACAACATCACCTACGCAACGTACGGTGTGCGCCCTATTTATTCCCGTTTTTTCGTCGCCCCTTGCGTTGGGGCAACTCCTCCCCATCCGACGGCTCCAAATCCTCCTGGCGCGCCGCAGCAAGCCGGTCCATGTAGCATGTGCGGTACTCCAGGCGATTCGACAGCATGCAGCATGCAGCATGTCGGGCCACTGGACAGGGCTCTGGGAGGACTGCGAGCCTCCTTGGCCTCCACTTCCACTGGACAAGGCTATTCGGCTACATCTGTGCGGTTTTTCGGCTACATCTGTGCGGTTTTCGGCTGCATCTGTGCGGTTTTTCGGCTACATCTGTGCGGTTTTCGGCTACATCTGTGCGGATTTCGGCTACATCTGTGCGGTTCTCGGGTGTACCTGTCCGTCCGTCCGTCAGATTCACCCATCTGACGGTCGTAAATCGGTGGGAGAGTAAATGGGTGGGAGAGATGAGCATTCTTGTTGTTGTGACTCACTTGGGCAGCATGGGCATTGGGCAGCAGAGAATCTAGTGTCGCGATGTACAGTGTGGAGTTGTTGTTGTTGTTACGTTATGTACAGTGTTATGTACAGTGTGTAGTATGGACCATACTTTCGTGCAACTGACGAGTGACGACACACTCTTCCGGGCCTCCAGTCACGAATCAGGCCCGGATTGATGCCGGCGACCGCAGGAGCCGTTGATAATGGGCTGAGCTGCTGAAGAGCAGGCCAACACCGATTCACACCAGAAGCAGTGGTACGGCGCTTGAATCGACTCAAACTCAACTCAACGGCGCGGTTCCGTGCATGAAGTGGTAAACACACGTGGCCTTCTTGTGCGTTTGGCTCCCTGGCGGGCGCCCGGTCGCCACGTGCAGATCTGATTTTTTTCATTTTCTGGTTGTAATTCATGCGATGTACTATGGGGATATGTCGTTCTATGATCCACGCGTTCGATTTCATAATTTTGTTTAGGCAGCGGCAGGCTGGCAGCAGATGGAGGTCCGCCATAGCCTGCGTCGAATAATGCTATAACTTAATGCCACGTATACAACCATGGTCGTTTTATAGAAAAGCATGCCGTGGTCGGCATGTTCCGAACAAATAAGGCGACGTCAGATATGCCGATTTTGGATGTTAAAGTCGCAATTGAGCCCACCAGCGCGGGTGACTCTCCCGTCTCTACTAGGTCGGATGCCGGCATTGTTATGACCTCCAATCGTTGGGTTGATCCTCCCCTGGACTCGCCCTCACAAAAGTTCATTTCTACCCTGGGGCGCACAGAAGGAGGCAGTAGAACTGACAGTGATCGTGCAACCCCCGATGCCCTGCAGTATAAAAATGGAAACCAGACCTATGCTTTAGTCAGGACAGGCAGTGCAAATAGCCTGGAAGGCAGTGGACATGGTCCGGCACGGACAGGGTCGAAGTACTTCCTGCAGGCCGACGTGGAAGTGAGCCTTCGATCTCAACGGAGCATGGGCGAGCTCCCCCGGTCATCGTCCCTCATAAACCCCGACTTCGAGGTAGAGGAGTCGGGTAACATTCCTGTGCGACGCACTTCTGTCTCGCAGAGGGTTAAAGAAATAGTGCGGAAGAAAGCGTTTCCGATTTCCGCGGTCATCTTGACGCTGTTCGTCTGTGAGTTGCAGCATCGAGTGCTCCTGCAGAGGAATGGCTAAGTTTAGAGAGGATGCGTGTTTCTCGTCTACGAAATGGACGTGCCTGCTTTTTGGCGCTAGATGGCAACGCAGTCAATCAACACTGGGAAAGTGGTGGCGCTCCTCTTCATGCACTACAGATTGGGCATACCCCTTGCCTAGGCTAAGCTACGTGCAGTCAAGGTTGACACAACGCTGGCTACGCAACGCACACTAGGGTCGACCACAAGCCTATTTTAGTCCAATTTTAGGCTTTATAGTAGTCAATATTCGAAATGGTTTCGCACATTTTGGCATTATACTTGGTGACAACCCGGTATAACCCCTTAGGCCCATGGACGATGAAGGGGTCAGAGTCATAAGTGGCATCTGCAGAGCACGGGCCAGTGGTCACAATAGTGGGTGGTCACCAGGTGGTGGTCACTAACAAGTGGGTGGTCACTTTAGTGGGTAGTCACCAACAAATGGGTGGTCACTATAGTGGGTGGTCGCCATACGGTGGCCACTAAATAATGGTTGGCCACTAATGGGTGGTCGCTAGTGGGTGGTCATTAACTAATGGGTGGTCACTAACTAGTAGGCAGTCACTAGCAATGGGTGGTCACCAACTAGTAGGCAGTCACTAGCAATGGGTGGTCACCAACTTGTAGGCAGTCACCAGCAATGGGTGGTCACCAATGGGTGGTCGCTAGTGGGAGGTCAACCTGAGCCATGTTTTGCTTGGCTTCATGCATCACACATGCGCTTATGAGGCATCACACATGCGCTTATGAGGCATCATATACGGGTAGTGCCCCCTGCCCGTGCCCCCTGCCCTGTGTGCGTGGCCCCTGCTCCTGTGTGTGTGGCCCCTGACCTGTGTGTGTGCCCCCTGCCCTGTGCGTGCAGCCTGCCCTGTGCGCGTGGCCCCAGCCCTGTGTGCGTGCCGCCTGCCCTGTGTGCGTGGCCCCTGGTCCCTGCGATTTAGCCGCCTCTAGCCCCGTGTGCGGCTCGTCATCGCCGTGGTCAGCGCGCTTGCCCTTGCTCCGTCGCCCTCTACCGGCCGTGCTCTCACGCGCTTGCCCTCGCTCCGTCAGCCTCTACCGGCCTTGCTCTCACGCGCTCTCCCTCGCTCCGTCGTACTCTACCGCCCTTGCTCTAACGCGCTTGCCCTCGCTCTGTCGCCCTCTACCGGGCCTTGCCCTCACGCGCTTGCCCTCGCTCCGTCAGCCTCTACCGGCCGTGCTTTCACGCACTTGGCCTCGCTCCATCGGCCTCTTCTAGACTTGGTCGGTGCCCCACATGGCCTTACCGGATCCCGTGTAGGGCTCTGTGGATTGTGATCGCTCTGCTGGTTCTGCTGGCTCTGATGGCTCCCCCTGTCCATGCCCTGCCCCCCCACATGCATCGCCAGTTGTGGCCGCCGTGAACATCGGCCTCTTTTTCACGCTGCGAAGGTTTGAGCGGGAGGCCACGTCGCAAGCGTTCCAGCGGTTTGGGTGCGTGAGATGTGCCGGCCAGTAGAAATACTCGAAAAGAAATGATAACAGCAATTTGCTTGCTTGTAGGTGTGCCACAGGCCACGCCACCTCACAGGTATTTTAAGGTCGGAGCACGTGAAACTTGTAGATGCTGGTAGAAGCATACGAAAAGTGATACTCATTATGCGTTGAAAAAAGATAATCATTAACTTTTTTTGCTGGTAGGCATGGGTTGATGGGCTAGGCATGGGTTGATGGGCTAGGCATGAGTACTTACGTAATTCATGCCCCGATCCACCTCGCGGGGGTTGGGGCGTGCAAGGACATGGCGACTGGGTGGGGTCGGTTGGGGGCCCTGGCGGACCCCTGGTCCCTCTGGTCGATGTCGCTCTTGTTTGGGCCTCCCATGGAGGGTGTGGGGGGTCTTGGGGGGTTATGGCGTGGGGTGTGACGAAGCTTTTGGGGGGATGTGGCATTTTAATTTTGTTGCTTGCCCCCACCCCCGCTCCAACCATAAAATGTATCCTCTCTCTCAATCCATGAAATGCATTGCAAATCCATGCGCTGTGGATGTGTGTCCGCCGACTGGCCACCGCAGGGTGGAGGTGATGACGACGATGCACTTGGCAGGGTAAGCGACCTTGCGTGGCGTGGCGTGCGTGGTGTGGCATGCGTGGCGATGATTTCGATGCATTGTGCACGTCCCTGGGAGGCTGCGCCCTCTTCCGTGCACCGTGTAGAATGGCGCCCTCCCCCCCTGTTTGTGTATCCATATCCCCAGAGCAATTCTATACCAGGAATGTCATGTTGCTAGCTATCAGTAGATACCCCCCCACGCACACCCCTCCTCTCTCTCTCCCCTCTCTCTCTCTCTCTCTCTCTCTCTCTCTCTCTCTCTCTCTCTCTCTCTCTCTCTCTCTCTCTCTCTCTCTCTCTCTCTCTCTCTCTCTCTCTCTCTCTCTCTCTCTCTCTTTCTCTCTCTCTCTCTCTTTCTCTCTCTCTCTCTCTCCCTCTCTCTCTCCTCTCTCCCTCTCTCTCTCCTCTCTCCCTCTCTCTCTCTCTCTCTCTCTCTCTCTCTCTCTCTCTCTCTCTCTCTCTCTCTCTCTCTCTCTCTCTCTCTGCGCACCCCCGGCCATGCCCTGTCTCTTTCTTCCACAACCCTTCTTTCACTGCCCTGGTCCTTTTCTCTTTGGTGGCAAACGTGATGGCCAGGGAGAAATGCCTGGAACACGCCGTCCTGGCCATGAACATGACGGTGTCCTCACTAACCTATCATGCCATCCCCGTTGCTTTGTGCTGGCACCCCTTTCGCCACATGGTCTGTGCTGGCATCCGTCATTGCCAGGGAGTCTGGTCTCAAGCACGCCCTCTTGACAGCGATGAACATGACCGTGTCGTTGACCGCAGCGGAAATCGTCAAGGCGGAAGCGAGTGCCGCAAACCTGCTGCAGGTGGGTGCTGTGTTTGTTCGTGCGTGTGGGAAGTCGCCAACGCAGAAGCAAACCTGCTGCAGGTGGGTGCTGTGTTTGTTTGTGCGTGTGGGAAGTCGCCAACGCAGAAACAAACCTGCTGCAGGTGGGTGCTGTGTTTGTTTGTGCGTGTGGGAAGTCGCCAACGCAGAAGCAAACCTGCTGCAGGTGGGTGCTGTGTTTGTTTGTGCGTGTGTGAAGTCGCCAACGCAGAAAGAAACCTGCTGCAGGTGGGTGCTGTGTTTGTACGTGCGTGCGCTTGTGCGATGGAAGTGGTCAAGGCAAAAGGGAGCGCCGCAAACCTGCTGCAGGTGAGTGGGTGGGCGGGCGGGTGGGGGGAATGGTGGGGTGAAGGGCCAGGTGGGGGGAACAAATCTTGGAGCTGAAGGTCAGTTGGCACGCTGGCCTTGTTTACATGCGGCAGAGGGGATGGATGTGGTGGGATTACGAAAGGGGCCGGGCATTGCGGGGGGGGGGGGGGGGGGGGATTTACACCCGTCGCCGTACCTCCCTGGTGCTTACTACATTCTCCCATCACGCCTGCCCGCCGATGCGCTCTGATTTGGACATTGCCCTCGACCGCGCCACCCCCGGTCGGGCCGATTTGCAGTCGGCCCGCCGGCTGGTCCACTCAGCCCCCATGGGCCAACTGCGCATCAACCCGACGGAAATGCGGGAGACGCCCGAGCTCGAACACGTCCGCGAGATGATGTGGTCCCTGCAGCACGTGGCGCAGGGGCTGGCGCTCGTGCCCAACCTGTTCTTGTACAACAACACGACGGGCGACTTCCTGGAGCTGTGGCGGGACGCGAAAGACGGCACCTACTACTGGTCCGTGACCACGCTCGCGTCCACCACCCGGTCGTTGGTGACCACGTTCGTGGTGGACAATGCCACGGGGCTGGCGCAGTACGGCGAGGGCGTGGGCCACAGCGTCATCCAACGCAGCGCGGTCGAGCACCTGACAGGGAGCCAGCAAGTTCCGGCCGAGGGGCTGCTGTGGATGCCGGTACGTGCGCGGCGACCCGCGACGTGTTTGGTAGCATGCGGCGAGCTGCCACATGTGCGGATTGCCTGGGGTGGCTTGCTACCACATTGAATGCTTCGATGCCCCAACGTGGTCGGAAGCCAACCCCTCCAGGTCTTGCCTTGCCAAGCACTAGTATACCGTGCTAGGCCCACTGGTCACTATACTGGTCACTCTACTGGTTACTTTGGTTGTTTTAAAGTACTTTACTTTTGGGAGGCAAGAAAGCAGGACTTATCGAATTCCCTACTGGTGGCATGGTGGCAGGTATGTCGTTACTTTCTTCGCGGGCCTGGTAGCGTGTATGAGGCTCTCATCCCTCTCAAGTTTGGCTGCTAGTGGGCGGGCATAGACCCGCTCGTGCGCGGTTGTAGCCTCCTATAACTGAGGCCTATAACGCAGGCAGAGGGACGTGACACTTGGCACTTGCTGTGGTGTTTACTCTTGCGTCATGCATGGCCGGTCCTTGGACATAACCTGCACCTCTTGCGTGGTGCTTGCGCTTGCGGACTGTGTGGCCGCTCCTGCCTGCGTGCAGCCCGGCTACGACTCCTCCTGGCGCACCGACCTGGATGGTCCCATTCACAGCAAAGACCGTGTCATGCATGTGCTGACGTCGCTGCTGGATGTCAGCGGCAAAGTGGACGGCATCCTGGGCAGCGGCGTGCGGCTATTAGACGTGGGGTGAGCTTTCTCTTGATAGGTTGGAAAATAAGTACCTGATGCTTGGTACAAGGTACTGTAGGGCGGCTATAGATGTGGGGCAGGTGATGGACAGGGTGCCCCACTGCTGGGCTTGAATCGCAGTACCTCAGGTAGATTTTTACCACGATAGGGGCGGAGGTGTAGGACTACACTCCTAGCTTCACGTTTAACGTCTCAGGTTTAGGGAAACAGGTCCCTGACTTCGGCCTCCTTTAGTCGTAGATGTAGCAAAACTCTAGTAGAAACTAGTGGAATCGAGACTCGGCAGTACGACGGGTACTGGGGATGATCACTGGGTCTGTCCTGCACCGTTCTTTGACAAGAAGCCAGGAGCGTACTACTCACTTGGGTATGTAGGACATCAGGCGCCTTCTCCTGCCCAACGCAAGTACGATACATATTGGACGGAAGCATTTTGCCGAGCGGCGCAAAAGTGCCGACCAATATTCACGCAACGAAAACCGCTCGCTTGTGACCGAAGTTAATGCGTCGGGCCTGGGGTTCAGCGGTTGAAAGGGCGGTACCAGGACTTGAACGCAGGACCTCTGCCAAGATTGTGCGATTATTGGGTGGCAGTGTGCGGCTAGAGGATAGGGCGGGTGAGCGGCGACTGTTGCGGTGATGCAAGAATAGGGGATGCAGGGATAGGGGATGCAGGGATAGGGGATGCAGGGATAGGGGATGCAGGGATAGGGGATGCAGGAATAGGGGATGCAGGGATAGGGGATGCAGGGATAGGGGATGCAGGGGTAGGGGATGCAGGGATAGGGGATGCAGGAATAGGGGATGCAGGGATAGGGGATGCAGGGATAGGGGGCCTAGGTCAGGGTTTGCGGTCCCTGCCGTCGGGCGATGCACTCATAGTACTGGGATGTGCGCTGGGTGCTGAGGCACCCGGCTGGTCGATACCGTGTGAAATGGTTTCGTTTGTATGCACCTTGCGTGAAAAGGTGTAGCTTGAAGTAATGTGTACTTTCCCTCCGCAGCACGTGGCACCGACGAGGCCCAACTGATGTTCTTCCCAAGCCCGGAACATCCCTCATCCATTTCTGTAACTTCCCGGATCTGTTGCTGTGACATCCCCAATCTGAAATTTCTTCAAAGCGTCCTTGTTTGGCCATGCTTGAAAAATCCTTAGGTCTCCATGATCTGACCCCTGTCCCAGCCTTGCAACACCCCGCCTTGTCCTGGTGTGGTCCGGCGCTTGTGGTTGTGCTTGCACCGCCATGTGCATTATTCATCCGGCCATGCGCATGTGTGTGCGTATGCTGACATGGGCGGCTCTGCCCGCTTGGCAGGGTGATTCTGCGCGCGACTCTCACGGAGGAGGAGATGGTGGCGTTCATCTTTGAGAACGGGGAGGGGCCGAGTGCGGGCCAAGTCATCGCGTCATCTCATGGGGGCCTGGGTAGGTGCTGGCGTAATGTAGGCGCTGATGTCATGCGTGGTTCCGACCATGGCTGACGTGGCCCGTGCCTCCTCGATGGCTTAAGCATGTATCTGTGCGGCATGCACAGAGGCATGTCACGGAGTCTTATGCTAATCTCATTATAATAGTAATTACACAAGAGTTAATAACAAAGATCGTATGCGTCATGCTCCAGCCCTATAGCTGAACCAGATGGGGATATAATCCTCATCCGAGCTGTCATCTACCAACAATGGCGGATTAATCGATAGTGTAGCGGCCATTAGTGCATCGGGGGTAGCCGTAGCTGTTGTCTTACCCCTCCTACGCAGATGGCCAGTTGGGCGGCCCTTTGTCTTAACCCCCCGTGCATACCCCTGATACACTTGCCTCCCCCCCCCACTCCCCCCCCAGACCTGGCAAACATCACCGCAGTCGAATGGGACAACGCCGACATCAACTTTGTGGGTGGACAGCTGTTGCGCGAGTTTGGGTCATGGCGGTCTGTCCCTGACAATGTGACACGTGTCGTCGAGATGCTGCACCCAGACGGCTCGCACGCCAAGACGCTCTTTGTGCACACGGAGCAGCTGGATGTGGGCAACGGGCTGTCCTGGATGGCGGTGCTCATTCTGGATGAGGGTGGGTCGATGGCGAGATGTATCTGGAGGGTGGGCGGCTCGCTTGCTTGTGCTCATGCTCTACAGGGGCGAGCGGTTTGTTTGTTTTGTTCTGGGCCAAGAGGGAGACTCGGGGTCCTGCGTTGGGAGTCCTGAGTTGGCCTGGATACTGCGCGCCGTTCATCCGCAGGAACGTGCAGGTTGATTAAAGACCAAGGTGTAGACGCGCAGGTTGATTACAGACCAAGGTTGAGACGTGCAGGTTGATTAAGACCAAGGTTTAGACGTGCAGGTTGATTAAAGACCAAAGTTGAGACGTGCAGGTTGATTAAAGACCAAGGTTGAGACGTGCAGGTTGGTTAAAGACCAAGGTTGAGACGTGCAGGTTGATTAAAGACCAAGGTTGAGATGTGCAGGTTGATTACAGACCAAGGTTGAGACGTGCAGGTTGATTAAAGACCAAGGTCATCGAGTACTGGGTGACATGTATTACCAAGATGTGAGCGTGACATGTGATAGTGGGTGACATGTAATACCAAGATGTGAGCGTGACATGTGATAGTGGGTGACATGTATTACCAAGATGTGAGCGTGACATGTGATAGTGGGTGACATGTATTACCAAGATGTGAGCGTGCGCATCCACCCGCCAGCCAGCAATAATAGTGTGGAACGTGGGAGGGCGTCTTTGTCACCGCAGGGGGGTGGTGGAGGGTGGTTGTGTGGACGATGCCCGTGGCCATTCGGTTGGGCAGCACCCTTGGTCTCTCGGTGCCACAATATCCACGACATGGATCGTGGCCTTGATGTCTATGGGATATCCGTAAATACTTGCGGGGGTCCCATGTGTATCCTTCGTAGGGGCCGAGAGGGGCATGACCTGGGGCGTTGCTTGGGTGACGCGATCAATTCATTAACTCGTTAATTTTGACGCAACTTCCCATTGGGTAGACAGGTAGACCAGATGCACAAGCGTCGGCAGGGGCGCGGGCGTGGGCAGTGCACAACGAGCCTCCCTGAGGTTGCTTATCTAAGGCCTGCCCTCCTCGCAGTCTTGCCTTCTAAGCGGCCATGTCATTCGGAAAAGAAAAGAAAAAAACATGTATATGCATCGGTGTGCTGAGATCTCTCGATCGTTTGCCCACACAGCCTTCTGGGCAAGCGGCAAACCAACCGTACTTGTAAGTACGAGATGGGCAATGCGTGGTTCCCATCAAATGCTTCCAACAGGCAGCCGAACAACAGGATGCTGGGCCCAGAAGATCTATGTGAATAGGTCCAAAGAGCGCTGCGTGCAGCAAGGACCATAGCTGATTCCCCTTCCAAATCCTGTGTCTGGGGTTGGGCGGGGGCATGGGCATGGGCATGGGCATGGGCATGGGCATGGGCATGGGCATGGGCATGGGCATGGGCATGGGCATGGGCATGGGCATGGGCATGGGCATGGGCATGGGCATGGGCGTGGGCGTGGGCATGGGCATGGGCATGGGCATGGGCATGGGCATGGGCATGGGCATGGGCATGGGCATGGGCATGGGCGTGGGCGTGGGCGTGGCCCTGGCAGACCCCTTTCTGAAAGCGAGCCTCGACACCGTGCAGTCCAACCTGGCGGAAATGGAGCGCGCGACGCAGAGCGTCCGCGCTGAATTCCGACTCGACAACTGGTGGGGCTACAGCAGCCTGCTCGTCCAGGTGGCGCTCACGCTGGTACGTGGGTGGTCTAGTGGTAACGTATTATATGCTAGTAAACGTATTCCATTGCCTGTCATCGCGTATGTTTCCACCTCAAAGTTGGTGGGGCTACAGCAGCCTGCTCGTTCAAGTCGTCCTCGCGGTGGTACGCGCTGCTGGTCGATTGCTCGCCCAGGGCATGAGTGTGGGGGATGCATGGGGTGGGGCTATGGGCAGCCTCTGAGTGCAGGTCACCCTCGTGCTGGTACGTGCTGCTGGACAGTGTGGTTTCTGCGGCAGCGGCGAGTGGCATGACGTGCGCCTGGTGGGGTCTGGTGTCTTGAGCGTGCCGTGAGTCGGACGGGACTCGCAAATTGTTGCACGTTCGCATCAGCACTGCCACTGGATGCTTGTGACCATCACGGGCACAATTGCTATCATTCTTCTTATGCTTGCGCCCCACACTGGCCCAACCAGTGTAAGCCATGCTGGTATGTGCGCTGCCCTGCCCCTACACTTCTGTACGATGGCACTTGTCAGATGTGTGCTCCATCACCTGAACGTCTCATCCTTCTGCGAGGCTTTGTTTGTCTCGTCCCATAAGACAGAAGACAGAAGACAGAAGACAGAAGACAGAAGACAGAAGACAGAAGACAGAAGACATAAGACATACGATATTTCAAGCCTTTTTCTTTGTGGATCGTTTGCAACTCCATTTATCCTTTTATTGGTGTCCTCTCGTTTCTTCCCAGCTCTTTTTGTTCTCGACGCCTTCTTTTTTGTCCTGCCTTACTGGCGGTCATTTTTTTCTCTATAAGTGCCCTGCTGTTGCTTGTCACCACAGCTCATCCTGTACGGTGTCATGTTTGCCTTTACCCCTTTCTCACAAGTCCTCCCCATGTTTTGCAACACATGTGGGTTTGGCTGACCCACTCCCCCTTTGCCCCCTCCACTGTTCCTCACCCACTCTCCCCCTTTGTCATTTACCCTATACCACTGCCCCCCGCCCCGCAGCTCCTCTGGTACGCCCTCCAGATGTTCCTCGTGCGGCCGATGGCAACCCTTGTCCGTCAGATGAAGGCGATCGAGGTGCGCTGCGCGATTGTTAACAAGATAGGATATAGGATATAATAATAGAGGTGCTTGTCTGCCAGATGAAGGCGATCGAGGTACGCTTGTTAACGTCCAATACGGTAGAGTCCTATCGTTGCTTGTGCGGTTGGTGAAGGCCATCGCGATAAGCTTTAGCATAGCAGACAACACTACAGTGATCGTACGACTGTACAATGAATATGGTAGTCATGAAGGAGTATATTGTAGTTGCCCGTTTGTCCAATGGTGCATTGTACGGTTGATGGTATGTTCTGTGGTCGGGCAGATGAGGGCGGTCGAGGTGCGCCCACCGCATGCCCTGATTGCGTCTGCTTGTCCGGTCAATATCGCCCACTATCGCCCACTATAGCCCACTATACGCTACCATTTGATAAGAAGCTGCTATGCCTTTGAGTGCTGGTCATGGGAGTGCCTTTCCTTGCGTGATTTCGCGTACCGTGATGATTTGTTTGCATCCGTTTGTGCATACGCGGTTGTGCGTGCTCACACACGGCTGTGCATGCACATACACGGTTGTGCATACACGGCTGTGCATGCACCACCCCTCGTTGGGTATTGGGGGTTGGGTGGGGTTGGACGCAAGCTGCTGTGCAAGTGTGTCACGGCACGATACCTCCACCTATTCCTCTACTCACGCCCACATTACTCATGCACCTACCTAGTTCTCTGTCGACGGTGCCACCTGTCCCTGTCGCAGAAATTAGTGATAAAGTTCAATGAATCTGTTGGCTGCACCGACGGCCCTGTTGGCCGTGCTCCTTGCCCACTGAATTTTGCCTTGTCCAACTTGCCTGTCGCCAAATCGCAAATGCTGACGGCGCCTGGCCGCGCCAGACGTTGGCGGTCCCTGAGAAGGAACCCCAAGGACGCTTCTCCCCTTTTAAAGAGATGCGCAAGATGGAGAACACATTTGAGAGCATGACGGTGCGTTCTGGGTCGGCGGCGTCATGGTGGACGGTTAACTAGTAGTAACAAGCCTGGTGGCGTGGTGGATCTATGCTCAAGATGGGATCTAGGTGCATTGATGTAGGGGAATTGGAAGAGCCATTGGACCGCAAGCCGACGTACCGGTACTTTGGTCTAGTGGCAGGACATGCAGAAAGCTGTGTTCCGACAAGTAGACTGTGGGTGCTGCGCCGCACGCGCGCCCAAGATGCCCAATAGCGCGCGCCCAAGGTGGAGCAGACAGCATGGTCTGGCAGCGTAGTGGTGTTTGGGGGTTGGAAATTCATGATACGGCAGTATGTATGGTAAGTAGGGAGTAAAATAGTATGTATGGTAAGTAGGGAGTATAATATATATCATGGTAAGTATGTAGCATATACATAGCAGTAAGTGAAACGGTGTTACAAACGGTCTAGTTAGTGATGCATCGACAATGAAGTGGCGGCCCCATCTCTATGCACTGTCCTTTTTGCAGCACCTTGCGCGGTTTCCACAAGCTACCATTTCTGCAGCATGCGCTCCATCCTGCAGTAGTATGTATATTATAGGCCAATGCCAGTGCTGAATAGCAGTCTACATCTGTGTGCATGTGTGTGCCTATCATATCACAGTCTGCTGATTGCTAGTCCTCTCCTCCACCCCTTCCAATGCCCAGCCATGTCATTTTACAAACTTTCAAACAGCAGCAATTTTGCACATACTTTGTGGGCGGCGCCATAACGCCCGTCGTGCTTGGGTGTGCCCCTTTTTCACCCTTGCTGCAGGTGGTGCCCATGGCGTTTGGCAAGTTTGTGCCCAAGGTGGTCGTCAAGCGCATCATGGCCAGGGAGCCCCGAGCGATGGACCTCTACGTCTTCCCCGTCGTGTGCACGATCATGTTCTCTGGTGGGTGGTGGGGCTACTATTAGAGCAGCACATGACACGTACATAAGACCACGCGATGCAGCTCTACGTGTTCCCCGTGGTGGTCACCATCATGTTGACATTTGGGTGGCTCTGCGATTGCTATTATCAGACGATTGCATGCCTCCGCCAGCACTTGAGCACCGGTCTCACGTCATCCGCACCGACGTTTTCTGGGGTGGGCGGTTCGACAGTTGCTGTTAATTCACCTTTGCTTGCATCCACACGCACGCCCATGTCCTATCACAGGCTCACATCCACCCGTCTGTCCCGCCATTTGCACCAACGTGGTCTCCGGTATGTGGCATGTGTTTGGCTATTTTTTGCCACACTCATCCCACTTTTACAGTTATCAGATCAGCATTGCCACTGCCAGATCCCCCAGCATCAGCACCAGCATGGTCTCGGGGGGAGCATCCGCCCCCTCGCCCCCTGTGTGTTGTGCCTGCCTGCGCGCTTGTTTCGTTTCTCGTTTCCCAAGTTACACGTTTGATACGCTTCCCACTTTTGACAGTTGTTACGTCTCTGTGCCGCCCGCCCTGCACAACGCGATGGGGCCGGCCTCGTATGCCCCGGTCCCATTTGTGGTTTTTGTTTGTCCTATGTAATTTAAATTATCCTAAATAATGCCACTAAGTGGCTTACAAGACTATTGATGCCCGTGTTCATTTCTCCCCTGTCGATTTGTGGGTTTTATTTATTCGATGATGCCACTGAATGCTATTTAAGGGACTATTGGTGCACCTGTTTGTGTGTTCCGTACGCGCAGACATGGCTACCTTCACGATGACATCCCTCTTGCATGCACACACTGATGCTATTTATAACCTGCCAACCCCTGCTCATACACCTGATCCCCCCCCTCCCCCCTACGCGCAGACATCGCCAACTTCACGACGATATCGGAGCAGATGCCGCCGGCCACGCTCATGCGCATGCTGGAGGACTATCTGGCAGACATGGCGACCATTATCGAGGCGTCAGGTGCGTCAGGTGCTGGAAGATAGCCCTTTCTTACCTCACTTCACATGTGTGCCGCGCATATGGCGCGCCCGTTATTGAGGCATCGGCTGTGTGGGACGGAAGGGTCTATCACATTTCATGTTCGATAGTAGCGAAGATTGCTGCAATCATTCGGGCAATGGCGTCTGTTTCGTGCAAAACACGGGGATAGACTGACCTCGGTGATAGGCAAAATGGCATTCTGTCCGTGAGCCAGCCGTCTCCCTGTTGGAAAGCAGTTACTCTCCCTGTTGGTTACCCATGGACGCACGTTACTCATGGACGCACGTTACTCATGGACGCACGTTGCCAGGACGCACGTTACCAGGACGCACGTTGCCAGGACGCACGTTACCAGGACGCACATTGCCAGGACGCACGTTACTCATGGACGCACGTTGCCAGGACGCACATTGCCAGGACGCACGTTGCCAGGACGCACGTTGCCAGGACGCACGTTGCCAGGACGCACGTTGCCAGGACGCAAGTTGCCAGGACGCACGTTGCCAGGACGCCGTTGCTGCACGGGCCACACAGTGTGCTACTGTACAACGCATGCGACTTGGGCGCCAGTCACAAGATTTGTCGCGTCATCAAATGTGGTCGCGTCACTTAGGTGATGCGTGGCTGCCGTGATGATGTCATCCACCCCATTACACCCGATGTGCAGCCGCAGCCCCATGGGTGGTACGATCCGCCCTGTATCATCCATCCACCCTGCATGAAGTGGCTGGGTCAGGGTGTACCCTGTCTGCACTACTGCCAAGTCCTACCGGGCATGTACGGTGACGTCACCAGCTCTAAAACTAGCAGTTTTAAAAAGTTGTAAGACTGTGGAACTCCGCCCCCCCACCCCCTGACCCAGCGGGGTCGCCTCCGCGCAGCCTTGTTTGCCGCTAGACGTTCGCATGCACCCGCCTTGGCATATATGACTGTCCCCTCACTGTCGTTCACCGTCCATGGCAACCAGCGACACCACCCATCCATGTCGACCACCCATCGTTACCCTTCCCACCAAGGGTAGGAACCAACCACACGCTAACCACCTACACCTCTACAATCCACCCACAACACCCGTCTATAGCAACCGTCCGCACTAGCCATCCACGCTAACCCAGTTGGCGTGCCTGCCCGCATACGCCACTTCACGGGACTCCCCCGGGATGCCATTTGGGATGGCGCGACACTCGTGCATGCTGCAGGCGGCGTCATCGGGGACTTCATCGGCGACGGCATCATGGCGTTCTGGTGCGCAATCAGTACAGGCATATAGGCATTACGGCATCCTGGTGAAGGCATCATGGCGTTCTGGTGCGCACTCACTATAGTCCATACGGCATCATGGCGGCATCGTGATAGTACAAGTGTAGGCATCATGGCGTTCTGGTTCGCGATGATTCGAATAGACAACCATGACGTTCCAGTTATCGCAAGTGGTGTATCGTTGACAGCATCGATCATGTGGAGTCCCGGTACACGATGTTTAGAATAGACCAGAAGTATTTAGTATATGTAGTAAGTATTTAGTATATAGGAAGTATTTAGCATGTAGTAAGTATTTAGTATACAGCATCGCAAGTAGTATATCGGTGACTGCATTATGTGGCGGTCCAGTACGCGGCTGTTATGTTCATACCCCCTTTCTCATAGGCATCACCAGTGTACAGGACGGCATCATGGCGCTCTGGTGGGTGGTCACGCCTGGTGGCAGTGGACGGAGCGTGCGCCTGCCAGTTGTGGAGGAATAGTCCCCACATGCCACCGTGTTGACAACGTGCCTCTGTGCCTGCGAGTTAGTGGCCACTGCTTCCACGGTGGCTTTGCCTGCCGAGAAGTCATCGGTGAAACGCCTTTCACCCCTGCCCTTGTCGCTCCATGTCTGATTCCTGCACTCCCATGCTTACCTGCTCGTCCGATTGTTTTTGGCCGCAGGAATTCGCCGACGCCGGTGGCCCACCACGAGCTCAAGGTAAGCAAGCGGGCGACTCCGTGCCCGTATACGAAACGCACGCACCTCCATTAGCGCCACGTCACGATCTCAAGGCCAGCGTGAGGCAGGCGTTATTGCCGGCAGGCAGGCAAGGTGCATGGCTGACAGGGATCCATGGGCAAAGCCTATGTGTTCTATTTTTAGTATCCTGCGTGTCGGGGTTCCACGACAGGGGGCAGGGCATGACATGCTCATCCTTTCCTGTTGCTGTGAGGAAGCCGGCCGCGGGGCAGTATTCCTCTCGTGTTATTTGAGGCAAGGCAGGAGAGATGTCCTCAACCCCATGTATGAGGTGCAACCGGGGGAGCGTTTGGTTTATAACCACCGTAGCTGAAAACACACTATGATTTTGCTTTTGCGAGTGGCCTCTGTAAATCGCTGAGCCTGGCTGAATTTGGGCACGCTATCATTTTTGGCAGGCACAAGTCGCGATGAGGGGGATATTTTTGTAGTAATATCTCACCGCCTGGTGGCATTTACAGGGTGCTGCGTTCTCCCTCTTAAGCTCTTGCTGTGATTCCTGGAGCCTGTTTTAGGCTTTTAAAGTAGTAAACTGTAACGTGGTTTCAACTACTAGGATAGTCGGCCTACTTTCTGTTGATTGCATGATTCAGTGGCAATTAAGTGGCCTACTTGTAGAGTGCAGTAGTTGTAGTTATGCAAGTGGAGCAAACATTCGGAAAGCCATAGTGTTGCAGGGTTGGAGTACTTGAAGCTCCAGCATCTCGACCCGCAAGCTCGCCTTGTTGTCGCAACCTGTCACAGCAAGCTCGCCATTTGTCGCAACCTGTTACAGCAAGCTCGCCTTTTTGTCAGGCTGTTAACACAAGGGAGGCAACTAGGCCATTGTCCCCATGTACCTTGCTCGCTCAAATGAAATCAGGGGCGGTGGAGGCTTGTGGGCGCAAAATAATAACCATCAACTAGCATGGGCTTTTTTGCCCCTAATTCCTTATTTGAATGGAACAGGCGGCGGAGACGATGGAAGCCCAGGTGGACCGTCTGAGCTTCTTAAACATCCGGTGGTCACAATGGGGGGTGCCCCCCGTGTGGCCCCGCTACGGCATCCACACGGGCAAGGTCTACTCGGGCAACATCGGGTCGCAGGAGAAGATGAAATTTGGCATCGTGGGAGAGCCAATGAACGTGGCGGAGCGGCTCGAGTCGCTCTGTAAAAAGCTCGGTGAGCCTTTCCATGATGTCTTGGAGCCCTTCGAGACCCCTGCCGCTAGCAGCACCCTGAACAGCCCATCAAGCACCTAGTGCGGGGAGGTAGGACTCTTTCAGCCCTGAGGGATGCACTCTTTTTATGAGAGGTATGGAGGGTACTTGGTCTGTATATCGGGCACCAAGTGCCTGCGTGAGTTATCCTGTTTATTTTCCAACAGGGGAAATGCTGCGCCCATGCACCATTGACTTGTTTAGTAGTATTTACATAGCATGTAGGTTTGTTTATAACATACATATGAAATGAACACGGTATTTATATTTTGCACCTGAATGCTGCTTAGGTGCTCCTGCGAAGGTCCCAACAGGGCAGACGCCGTGGGCACCCGTACATCCTGGCTGATCAGGGCTGGTCATGGCTGGTGGTGGATGGTGGTGGATGGTGGTGGCTGGTGGTGGATGGTGGTGGATGGTGGTGGATGGTGGTGGATGGTGGTGGATGGTGGTGGATGGTGGTGGATGGTGGTGGATGGTGGTGGATGGTGGTGGATGGTGGTGGATGGTGGTGGATGGTGGTGGATGGTGGTGGATGGTGGTGGATGGTGGTGGATGGTGGTGGATGGTGGTGGATGGTGGTGGATGGTCATGGCTGGTGGTGGATGGTGGTGGATGGTGGTGGATGGTGGTGGATGGTGGTGGATGGTGGTGGATGGTGGTGGATGGTGGTGGATGGTGGTGGATGGTGGTGGATGGTGGTGGATGGTGGTGGATGGTGGTGGATGGTGGTGGATGGTGGTGGATGGTGGTGGATGGTGGTGGATGGTGGTGGATGGTGGTGGATGGTGGTGGATGGTGGTGGATGGTGGTGGATGGTGGTGGATGGTGGTGGATGGTGGTGGATGGTGGTGGATGGTGGTGGATGGTGGTGGATGGTGGTGGATGGTGGTGGATGGTGGTGGATGGTGGTGGATGGTGGTGGATGGTGGTGGATGGTGGTGGATGGTGGTGGATGGTGGTGGATGGTGGTGGATGGTGGTGGATGGTGGTGGATGGTGGTGGATGGTGGTGGATGGTGGTGGATGGTGGTGGATGGTGGTGGATGGTGGTGGATGGTG
This sequence comes from Mesostigma viride, assembly GCA_009746045.1. Lineage (NCBI taxonomy): Eukaryota > Viridiplantae > Streptophyta > Mesostigmatophyceae > Mesostigmatales > Mesostigmataceae > Mesostigma > Mesostigma viride. Next base: position 55,295 of record RPFO01001313.1, on the reverse strand, counting down.
GTGGATGGTGGTGGATGGTGGTGGATGGTGGTGGATGGTGGTGGATGGTGGTGGATGGTGGTGGATGGTGGTGGATGGTGGTGGATGGTGGTATCCGAGCTTTTGCTCACCCTATCTGCGTTATAGCGGGACTACGGAAGTCTGGGGTGCGGCCGAATAGAATTTGCCGCGTAAGACTAGGAGGAGGAGGTGCGCCGGCTGTGACCGGTAGTGGTTCGTTCCGCCTGTGTGCGGTCTACCGCCTGCGCGCGGTAGAAAGACTTAGAAAATCTGTACGAATTTGTGAAAACGAACCTTTAATAGCAGTGGCACAAGTGACGGGGGATGGTAGGGGCAGACCTGGCGCAGCGCCAGCGCCAGCGCCGGTACCGCTGCAATTTCGGTACCAACGCCAGTGCCAGCGCCGCGCCAGCCTGACGGCCCTTGTGGACTAGCATTTAGGCAGACGAGGCAATGGCAGCAAAGCCTCTTTTGGTCCGCAATTTGCTGGCATATGCTGCCAACGTGACTAATTCGCTATGGCGATTATTAGACGGGCTAACGGCCTTGCCGCTGCGGCGGGAGGGCTGGAAATTTAATCAGTAATGTTAGCCGCGCGCAAGGAGAGCGGCGGCTCGAAATTTGGCCCTCTATCGGCCCAGATTGGAGAAGTGGGGTGCATCTAGGTCCGCGGGGCCGCGAGATGGAAAAATAACATAAAATAATGCACTACGATTTCGTAGACTGAGTGACGTATGAGATAGCGGCCTTCCTGAAGGGATGGAAGCGCAGGAAATTGAGGCGTCAATTGGCCTGCGGGGCAACCTGCCCAGTCGCCATGGTTAGAAATCCTCAAGTCCGGACCGGAGTCGGGGGGGACGATACCCCCCCAACTTCGCCTTTCCAATGCACGCTCTGCATACCACGTGGGAGGGAACGAGATGCTCGACCCCGCTGGGGACCTTGCCGCCTTGCCATGAGATGTGACGGGGGTAGCGGCAGCATAGGCGGGGGACGAGCTGGCATGAGAGGGGGGCGCCCTACTAACCGACGGCGACATTGCAGCGGTATCACCGGAATTGACAACAAACCGACGTGGCGGATGTGAAACGACGTTCCGGATTTGCTGACGAAGTCGGCCAGGAAGGGAAGGTGGGGAATAGGCATAAGTCCACTTTTGTGGCAGCCACCCAAAGACCCCCTTTAGCACTTGTTAGGAGCCCTACAGTGCATGTTGGCTCTATTAAGCTGTACTTATTTGTAAAAAACTATTGTTGTCTGGTGCAACCCAAGCGTCAGTAGGTTAGCGTTAGAAGTGGATTATCCGAGCTTTTGCTCACCCTATCTGCGTTATAGCGGGACTACGGAAGTCTGGGGTGCGGCCGAATAGAATTTGCCGCGTAAGACTAGGAGGAGGAGGTGCGCCGGCTGTGACCGGTAGTGGTTCGTTCCGCCTGTGTGCGGTCTACCGCCTGCGCGCGGTAGAAAGACTTAGAAAATCTGTACGAATTTGTGAAAACGAACCTTTAATAGCAGTGGCACAAGTGACGGGGGATGGTAGGGGCAGACCTGGCGCAGCGCCAGCGCCAGCGCCGGTACCGCTGCAATTTCGGTACCAACGCCAGTGCCAGCGCCGCGCCAGCCTGACGGCCCTTGTGGACTAGCATTTAGGCAGACGAGGCAATGGCAGCAAAGCCTCTTTTGGTCCCCCACCCACCCACCCTGAACTTGTTATACCAGTTGTCCAAAAGAGGCCAGGGGAATAGGCATAAGTCCACTTTTGTGGCAGCCACCCAAAGACCCCCTTTAGCACTTGTTAGGAGCCCTACAGTGCATGTTGGCTCTATTAAGCTGTACTTATTTGTAAAAAAAACTATTGTTGTCTGGTGCAACCCAAGCGTCAGTAGGTTAGCGTTAGAAGTGGATTGGATGGTGGTGGATGGTGGTGGATGGTGGTGGATGGTGGTGGATGGTGGTGGATGGTGGTGGATGGTGGTGGATGGTGGTGGATGGTGGTGGATGGTGGTGGATGGTGGTGGATGGTGGTGGATGGTGGTGGATGGTGGTGGATGGTGGTGGATGGTGGTGGATGGTGGTGGATGGTGGTGGATGGTGGTGGATGGTGGTGGATGGTGGTGGATGGTGGTGGATGGTGGTGGATGGTGGTGGATGGTGGTGGATGGTGGTGGATGGTGGTGGATGGTGGTGGATGGTGGTGGATGGTGGTGGATGGTGGTGGATGGTGGTGGATGGTGGTGGATGGTGGTGGATGGTGGTGGATGGTGGTGGATGGTGGTGGATGATTGGTGGATGGTGGTGGATGGTGGTGGATGGTGGTGGATGGTGGTGGATGGTGGTGGATGGTGGTGGATGGTGGTGGATGGTGGTGGATGGTGGTGGATGGTGGTGGATGGTGGTGGATGGTGGTGGATGGTGGTGGATGGTGGTGGATGGTGGTGGATGGTGGTGGATGGTGGTGGATGGTGGTGGATGGTGGTGGATGGTGGTGGATGGTGGTGGATGGTGGTGGATGGTGGTGGATGGTGGTGGATGGTGGTGGATGGTGGTGGATGGTGGTGGATGGTGGTGGATGGTGGTGGATGGTGGTGGATGGTGGTGGATGGTGGTGGATGGTGGTGGATGGTGGTGGATGGTGGTGGATGGTGGTGGATGGTGGTGGATGGTGGTGGATGGTGGTGGATGGTGGTGGATGGTGGTGGATGGTGGTGGATGGTGGTGGATGGTGGTGGATGGTGGTGGATGGTGGTGGATGGTGGTGGATGGTGGTGGATGGTGGTGGATGGTGGTGGATGGTGGTGGATGGTGGTGGATGGTGGTGGATGGTGGTGGATGGTGGTGGATGGTGGTGGATGGTGGTGGATGGTGGTGGATGGTGGTGGATGGTGGTGGATGGTGGTGGATGGTGGTGGATGGTGGTGGATGGTGGTGGATGGTGGTGGATGGTGGTGGATGGTGGTGGATGGTGGTGGATGGTGGTGGATGGTGGTGGATGGTGGTGGATGGTGGTGGATGGTGGTGGATGGTGGTGGATGGTGGTGGATGGTGGTGGATGGTGGTGGATGGTGGTGGATGGTGGTGGATGGTGGTGGATGGTGGTGGATGGTGGTGGATGGTGGTGGATGGTGGTGGATGGTGGTGGATGGTGGTGGATGGTGGTGGATGGTGGTGGATGGTGGTGGATGGTGGTGGATGGTGGTGGATGGTGGTGGATGGTGGTGGATGGTGGTGGATGGTGGTGGATGGTGGATGGTGGTGGATGGTGGTGGATAGATATCCAGACAGTGCTGATAATTAGACAGTACTGATGACCAGATAGTGCTAATAACCAGACACTACTGATATCCAGATAGTACTAGTGACCAGATGGTAATAAGACTAGCACAGGTCTCCTCCTAAATGGGGGTTGAATGGTCTGGGGAGCTGCGTAGGCAAGCAGGCAGCATACATACAGCTGCGGACGCCGGCTCCTTCCACTCCCTTTTCCTGTCATACTGGTAAGCGCGTGATTGTGTGTCCCAGCATCCAGCGCGGCACGTGGTATATTGGTGACATCATCGTCCAGTAGTGTGACATCATCGTCCAGTATGCCATGGTTCGTATAGACCACAGGTATGTTGTATGTAGGCGTCCCAGTATCCAGCACAGCATGGCGTGGCCCGGGGCAGCACACGTCTTTCAAGCCAAGTCGAGAGAGCAAATCCAGGCAGGTGCGTGGTCCCTGCACATGCGCTAGGCCATGGCGGTAGAAGCAAGCAATCGCGCACAACAAGACATGCCCACAGGCGTTCGCACGCACCGTACACGTGCCCAGCGCGCAGCAGCATGCTCGTCAGCGTGCGGCCCCTCTGCGTGCTGCCCTCATGCGGGGCCCCTCTGCGTGCTGCCCTCATGCGGGGCCCCTCTGCGTGCTGCCCTCATGCGGGGCCCCTCTGCGTGCTGCCCTCATGCGGGGCCCCTCTGCGTGCTGCCCTCATGCGTGGCCCCTCTGCGTGCTGCCCTCATGTGCGGCAAGGCATGGAGGCATGAACAACAAGTAGGCTAGCGCGAGTCACACCTCGAATATCACTGAGGGGGGCGATTAGTGCGCATTTGTTGCGCATATTGCTCTGGCATGTTACTGACTGTAAACAGCAGTGCTTTACTATCATAAACAGCAGTGCTTCACTATCATAAACAGCAGTGCTTTACTATCATAAACAGCAGTGCTTCACTATCATAAACAGCAGTGCTTTACTATCATAAACAGCAGTGCTTCACTATCATAAACAGCAGTGCATCACTATCATAAACAGCAGTGCTTTACTATCATAAACAGCAGTGCTTCACTATCATAAACAGCAGTGCTTTACTATCATAAACAGCAGTGCTTCACGATCATAAACAGCAGTGCTTCACTATCATAAACAGCAGTGCTTCACTATCATAAACAGCAGTGCATTACTATCATAAAACAGCAGTGCATTACCATCATAAACAGCAGTGCATTACCCACTAGCTTGAGCTATTAAAGAATAATCTGTTTGTGCGTGGGCTTCACCGTGTCTGGCCGCCGCCGTGGTTAACCAGGCGCCCGCAACCTTATCAGCCGGCAGGTCTACCAGGGTGTTCAGGACGAGTTCCTGGGCTTCCTGCATGCCAAGCTGGCGATGAAAGGCCAGGCGAGGCCCCTCTGGGTCTACGAGCTGCTTTGCAGGTACAGCGACCAGCAGTAGCCGTCGCCTTGCATTTCCTTATGGCTAGGGTTGAAGCATGATTTGTGAAACAAGGGTACAAACTGAACCCTCGGAGGACTTGTCAGCACGAATTCCAGCTCCAAGCAAGGTTCCTTGTAGCTCTAAGGAGGCTCTGTAAAGTGCTGCTATATGCGTGATCATGAGAGCAGAGCCATGAGCAGCACGTTGCCTCACCCACCCCACCCCACCCCGCCCCACCCCGCCCCGCCTCGCCCCACCCCACCCCACCCCACCCCACCCCACCCCACCCCACCCCACCCCACCCCACCCCACCCCACCCCACCCCACCCCACCCCACCCCACCCCACCCCACCCACCCCACCCCACCCCACCCCACCCCACCCCACCCCACCCCACCCCACCCCACCCCACCCCACCCCACCCCACCCCGCCCCGCCCCACCCCACCCCACCCCACCCCACCCCAGCCCACCCCGACCCGACCCGACCCGACCCGACCCGACCCGACCCGACCCGACCCGACCCGACCCGACCCGACCCGACCCGACCCGACCCGACCCGACCCGACCCGACCCGACCCGACCCGACCCGACCCGACCCGACCCGACCCGACCCGACCCAACCCGACCCGACCCAACCCAACCCAACCCAACCCAACCCAACCCAACCCAACCCAACCCAACCCAACCCAACCCAACCCAACCCAACCCACCCACCCCACCCACCCACCCTCCCTCTCTCTCCCTCCCTCGCCCTCCCTCTCTCTCGCCCTCCCTCTCTCTCTCTCTCTCTCTCTCTCTCTCTCTCTCTCTCTCTCTCTCTCTCTCTCTCTCTCTCTCTCTCTCTCTCTCTCTCTCTCTCTCTCCGGCGCACTCTCTCTGCCCACCACTTCCTCCCCCCTCCATCTCTCTTCCCTCTCCCACCCACCCACCCACCCGCCCACTCACCCACCCACCCACCCACCCACCCACCCACCCACCCACCCACCCACCCACCCACCCACCCACCCACCCACCAACCAACCAACCAACCAACCAACCAACCAACCAACCAACCAACCAACCAACCAACCAACCAACCAACCAACCAACCAACCAACCAACCAACCAACCAACCAACCAACCAACCAACCAACTAACCAACCGCCCACCCTCCCTGCCGCCTTCGCTTCCTCTTCTTATCTCCCCACACGCGCTCGCCCTCTCTCTTTCTCCCTTTTGTTAAAAAAAGCCTTCCCTGTATCGAACTGGCCCGTGTCAGTGGATGCACATAGCCTCTTGTTGCTATTTGCCAAGTACTTGTATCAATGTGCTCAAACCCATGCCCTGTTTCCAATCCCTGCTCCAATCTGCAGGCGCATTTCGGCGAGCCACAAGCACCTGCAGCTGTGCCGCCAAATGGACGCTTGTTACGATTTCATCACGGCGCGGGACTTCCAATCGGCGAGCAACGCCATCCGGCGGGTCAAAGAGCTGCAGCTCGACATCCTTGGCAGCCACAAGGCGTCCACGCTGAGCTGTGAGGCCAACATCCAGAGATGCCTCAACGACCCCAGCATCTCTTGGAGCGGTGTCGAGGACCTGGCGGACAAATAATTTTTCATAGTGAGGTGACCAATGGTCCCAGTCAGTGGCCAGCTCCAGGGGAGATGACACAGCCTCCATTGGGCTCAATGTGTCGTCTCTTGAGTCATGAAAGGTGACTATATATGTATATTATGCATTTGTGGAAGTGCATACTGAAGGGAAGGCAAAGTAGTGAGGCCGCAAAAGCCAGGTCGGTCCTATTGATCGACCAGTACCATATAGGTGCCGACCACAAAGTATGCTCTGTGTGCATGTGTGTATGTGTCATTACGGTGGGGTTAACGAGTAACAGAGAACAGTTTTGATACGTGACTTGCCAAGATTGCTGTGCAATCGAGTCTTTCAGAAACGCACCTGCTATGCCAGTCCTTTTTTCGGGGAGTGTAATTTATTGTTTTCCTGGCAGTACAGACCACTGGCACCTCAGTCAAATCCAACAGCTTATCCCGAGGGGCACCGGCGGGAAATCTCTTCACGGTACCGAGTGAACTGGACCGTACGGACCGAAATTTTCAGTGTGTGCGAAAGGTGTACTAAGGCTATGTCGACCAATTTATAGACTATGGCGACTTATGGGCTATTGCGACGACATCCATAATGAATTTTAATTGGTGCACAATAAGGCTCGTGAAATCGAATGTTGACGACATGGGATGTGGTACCTGACCTTCGTAATTATTTTTTTTCGATTTATAGCGACAAGCTTAATTTTTGCAGAAAAAACGTCGCTGCTGAGGGGGGGAGGTGCGCACCTTGCACTTCGTCCTGCAAGTGCAGCGGGTGTAAAAAAGTAAGCCGTTCCGCTCGCGCAGCCCGCATGGGCTCTATCCCGACGGTCCATTGCAGATTTTTAATCAATAATTCTTCTATTTTAGCGTTACCGTACGCTTTTTTCAATTATTTGATCAGGCACTCCGCAAAGGTGAAAACCATTTGCGTTCAGTACCGGGCCGCGGAAAACGCGGAAAAACGCGATCTGCAAATGAATCCGACCGGAATCGAACTGGGGACCTCTCGCACCAATTTTGCTGACTATAGGACGGACGTCTCCGGTTACCATGGCATCGCCAACTTACACCTACAGTCATCCGCAAAAGTTCTCCTGTCCGGGGAGTGATGCAAGCCTTTCGGATTTGGTACTAGATAAATCACTCGAGATCTGTGTGTAGGAGTACTACACACGTGTCTTTTCAATTATATTTATATTTTTTCCTACTTGTTGCATAACCTGCAGATGGCTGCTGCGAAGGCGGCAAACCCCGCCTTGACTTCGGGTTGTCCTAACGCCATTCTTTATCGCTCAATTAGAAGGACGAGTTGGACCAAGCTAGACAAGCTTCGACTTTCCTTCCAGTGTGGTGGTAAGATCTGGCGATCGAGGGACTGGCGACAGCGATCTGACCTACGGCTGCATGCCTTGCGAAGTTCCTTCCATATATGCGACAAGGCGTGACGTAATTAATTTTCGCGGGCCCGTTGGGGAACCACGGAGCACTGAATTCCCCGATTTGAGATGTAGCGTGACGTAAAGCACCCGGATTAATCGATGTCCACGGGTGCCCTTGGCAACCCTGGTTTAATCGCAATCGCAAGATTAAGTGATTAATTAATAGACACGTGACTGCGTCACGTGAGCATAAGTCCTCAGTGGGAGGGGAACATGGGATGGAATGGATTAATTAATTAATTAATTAGACTCGTGCTCCCGTTGGGGAGTCACGGAGCATTAACCCCGATGGATGGATGGATGGGTGCAACATTCCTACCGGTCTAATCTATATCTACATTGGCTACATACTACATCTATCTAACAGCATTCTAATGACAACATCTATCTAGGCAGCCGCCCGCTGCCCGAGGGGGAGCTATCTGGCGTGCCTCCCGCGGGATTGCACACGCGGGCGCTTCCCCACTGGGGGGGGCTCATTGTCCTCTATGACCTGGGCCCACTTGGCCTTGTCCATCATCTTCTTCCAAATCACGGAGAGGCCGAGGCCCCCCATGTCCTCTACTAGCTGGTCCTTGAAGGTGCGGGCCTTGCGGCGTCTAACATCACTAGGCCCAGCCCACGTCAGGAGGTGCCGGCCAGGCTGGGCTGGTCGCAGTCCTGCGGGGGGGCCACGTGAGGTGTCTACCTGGTTGGTGCGAGCTAGGTGCCCTACAAGCTGCAGGCGGCGTTGCTTAATGGTGCTGGTGATATAGGGCATACCCTGGTACAGGTCCTCATTGCGGACATGAGCAGCATATCCTACTCTGAAAATGGAACGCAGCATGCTGGTGACCGCGCCGTCCAGCTTGCGGGCCAGGTCGGCGGTGAGGGTCCACGTCTCGGCGCCATACGTGACAACAGGAAGGACGAGGACCTTGAACATGGAATGGATGGTATAAGCTATCTAGGTCCGAGTTACAGGGGTGTGGGCACCGCGGCCCGAATCGCTATGAATGCCATACTTGGTCACACGCGGAGCCCCCACAGGCTTGGGGGTGGTCTCCTTCATCACTACTTGCCATCTATCCTTGCGCACCATCTGCCTCCATGTTACAGACAAACCAGGAGGCTGCCCGGGGGTGAGCCCGTCACGTCTAGTGTAGCACATGTCCATGCCGAGTCTATCACGAAAAGTCCACGGGTGGCGGCCCTGCCGCGCGCGGCCGGGGGCACGCCAGGTGAGGACATATCGCCCAGGCTGGGCGGGCTTGGTGCCAGCTAGTCTATCTGATGTATCTACCTGATCTGTGCGGGCCAGGTGCCCGGCTAGCCGTGTTGGTCTGTACGGCAGTACGGGGTACTCGGTAAAACCCTTGCGTACTGTAAAAATACAGGTATTTTTGCGAGGGGTAAAAAATACGCGAAAAAACACGCAGTACGGCATACGGGGTATTTTTGAAATTGTGCTAAAAAAGTACGGGGTATTATTGAGGCCAAGGCTTAAAGTACGGGGTATTCTAAGGATGTGTGGCCCTGCATCCAACAAATGTTACTATGTACTATGCTCTCTGCTATTCATTAATGAGCATAATGGCAGTGACTTGCCACCTGCCACACTTAGATCGACATTGCAATACATCCTTCAAGTACATTTGTATATTGTGGACACGCAAACTATTGACCATCTAACACCGGTCTCTTTTATTACAATGCATTATTGACAACATAATACATGATTGAATGGTATAATGCACCCAGAGCTCTGGCAGCCTCGATGCAGAGGATGTCATAGCACTATAGATGGCAGCTTCGCTGCACAATGACAACAAGTGCATGCCACGAATCCCTAAGAAATAAAATCAAGGCAATGAACCCAGAATTGACCTTCACTGCTGCGGCAGGTCCATACTTTGCCACTGCCGCGATCATGTTCTTGTACGAGGCGCTGGCGGCGACGTGAAACGGAATGCCATTCTCGTAAAAGAAAGAGGCCTGGGCAAGGCGGACTTCCTGGAGCTGCGCGTTGGAAAAGCACTGTGGAATCGTCTTCTGCACTGCCTTGCCAGAGCCACAAGGGCCAGCACCCGGGGCAGCGGCAGGCAGAAGGGCCTTGGCAACGCGGGCACCGAGCACTGCCTTTTGCTCCTTCTTTTCCAACCGGGCTGCCTCAGCCGCCTGAAGCCTCCCGATCAGGCCTTCTACATTCCTAGACTGCTGGCAAAATGTGGCTCCCTTGTTGGGGATGTGGCCGAGATGGCCGACAGCGCGATCCTTGCTAAAGTTGCCAGGCCTGCCGAACTTGTAATCGCACAGCTTGCACGCCTGGCCACCTCTGGCCGACTACCACGTCTTCCCCACTCACGGTCTTTTCCACCTCGTCAATCAGGTGGAGGTATTGATACTCCTCTCCCCTTTTGACGACTGGAACTCTAGGCATGGTCGCCTCTTTTAGGATTGCCTAGCGCACAATACATGAACCGGCGCACCCGGCACCCTCTATTTGCTTTAATTGCGTCTTCACTCTTCTGCGTCTTTCTGGAAGTGCACCCGTCCCTAAACCTTATGATTCTGCCATGCATGCTCTGTCCCCTCGCAGCTTTTCTCCCGCGAATAAAAAATCCTGTCAAAAAATGTAGAAAGGCACACCGTCACGCGTGTACTAGCAAGTAGCTATGCACTCGCTGCAATTTCAGCAATTTTAGTACCACTGACAGGTCTGGGCCTCTCCCCACCGCGTGACACGTCCACGACCTCCAAAATCGGCTAAGTCCAAAGTAAATCGTACGGCGTACGCGGTCGAAAGCGTCAGTACCGTGGAATACGGCGTATTTTCATACCCGAGGTGCCGTACGAACCAACACGGCCGGCTAGGCCCAGGCGCCTGTGCCTAATAATGTGGGAAACATAGGGCAAATCAGCGTACAAATCCTCATTACTAATGTGCAAACCAAAGGGGATGTTACTGAAGGGCCTGGCGCAGCATCTTGGTGACGGCGCCGTCGAGTCGTTGCTCCAGCTCCTGCGTCAGTGCCCACGTCTCGGCGCCGTAGGTCAGGATCGTCAGAATGACGACCTTGAAGAGGTCACGCTTGACGATCCGGGGTAGGGCGGGGTTGCTCCACCAGCGGCGGTGGTCATGGATGAGGTGCGCCCACGCCATGCCGATCCGTGTCGTCATGTCGTCCTCGCAGTCGGGAAGCCAACTGCCGAGCAGCTTGAAGCGGCCTGAAGGAGGGTAGTTGACCTCCGCATCGTCTAAGAGGCGGAGTGTGGGTGGGGGCCCTGCCATGCCGAGGGCCAGGGCCTCCGTTTTGGGGCTGATTTCTAGACCAACCGCCCGAGCCTCGAGCGCCAGGCAGTCCAGCCAAAGTTGGGCAGACTCCGGCTTCTCGATGAGCGTGATGTCGTCGGCATAAATGAGGTCAGCTAGTAAATTCTGCTTGTTAGTCGGCCCCCCTTCCCCAAGCTCGTTCGTGATCGCTAGGCCAGGGGCACGGCCTGCAATGCTAGCAAAGCGAGCACGTGCCTGGCGCATAACATAATCCACTATACAATAATAAACAGGTACGGCGACAGGACGCAACCCTGCCAGACGCCGGTCTGCAGTGGGCATGGTGGGGTAATGCCGTGTTGAGTGCGCATCGAAGTGGTCGACCCCTCATACAGCGTGCGGATGACGGTAATCAGGGGAGTGGGGACGCGAGCGCGAGCAAGTACAGCCCATAGAGCGTCCCAGAGGACAGAATCAAAAGCCTTGATGAAGTCGACGAAGATCAAGATTGCGGGAAACTCACCAGGTTGCAGGAGAGCGATTTCCTCGAAGAGGCGACGCGCGACGAAGATGGCCATGACGGTGTTGCGCCCAGGACGGAAGCCCATTTGACTTTCCCCAAGGTGACAGTCGAGAGCAGAACGAAGGCGGTTGAGGATCATGCGCATGAACAACTTAAGTGCGGCGCTCTGGATGCACACTCCTCTGTAGTTGGCGGGGTCGTCAGGGGAACCTTTGTTTTTGTACAGCATAATACGGTAGCTGTGCTGCCACTCAGGAATCGGCGGCGCGTCGGCAAGCAGGATCCGGTTGCAGACGTCAAGCAGGAACCCCGTGAGCGCCGTCAGCTTAATCACCGGGGCTGGGAGCTGGTCAGGTCCAACGGCGGCATAGAAGCGGAGTTGCTTGGCGGCGGTGCTCAGCTCGAGCTCGGTGAACGGCGGGAGCTCGTTGGGGTCGGCCAGGGGTTCCGTCAGGGCTGGGTACGTGTAGTCCTGCCCAGCGGCGGGCGGCGTGGGCGGCGCAGGGACGTCCGCCGGTGCTACTGCCAGGCGTGCGGCCGCCAGAGGGCCAAGCGGCCGAGGCGGCGGGGGGGCGCCGAGCAGCCGGGACTGGGAGGAATACCACTGGTCGAGCTGCTGCTGCGGTGAGCCACTGAGAGAGCGTCCGCGGCGCCGGCTGCGCGCCGCCGGCGGGCCGTTGGGCGTGACGCAGGCGGGTCCAGGCGTACTCGCCGTGCTGGTCCTTGAGGTGGGCGAAGTACTCGCGGACATGAAGGTCCTCCTGCTCCTTGGTCGCCTGCCGGATGGCCGAGTGGTAATCGGCTTTGAGGCGGGCGTAGCGGGCGGGGTCGCTGTTGCGGAATCGCAAGATAGCGGCTGCAATCGCATGAAAGTCATTTGCAATTTGATATCACACTGTGTCACATCATGCCATCATCCCCAAAAGATTTGTCGCGCTGTTGTGGTTGTGGGCTGGTCAAAAGCCGACGTGGTACGTGACTCGTTGGGCTCCGTTCAGCCCAGCCTCGGGCAGTCTTTTTAGACTTTTGTGCGTGCTTGCATGGTTTGCTATTTCGCTCGTATGCTTGCATCATTGGCAGCTTGCTTGATTGCTTATGAAGCACACAAGCACACAAGCACACAAGCACACAAGCACACAAGCACACAAGCACACAAGCACACAAGCACACAAGCACACAAGCACACAAGCACACAAGCACACAAGCACACAAGCACACAAGCACACAAGCACACAAGCACACAAGCACACAAGCACACAAGCACACAAGCACACAAGCACACAAGCACACAAGCACACAAGCTGACACAAAGCACACAAGCACACAAAGCACACAAGCACACAATTAAGCGCACCATTAAGCATACAATTAAGCACACAATTAAGCACATAATTAAGCACACCAGCACACAATTAAGCGCACAAGCACACAAGCACACAAGCGCATAATTATAAGCACACAAGCACACAAGCACACCAGCACACCAGCACACAAGCACACAAGCACACAAGCACACAAGCACACAAAAACACAAAAACACAAGCTTGCACACAAAAACACAAGTACGTGCCGGAGCCCGCAAGCACACATGCATGACAAGCCCACATGTATGCACACAAGCCCACACGTATGCACACAAGCACGCTGTCGCGTTTGCGTGCCATTATTGATTCATATCCTAGACTATCACTTGGAAGACGTTTCAGTCAGGACTCGGAAATCAATAGAATACTCATGTGTATGATCCACTATATCAAAGAGACAACCAGCGCAGGCCAGAAATCGGGAGAATCCGGACCATGGTAGCTCGAGCCTGCCGTTATCTTTTCCGCGTTTTCGAGTCGTTCAGGATGATGAAGATGAATGGTGATGGAAATGTGTATCCTTGTGCATTGAAATTATGGCTGGCTTACGTGTGGAGCGACTAGATGACCTAGACGGTGGGGCCGGAAACAGCATGCTTGATCAGGGCGTGTGTTTCCACTATATGTGTGTACTCCTACACACAGATCTCGAGTGATTTATCTAGTACCAAATCCGAAAGGCTTGCATCACTCCCCGGACAGGAGAACTTTTGCGGATGACTGTAGGTGTAAGTTGGCGATGCCATGGTATCCGGAGACGTCCGTCCTATAGTCAGCAAAATTGGTGCGAGAGGTCCCCAGTTCGATTCCGGTCGGATTCATTTGCAGATCGCGTTTTCCGCGTTTTCCGCGGCCTGGCACTGAACGCAAAGGTTTTCACCTTTGCGGAGTGTCTGATCAGAATATGTGTGTGGTAATAGACTCCATGCAACAACTCACGGCCGGGGGCTGTTCCGGGAGCCCTGCATGCTCGAACTGTTTCATCCCCATGCATGAAGACAACAAACCAGTTGTTAGGGAGAGAAACGAGCCGGCCAATGCAACGACCTCCATGGCCGAGGCTCATTCCCTGTAGCTACACCGTCCGCATTGGTACGTAGATTTACTAAATAGTTATGAGGCTGGGCGCCGACCACCTGCATGCAAACGATAAATAAAACAAAAGATGTTCAAATAATCAATTCCCGAGTGTATTCCCCTTGTGGTTTTAATCTAGCTACCAAACAAACAAAGAAAGTATAAATAAATTATTCTTTGACTGCCACCAAAAGCGCTTGGTTCGCGGTAAAAAACAAAGAAACATGTAATCTTTGGCTGACAAATGTGCTTTTACTGGCGGTAACAGCAGTGCAGACGGCTAGGTGGTACAAAACAAGCAAAGAATTATTGTTGAATTGTGCAGCCAGCTCAACGGTTGTTCGTTAACCAAACTAACTAACTAATAGTTATATAATAGGAGACGTCCGTCCTATAGTCAGCAAAATTGGTGCGAGAGGTCCCCAGTTCGATTCCGGTCGGATTCATTTGCAGATCGCGTTTTCCGCGTTTTCCGCGGCCCGGCACTGAACGCAAAGGTTTTCACCTTTGCGGAGTGTCTGATCAGAATATAATAATTGGACGGGCACAGTACTTAGCACTAGCTTGCAAACAATAATTAGCGCTATTGTCTCATTCCATTTGAAGGGCCTTTCGGCTTACATAACCGGCTATTAACCCATTAATTAATTATTTCAGCTTACATAACCGTCGAATTGAAATTACCGATGCGGACGGTGTATTTCCAAAAGCCGATTAATTAATCATTAATTAATTAATAGACACGTGACTGCGTCACGTGAGCATACTGATAAGTCCTCAGTGGGAGGGGAACATGGGATGGAATGGATGGTGTAAGCTATCTAGGTCCTAGTTACAGGGTTGTGGGCACCACGGCCTGAATCGCTATGAATGCCATATGCGGTCACACGCGGAGCCCCCACAGACTTGGGAGTGGTCTCCTTCATCACTACTTGCCATCTATCCTTGTGTACCATCTGCCTCCATATTACAGACAAACCAGGAGGCTGCCCGGCCGGGTGTGAGCCCGTCACGTCTAGGGTAGCACATGTCCATGCCAGCAGGGCCGCCACCCGTGGACTTTTCGTGATAGACTCAGCCGAGTCTATCACGAAAATCCACGGGTGGCGGCGCCCTGCCGCGCGCGGCCGGCCCGGGCACGCCAGGTGAGGACATATCGCCCAGGCTGGGCGGGCTTGGTGCCAGCTACCTAGTCTATCTAATGTGTCTACCTGATCTGTGCGGGCCAGGTGTCCGGCCGGCTAGGCCCATGCAGGCGCCTGTGCCTAAGAGTGCATGTGGGAAACATAATAGGGCAAATCAGCGTACAAATCGCCCGTCATTACTAATGTGCAAACCAAACTAGGGGATGTTAAGGGCCTCGCGCAGCATCTTGGTGACGTTGCCGTCGAGGGCGTTGCTCCAGCTCCGGCCTGAGTCAGTGTCCAGGTCTCGGCGCCGTAGGTCAGGATCGTCAGAATGACGACCTTGAAGAGGTCACGCTTGACGATCCGGGGTAGGGCGGGGTTGCTCCACCAGCGGCGGTGGTCATGGAGTTGCGCCCACGCCATGCCGATATCCATGACCCAGTACCCACAGCAGTTGCTGGCCGACCTAGTGGTCCCAGCCCGCCCATTTGAACATCGCATTCACTCCCTCTCTCTTGCTTGGACTGCTATGCAGAACAAGAAGAGGTGGAAGACGATTGTCCAGGCTCATACACCAGCCCCTGCCGTGGGCAAGCCCCCCCCCCCCAAGAGGAAGGGGCGCTTTGCTGAGTAGAATAGTTAGGGTTTTCTATATTAGATTAGCTTAGAGTAAGATTAGTTCGGTTTCGCGGCTTTGCCCACCTCCATCCATCCAGCAAGGGACTGAATATGTGCGACATGGTCTCCCAATTAACGGAGTCATGTTATAATATAATATAATTTAATTTAATGTAATTTAATTTTAATCAATGAGTATCCCATGTTCCCCTCCCTCTGAGGACTTGCTCACGTAACGCAGTCACGTGTCTATCAATTAATTAGTTAATCAATGAGACAACTATCATATTATATGTGCTCACTTTGGCCCAACTACCCGGGTTCAATTGGTTCAGCAGCAAGACACTTAAAATATATTTTTGGCCAGAAAAAGCCAACGAACAAAATTTGATGTAGTTACTGACTGAGTGGCGCGCTCTCCTCTCATGGCTAATGATACTTATTAACGGTGATCATTGTCAGTTGTCGCCAAAACGTGGTAGTCAGTTGCCGCCTTGCCGCATAAGAGTACTTACAAACAATGATGCACTATGCATCATCAGTCAATCAACTACTCACGCGCTCCGGTATTGGATGTGAGTCGCACAGCTAATAATACATTTATATATTATTGATGGAGTAGTGATGCAAAGCACTAAATTATTATAGTGCTTTCCATCACTATTCACCGACCGACTATGAGAGCCTGGCATGAATCTTCTCACCATCCATCCTCGATCGATCTCTCTCTTTCCCTCCACCACCCGGTCAGCCCCCTCTGTGTTCGCCGTTCTCCTTCCATGCCCGGCCGATGATTTTGCCACAAACAGCCGGCGCACGGCTTCCGTTCGGCGCGGACTACGCATGAGTCTCAGGGAATGACGGAGGCACACAGTCGGTCGGTTGGTATGGGGAACCGGGGTACCCAATTTGGGATCCACGACACGTCTTCTTGTACTTCTTCGAATCTCGCTCACATGAGACGTTTCTCGGCCCAAAGACAACTGCCGGCTCCACCCGTCCGTCCGCACTTACACGACGTTAATTAGTTGGCCGCCAACCAGGCCTGGCCGCCCGGCCATTCATGATTGATCTGTCCAGGAATCATAGTTGTTAGAAAGTCTGAGTTGTCATGATGAGCAATTGGAAAAATCTATCAAGCTAATATCAAAGTCTCTCCGTTACTGGGACCTCGATCCGGCGGGGGACAGGAACCGGCCGGCGGGGATGGCGACTGGGACCAGGTCCACTCACTTGCCGTGCGGCCGGCGGCGGCGACGTCGTGCGAACAGGGATGAGCCCGCGTTTCACTAGAGATGGAGTAAATTCCGGGTATTTTTTAAAACCGCGTTTCACTAGCTCACCCGACATGCCGCCGGGTTTTTTAGTCCGGCTTCAAACACGTGCACGGTACTTCGGCTGCGAACGGCAGCCGGTTGTTGTTGTTGGCCGGCAACAGTAGTAAGGATTCTTTAATGGCAGTTTACGTGGACGTTTCTGCTGGCTTTTGAGGTCCACGGTCCACCCGAACCTTCTTCAGTCAGATCTGACTCACAATTTGATCTGGCTGCCGGTTAGCATTTTGCTGCCGATTCGAATCATCGATCAATAAAGAATATAGCCCCAAGCGCCTGCCAAGTGCCCAAATTGTGCTGTAAAACACCAGATTCTTGTGGACATTTTTTGGACTCCATCGACAAAACGGAATATCCAACATCGTTGCTACTTCGCATCCAATCGGTTTCTGTAATTGGCACTATGACCTGCCAGGAGTCTTGAAAGCAACACACGCAGTTAGTTAATAATTACTAGCGAGATCGGTCAACCAAGCAATCAGAATCCTGGCCAGTTTGTGGCTGCCGAACACAACGGCATGCCGTTACTCTCGAGAGTGTGGATACTGTCCTAGAGTAAAATATTCGCGTCATGGCGGACCACATAGTTATACCCGACTTTCCCCGCTGGGCGAAGTCGGAATTTGCACGAACCACGTAGTTGGCGAAAGCAGGCACATATGATTAAAGTGAATGTAATGGCTAAGAGAAAATTCGGGGTATGAAATATGTACGTAGACTCAGCAGCGTATTTTTTTTGCGATGATACCCGCTGCCGACCTGCCCGGGACACCGGGCAGTTCGGGGTCCTCGAGTTCCTCCAAGTCCGCAGCCTCCAAGCGTGCTTTTTTTGCGCATGAAATAGCGGAGCAGTCTCCCCGGCAAAGTCGGCGTTATCTTGAAACAAACCAAGGTGCAGTGAATTTAGAGGCGTACGTGGAAGGTGCTGGAGCAGATGGCGACGACGTTCGGCAACCTGCACGCCTCCCCACCTCCCCACCTAACCAGCTGGATGACCGCACAAAAACCACGGAAGACCAGATGGACGCTGCGGAAAGACATCGGTCGTCACACGGCAAGGCTTTTACTCCCGGCGCGCGCTCAGTGCGGATGTCCATGGAGTCGGCAATTCCAAACCCCTTTCTGACAAATGATGTAGAACTAAAGGTCCACGAAACCCCGCGCCGCCGCTCAACCGCAGAGCGGCTGCGGCGTGTCCTCGCCAACCAGTCTTTGCCCGTCTCTGCGGTGGTCGTCGCCTTGTTTGCCTGTACGTCTACACGGCCGTCCTTTGGATAACCGCTATGTTGTGACCGACGAGAGTTTAGCCAGCTACATGGCGATTTGCGTCGCTGCTGGCCCACGTCGGCATGCGCTGCACCGCATCTCCACGGCCCTGCTGACTGCTTAGGCCCCCGTGACAGCACAAATATAGATCAGTTGCCTTGACTGCAGCTGTTTGCAGCATGTGTTTTTGCTGCCATCTTTCTCTCTGTCATAACCATAGCTTAATCTCTAACACATACACTCGCCCCCCTGGCCAAGGAAAGCCCATTTTCAGTTCAGTTCTTTCTCGCTACTGCCTGGCCATAGATGTCGGTGGTTCCTGCCATTTTTGCACGATAGCCTGCCCATTGTCTTCCGCCATGCCATCCTACTGCCAAAGTTCGATCAAGTTGGCCACGACAGTTCCCCCATAAATCCCCGCCCTCAGCTATGACACGTGCCGCTGCTTTTGCCCATGCCGCCATTAGCGTTGCATGCTTCTTCCCGCCCTTCCCAACCATTTCAGCCATAATGCGCCACCTGCCCTGCGCTGACCCAAGCCACCCATGTCAACCATAACGCGCCACCTGCCCGACCCTGACCCATGCCATCCATGTCAGCCATAACGCGCGCCACCTGCCCTGCCCTGCCCTGTCCCATCCATTTCATCCGTAATGCGCCACCCGCCCTGCCCTGATCCGTGTCATCTGCGTGCTGTCTTCGTTGCCCACGCCGGCTCCATGCTGACTTCTGGTTGGCTGACACCTGGCACACGCTGGTCTCCCGTGGGCTGACACCTGGCACGAGAATCGGTCGGCACCTTTGAAGTCGCAGCCGGCAACTTGACACAATGTTCACGCTGCCAACCCTCTCGCTTCATGCCTTGGGCACTCCCTATATCAGCGATATGTTTTATGATACATGCAAACGGTGTTGGCCATTCTTACCCTGGCACTTTCCTTTTCTCCCCTACCCCTTCCCCCCTCATGGGGGCACTCTCGCTGTATGATGTTTGCCATCCACGCAAACAGTCGTCGCAGCTGCCAACCTGGCTCTCTTCTTCACCTTGCGACGCTTTGAAAGAGAGTCCGCCTCCACCTCGTTCCAGAAGTTTGGGTACGCTAAACATGCAGTAGTAGTACTAGTGGTGTTGTCGTTCCTGGAGTTTGGGTATTGTAAATATGCCCGTGGCGGGCTAAATATAGCCGTGACGGGTGCCCTGCTCTCTCTTGTCTGGCAAACAGCTTTGGGTAGCCCGTGTTGGGGCAGCGAACGTGGCAACTGCCCAACTGCTATTCCGTGTTGGGCATGATAGCCCTGGGGTTTTGCACACGACGAGAAGTATCCTGTATGTCCTAATGACGAGTAGTATCCTGTATGTACTAATGACGAGTAGTCCCCTATATGTCCTAATGTTGAGTAGTATCCTATATGTACTAATGTCGAGTAGTATCCTATATGTCCTAATGTCGAGTAGTATCCTATATGTACTACTGACGTGTGGTATCCTATATGTCCTAATGACGAGTAGTATCCTATATGTACTAATGACGAGCGGTATCCTATATGTACTAATGACGAGTAGTCCCCTAAATGTCCTAATGTTGAGTAGTACCCTATATGTACTAATGACGAGTAGTATCCTATTATTCCTATACTACTATGTACTAATGTCGAGTGGTATTTGCTATTTGTACACAAGAGCCACATTGTGAAGAAGTGCCCGCCGCCGCACGGCACACTCGGCGTCACGAACTACTAGATCCAACTTGGCAAGGGGCTGGATAGTCAACGCACCCACGTCACAATACTACAACTACTACTGCTAATAATAGATAAACCCATGTCCCCCATATCATGGCTTCAAAGCTGATGCCTTTGTCTTGGGCATGGCTGCTGCTACTGTGCTGTGGGCGTTGACCCCTTCCACTGGCAATCACAGGGACAACGTGGTCACCACCCTGCAGGCGGCAAGGTGAGCACGAGGGTTCCATCCACGGGAGATCTCACGGGGCGGCGACGTGGCAATTTATGGGAAGCCGAAAGCTGTTTCCAACAGGATGAGCAAGTTTGTCGATACCATTTTGCGTGTTGGTTTCATCGTGGTCTGTGCCATGGATATCGTGGTGGTCGTGTTACTTGCTTCCCGTTTTGCTTCGGTCAAGTAATGGATATTGAACAACCAGGTGATCTTCCAAGCAGTACGACCTGCCCTGCCGAGCTCGTGACATGGAACGACGAGCTCTATCGAGGCAGAAGCTTTGCTCGTGCGCACCATCCCAACCTGATGGGATCCAAACCCATTCCTCGCAATCCATCCCCATGGCTTGTGCCGCCGTCCGTGCCACGAGCCACGATCTGAACCGTTATCTGCCCCCGCCCGTGATTGCATCGGATCTAAAGACCTGATTGCATGGCACTTGGTCCGCTGTTATTCGTGGCGAGTGCTGCTACCGTGTTCCCTTCCTTGATGTGCTGTGTTGGTGATTGTCGGTGCTGCGTTGGTGATTGTCGGTGATGCGTTGGTGATGTGTTGTGTTGGTGATTGTCGGTGATGCGTTGGTGATGTGTTGTGTTGGTGATTGTCGGTGCTGCGTTGGTGATGTGCTGCTGATGCGTTGGTGATGTGTTGATGTGTGGTGGTCCGTGTGTTGATGTCTCCCCCCCCTTGCAGCGCCCGGGGTCTTGAGCTGGCGGTGCGCGACGCCATGTCGTCGAGCATCTTGACCATGTCGCACGAGATCGTGGAGGGGAAGAACAGCGCGGCAAACCTGCTGCAGGTGAGGGAGTTGTCACGAGGACACACACAGTTAGGTTTTTAATACAGCCAACGGTGTCGTGGCGGAGGTAGAGAGCGGCGCAAAGCTGCTGAAGATGAGCGCGAGGTTATGAAGACAAGGAAGTGTTGAATACATCCAGATAGCTCCCCACACCTGCTGCAGGTGAGGGGGAGCGCAGTGGCGCAAACCGCTGCAGGTGGGGGCAAGGTTACGAAGACAGCAAGTTTTGGAAGCAGACAGACACTTCCCCAAACCCACTGCAGGTGGGGGCAGGTGGTGGCTTTCGTGGCGTTGTTGCTTGCAGGCCCCTTCCCCCACTTCTTTCTTTCTAGACCCACCCTCGCCACCTGGCACATTTTCCTTAGTTGACGGGGGGAAAAATTTTGCCGTGTCCCGTGCATCGTTTACCTACTTGCCCCTATTCTTCGTGGCCTGTGCGGTCGCAGTCCGCGGCGCGGCTTGCGCGCCCAAGCGTGGGCTACTCGGGCCTCCGCCTTGACACTGTCAACCGCACCGAGTCCCCCGACCTGGAACACCTGCGCGAGGTCATGTGGTCGTTGCAGCACGTCGCACACGGGCTGTCCCTCGTGCCCAACCTGTTTGTGTTCAGCTCGAGGACGGGCGATTTTGTGGAGCTGTGGAGGGACCCGGTCGCGCGTCTCCTGTACTGGTCGGTGACGACGGCGGTCGTGGGGGATACCGCGAGGGTGACAACGTTCAGCATGGACGAGGCAACGGGCAAAGTGGACTATGGCGTGGAGTACGGACACTCACTGGTCGTGGGTGGGGGTGTGACCGCGTGGGGGGGCGTGGGCCAGCTGGGTCAAGGGGACATCATTTGGACGCCGGTTAGTGCCCACGGCATGCCTTGTTCTACGGCTTCGCAAGGCAACCCCTTTTGAAAAAGTTGTTTCCATTGCCTTGTTTCTTGCTGCTGCTAGTGTTGTTGGTGTTGAATCGTGTCGTGTGTGTGGTATTAAGAAGGCGGAAGGGGCTGCGTTGGGAACTTGTAGCATTAGTTGTTGGTATTTATATTTATTAATTAAGAAGGCGGAAGGGGCTGCGTTGGGAACTTGTAGCATTAGTTGTTGGTATTTATATTTATTAATTAAGAAGGCGGAAGGGGCTGCGTTGGGAACTTGTAGCATTAGTTGTTGGTATTTATATGTAGTATTAATTTGCATTGTATTTGGGGTAGCTTTGTTCATGTTTTTGAAAAGTCTATTGGGCTCAAAGGGCCGTCTCGAAAGCCTGCAACAGCGTCTGGTCTGCTGTCATGGCCCCGGTCGGACCTGTCTGTCAACAACACACGAGGCTGTACTACCGAGACCTCAGTACAGAATGATGTACAGGTTATGATGTACTACGGAGTCCTCGGTACAGGTTGCTGTACGACGGAGTCCTCAGTACAGGGTGAACTATGGGACCCTGGTGAACGGGATACCTGGGTCCGGCCTGACTGGGATGGGAGAGCGGTTGCGGGTTGAGTGTTTGAGTGTTTGAGTGAGTGGGCAGTATTCACCACCAGCCCATCACCAGCCCATTACCAGCCCATTACCAGCCCATTAGCAGTCCAATACCAGCCCATCACCAGCCCATTACCAGCCCATTAGCAGCCCATTACCAGAGACAAAACCTCACCATGCACACCTCCTCGCCTCTCCTGTATCATGCCCACCATGTACCTGTCCTGCGTGCCCTCAGCCCAACTCGGTGCAGACGTGGCGCACCGACATGGACGGCCCCGTGCACAGTGCGGACCGCATGACGTACGCGCTCACGCCGCTGCTGGTCAATGGGACGGTCCTCGGCATGCTGGGCAGCGCCATACGCATGGTGGACATTGGGTACGGCTTGTAGATTTCTTTAGCTATTTAGGTATTTAGGTGTTTAGCTATTTAGGTGTTTACGCTGGGCAGCGCCATGCGCACGGTGGACATTGGGTAAGTTCCAAGGTTACTCATTTGCGTGCTGCTTGCTTACGTCACACATACGCCTGTGACATCTCGTAGCCCCCCTGCCCTCTGTGGTCGTTCACTGTGGTCACTGTATGTGGTCACTGTATGTGGTCATTCTCAGTGGCCATCCTCTGCAAGCATCGGTGCCTGCTTGGCCTGTGCTGCACAGCAATTTGTTGAGGATTACAACTCGATGCCTGGTCCGACGTTTCCTGCCCACCAGCGTCTGACGTTTGATTGCCCACGATAATCTGACGTTTCTTTGCCCGCAACGGGCTGAGGCTTGATTGCCTACGATAATCTGACATTTCTTTACCCGTAATGGTCTGACGTTTGATGCCCATTAACCATGCTCTGACGTTTCTTTGCCCGTAATTGTCTGACGTTTGATTGCCTACGATAATCTGATGTTTCTTTGCCCGCAATGGTCTGACCTTTGATGCCCATTAACCATGCTCTGACGTTGTCTTTGGCTGCCCCTCGGTAGTCTCATGCCCGCTTGGCCCCGACGCTGGGCCCCCGTGGCACACAGCAGTGCTTGTGGTCATGCTTATTCGTTATGCTTAATGGTTACGCTTGTTGGCTATGCTTAATGGTTATGCTTAGTGGTTAGGCTTAATGGTTATGCTTAGTGGTTACGCTTAGTGGTTATGCTTCATGGTTATGCTTAGTGGTTATGCTTAATGGTTATGCTTATTCATTATGCTTAATGGTTACGCTTGTTGGCTATGCTTAGTGGTTGTGCTTAATGGTTATGCTTAATGGTTATGCTTGATGCACATGGCCCCACGCAGCCTGGGCTGACGTTTGCTTGAGCCCCCCTCTGGTCCCCCTGCCCACTTGGTCCCGGTGGCTCACAGGCTGATGCTGCACACGACGCTGCCGGATAAAGGCATGGTCATGTTCATCTTTGACCACTTGGGCAGCTCTGCAGGACAGATGATCGCGGCGTCCCATGGCGCGCTTGGTACGTGCTAATGGACAGCACATGAGCCAGGCATGGCTTGGGGGCTAATGACAGGGATAGTGATGATGATGGCTAATAATAATAGGCTCGGTAAGCCAGGCTTGGCTTGGGGGCTAATGACAGGGATAGTGATGATGATGGCTAATAATAATAGGCTCGGTAAGCCAGGCATGGCTTGGGGGCCAATGACAGGGATAGTGATGATGATGATGGTTCATAATAATAGGCTCGGTAAGCCAGGCTTGGCTTGGGGGCTAATGACAGGGATAGTGATGATGATGGTTCATAATAATAGGCTCGGTAAGCCAGGCTTGGCTTGGGGGCTAATGACAGGGATAGTAATGATGATGGTTCATAATAATAGGCTCGGTAAGCCAGGCTTGGCTTGGGGGCTAATGACAGGGATAGTGATGATGATGGTTCATAATAATAGGCTCGGTAAGCCAGGCATGGCTTGGGGGCCAATGACATTGATAGTGATGATGATGGTTCATAATAATAGGCTCGGTAAGCCAGGCTTGGCTTGGGGGCTAATGACAGGGATAGTGATGATGATGGTTCATAATAATAGGCTCGGTAAGCCAGGCATGGTTTGGCTCATGGTACCCGTGTTACCAGGAACAGTAATAGTAACGACAAGGTCGCTGCACCGGGCATGGCATGGTTCCAACTGTGTATGTAAGTGAAGGCATGGGTTGATGGGCTAGGCATGGGTTGATGGGCTAGGCATGGGTTGGTGGGCGAGGCATGGGTTGGTGGGCGAGGCATGGGTTGATGGGCTAGGCATGGGTTGGTGGGCGAGGCATGGGTTGATGGGCGAGGCATGGGTGGATGGGCGAGGCATGGGTTGATGGGCTAGGCATGGGTTGGTGGGCTAGGCATGGGTTAAAGGGCTAGGCATGGGTTGATGGGCTAGGCATGGGTTGATGGGCTAGGCATGGGTTGGTGGGCTAGGCATGGGTTAATGGGCTAGGCATGGGTTGATGGGCGAGGCATGGGTTGATGGGCGAGGCATGGGTTGATGGGCTAGGCATGGGTTGATGGGCTAGGCATGGGTTGGTGGGCGAGGCATGGGTTGATGGGCGAGGCATGGGTTGATGGGCTAGGCATGGGTTGATGGGCTAGGCATGGGTTGGTGGGCTAGGCATGGGTTAATGGGCTAGGCATGGGTTGATGGGCGAGGCATGGGTTGATGGGCTAGGCATGGGTTGGTGGGCTAGGCATGGGTTAATGGGCTAGGCATGGGTTGATGGGGGAGGCATGGGTTGATGGGCGAGGCATGGGTTGATGGGCTAGGCATAGGTTGATGGGCTAGGCATGGGTTGATGGGCTTGTCATGAGCTGATAGGCTAGGCATGGGTTGATGGGCTAGGCATGGGTTGATAGGCTAGGCATAGGTTGATGGGCTAGGCATGGGTTGATGGGCGAGGCATGGGTTGATGGGCGAGGCATGGGTTGATGGGCGAGGCATGGGTTAATGGGCTTGGCATGGGTTGACTGGGCATGGCGATGGCTCATGAGCCCCAATACAGGCACGTTGTGGCTCATACTGCCTCCCCCAGGCAACGAGCGAACACAGAGGATGAGCCTGGCATGTGGCACGCGGCCAGCTGGAGATCTAACTACTTCCTCTTCCTATTCTCCTCTCAGATACGTTTATTGGTGCAATTCTCAGATCTGCCATTCCTCGCAGGTAGTCCACTTCTCCTGCAAGCATTCCCTAATGTCTGCTACCCTGCCTGTTCTGCGCCCACGCTCTCCACCCCATGCTTGTGACCCACGCCCATGACCCGATGCCTCCCCCCTGCGCCCGCTCCCAGCAGACCTGCCGAACGTCACCGCCCTTGGCTGGGACCACCCAGAGATCGTGTTTGTGGGCGAGCAGTTGCTGGCGGAGTTCGGGTCCTGGGAATCCGTGCCGGACAACTTCACGCGCTTCATGGAGATGCTGACGCCCACGGGGGAGCACTACAGGACGCTGTTCGTGCAGACGGCGGTCCTGCCGCTCGCGTGGGGCATTGAGTGGATGTCCGTCATGTTCCTGGACGAAGGTGGGCGGGTGCTTTGGCGGGGTGGTCTGTTAGCCGTTTCGCTAAAGTAGTGCACACGGGTGGATGTCATGTTCCTGGACGAAGGTGGGCGGGTGTTCCCTGTGGTCGGGTGTTGGTTGCCATGTATGTGTCCACATGGGGTTGTCGAAGAACCCTGGGTATGCCCCTAAAACCCCTCAGGCCCCGGGAGAGGCCTTTATACTCTCCCAAACCCACCTGCGAGGGGGTGCCGCAGCATCCGCTAGTGTCAGCCTACATGTTGTTGTATCGCCCCATCTTCAGTTGGGCCTGCACCATGAGGCAGAGAGAATCCTCTGTGGCCTGCCTGCTCGAGGCATTGAGAGAAGCTAGGGCGCCCCCCCTCCTCGCTGTGTGTAGGGGTTGAAGGCCCCTTCATTGGTACCCAGGTGACACAGTCACGTGCTTTTTATTTAATGAGCCAGCGACAAAGCATGATGATAATGGTTTGGGGCTCAAGGGCGGATGTCGGTCGCGTTTCTCGAGGACGGTGGGTGGGCGCTTTCGCTTGGGTGGTCGTTTTTGCTGTCCATCCTAGCGGGTAGGTAGTAAGTGCACAAGGTGGGTGGGCGCTTTCGCTTGGGTGGTCGTTTGTGCTGTCCATCCTAGCGGGTAGGTAGTAAGTGCACAAGGTGGGTGGGCGCTTTCGCTTGGGTGGTTGTTTTTGCTGTCCATCCTAGCGGGTAGGTAGTAAGTGCACAAGGTGGGTGGGCGCTTTCGCTTGGGTGGTCGTTTTTGCTGTCCATCCTAGCGGGTAGGTATTAAGTGCACAAGAGTGGGTGTCCGTCATGTTCCTGGACAAAGGCGGGTGGGTGCTTTGGCGGTTCTATCAGCCATCTCGGTAAAGTAGTGTACGGGGGTGGATGTCATGTTCCTGGACGAAGGTGGGGAGGAGCGTGGTCGGATGACTATGTGGGCGGGTGCTTCGGTGGGTCGCAGTCTCGGGCACATAATGCACCAGGCGCTTGGCAGGCATGTCCCTGGATGAGGGTGACGGAAACCTGGGGCTGGGGGGGCTGTTGCAGTGGGCGAGGCATTCATGAACCACATCAAAAGCAGGCAAAGTGTGGGTGGGTGGATGGGGGGAGGAGAGTCAAGGGCTGTGGGGGTTGGGGGAAGGGAGGGGGGGGGGAGAGAAAGGGTCGGACCAATGAAGCAATGGTGGCTTGTTGCGAAGGAGGGAAATAGGCACCCCCTTGTGGCATCCTGGAGCTTGCATGCGGTGCAGTCTAGTCTCAAAAGAACAGCAGTATCTGTACTATTTATAGTATGCTGTACATCGTCTTCCGCAAGGTCTGGGTGATGTTGATCAACCGAACTTCAACACTGCTCTACCCCTTGGCATGTCTCATGTTAGTGCAGCTTGGTCACGTTCCGCATGTTTAGTGCAGCTTGGTCACATTCCGCGTGTTGGTACCCACTGGGTGGTTGGCATGCGAAACCCTGGCGTGATGGATGTCGGAACATGCTCGCTGGCGCACCGCAGACCCAGTCCTGGCCTCCAGCATGTCTCCCTATGAGCAACTTGGTCACTCTGAGCAACGTAGTCACTTGGTTGTTCACCTGCTGTCGTATGCCGCAGAGCCTTAACTGGCCTCATTTTATGCAGCGCGGCTCACTGTATGCAACTTGGTGGCTTGGTTGGCTTCTTGTTGGCTGCGGGCGGGCGGGCGGGCGGGCGGGCGGGCGGGCGGGTCGATGTGCTTCCTGTTGGTAGTTGCAGATGCGTACCTCACACCTGGTGTGGCTCGCTTAATGCATCAAGCGTGGGTCACTGACTGAGTTTGTTTGCTTCATTGCGGTTGCTTGGTGGGTTGCCGCAGACCCCTACCTGGCGTCGAGCGTGGCGGCGACGGAAGCGGCGATTGTGGAGCTGCGGCGTGCGACGCGGGAGTTGGAGAACGAGTTCTCCAGCGACAACTGGTGGGGCTACAGCAGCCTCGTCCTCCAAGTCGTGCTGCTCGGGGTAAGGGGGGCCATGTCACAATGGTTTTATTGGTTGATGTAGAACGAGTGTTTGAGCGACAGTGGGTGGGGCTACAGCAGCCTCGTCCTCCAAGTCGTGCTGCTCGCGGAAGGGGGGAAGGGGGTTAAAGCTACGTGCTAATGGGTTGCTGATACTGGGCCTATGGGGTGCGCCGGGTGCTAGGGCCCCAATACCATGCCGCATGTAGCGACATGGCGCTGCTCGCGGCAAGGGGCCAGGTCGCCGCGCGTGGCTCCTTTACATCCTTTTGTGTGTCTAACCCCTTGGTCGTACTCACACCTGCCTGCCGCACTCCATCTCTTTTGTTCGTGACGGCTCGTGTCGAATCTCTTGTTGCGCCTGCCTGCTGCGCTGCTCTCTAAACGTCGCTTTGCTTGCCTGACCTCTCCTTCCCGCCCCGTTGTTGACATGCCTCACATTGGCTGCCCTTTTCCTTTGTCCGTTTCCCTTCTCCGTTTCCCTTGTCAATTGCCCTTTCCCTTCTCCCTTGCCCTTCTCCCTGTGCCCTTGTCGCCCCCCTCCTCCCTGTGCCCTCGTCGCCCCCCTTTCTGCTGCTATTTTCTTTCCCCCCCCTGTGCCCCTGTCGCGTGCGCCAGTGGCTATGGTACCTGCTCCAAGTATTCCTGGTGCGCCCGATGGCGATGCTGTCGCGGCAGATGAAGGCAATGGAGGTACGCTGGACTTTATCAAGTACTCGTATGATGAAGTGGCGATCTCGCATGTTTGTGCGGCAGATGGAGGCGATGGAGATATGGGGGCACTGCCTGCTTATCACGATAATATCCGTTGGTTGTCTCATTGATATCCCTGCCTGTCACGGGTTCACGGTCTATCGTTGAGTTTGATGGCGGCACGGCGGTCGATGAAGGCGACGAAGATACATCCGCCACATGTGCTGATGCTGTCAGCCTGTGATATAGCTCCGTGTATTATAGTTGGCTGTAGTATTGTTCACTTTATTCTGTTTTATTATTGTTCGCTTGATCGTGGCATTCTCGCCCCACGTTCTGATAGTACAGATTCGACAGAATAGACAACCTTTGGGGGTACCCTTCGCTAAGATTGGGGGCATCTAAATACAAATGCGAGGCTGCCATCTGAATGTCCGCACCCTCCACCTGAATGTACCCATCCTCAAATGAATACATGCCTCTTCATCTGAGTATCCGCACCGTCAGTTCTAACGGACACTCGCTCCGTACTGATTAGTGCACGCGCTCCGTACTGAATAGTACACACGCTCCGTACTGAATAGTAAACGCGCTGTATTATAATAGTAGTATTATAATAGTATACGCACTATACTGAAAAGTGTACTCGCTGTATCCCCCCTTCCCCCAGGGCCTTCAAGTCCATAGGCAAGCTGAAGGCACATCGGATCTCCACAGGAGCAGCGTGAACATATCCAATATCGTGATCCCTGCAGCCACGGAACCTATGCCAGGTGTCCTAGGTTGAACCCTGTTAGAGCTAGGCAGAGTTTTCTCATTTTCTTGTACCGGCACTAGGCAGCATTTGCGCTATTATTTGCTGCCTGCCTCGAAAACATCCAATTTCATGCTCCCTTTCCCCCAGGGCCTTCACGTCCCCGCGGCCTGAATGCATGTACTAGCCCCATAGTTGAATGACATGTCGCATGTCATGCTCCTGTTCCCCCCAGGATCTGACTGTCCCCGAGAAGAGGCGCTCGAGCAGCAACTTCTCGCGCTTTACCGAAGTCCGGCGCATGGAGGACACGTTTGAAAGCATGGCGGTTCGTGCCCCGTTCGTTAAAGGCTCATGGTTCTTATGTGGTCGTCGTGTTCCAAGGAGGTCCCTCAGATAGAGGACATGTTTCAGAGCATGGCAGTACGTGCCCCCATTCCTTAAATGGATTCTATACAAAATCAGGATGTCCAACCACTACTCGCGCTTCAAGGAGGTCCGCCACATGGAAGCATGCTTGAAGGCAGGGCGGTGCGTTCCGCGTTTGTTCATGCTGTCTATTCTTATAAGTACGCCCAGTGACCGCTACACGCATGGCGCATGGGAGGCATGCTTGAAGGCAGGGCAACAGTAACATTTTTCAAAGCTCTCTACAGTACATCCACACGACTCGTGCTTGAAGGAAATATTTCATATCGAGGATAGGTTTGAGCACATGGCGGTGCGTGGGTCAAAGGTTAACGTTCTCTATCCTTGTTTCTTATCGAGTATGTCGGCCACCCCCTTCATCCCACGAAACTTGGTGGACAGGTGGTTTGGTCAATAGTCAATACTAACCCACCCACCCGCCCTAGCTTGTCATGTATGGCTTTACCATTTGCCCACGTGCAGGTAAAGCTTGCTGCATGAACCCCACACGTTTGCGTGCCACGCATGGCTCCACCATCTGCTTATGCGCGAGCAGGTGGTGCTTGCCGCATCATTATACTCCACCCCACCCTACCCGGTGTGTGCCATGTATGGCTACACCATTGGCGTATGCATGTGCAGGCAGTGCTTGCCGCGTTACTAGGCCTAGGCCCTCACTTTACCCCCTTACGTGCGCTATTCATGGCTAACGTGAGCTGGGTTCGATCCTTCTGTGCCCATCTGCAGGTGGTTCTTTCTGCCTTCGGCAAGTTTGTGCCCAAGGTGGTCGTCAAGCGCATCGTCGCGCGCGAGGACCATGCGATGCAGCTCTACGTGTTCCCCGTGGTGGTCACCATCATGTTCACCGGTGGGTGGTGGGGCTACTATAAGAGCAGCACATGACACCATTCGAAGCATGCCATCTATGTCAACCACGTAGTGGTTGCCGTCATACCAACATTAGGTTGTGGCTGGCTGCGAGGCTTCGCGAGGGCAAGCCCCTTATCTGGGGTCCACTTACAGTGACCATTACAGTGACCATGACCATTAGACAAGGGTTCGTGAGGGCAGCCCCTGCCATAAAGGGGCGGCTTTGCATGAAGGGGTTGCTTTGCCCAGTGCTAGTGCTGCGTGGCCCAGCAACAATGGATGTCCCCAAACCTCCTGTCTCGTACCAACTTCATGAATAATGTCCCCAAACCTCCTGTCTCATACCAACCTTCATGAATATCGGCACTTCCTGGCGTGCACTTCCTGGCGAGCTCGTTGCGAACTTAGACGGCTGAAGCTTCATTCAGATCAGGGGCTCTTGGGCGGGCACCTGCCCACCCACCCACCCCCAAAACTTTTCTTGGACAGCACAGCAAAGCTAGACCAGCACTTGGTGATTTTCATGCAACCCCAGCTTGGGAAATCCTTGTTGTCGTTCGCGCTTCCTGTCCCCCAATTGTTGGGGCATCTCTCCATTCACCCCATTGGTCTTTGCAGACATGGCCAACTTCACGACGATATCCCCCTTGCATGCACGCGCTGATGCTATTATAACCTGCCAATGCCCCCCCCCCCAATGCGCAGACATCGCCAACTTCACGATATCCCCCTCGCATGCACACACTGATGCTATTATAACCTGCCAATCCCCCCCCCCAAATGCGCAGACATCGCCAACTTCACGACGATATCCCCCTTGCATGCACGCACTGATGCTATTATAACCTGCCAACCCCCCCCCCAAATGCGCAGACATCGCCAACTTCACGACGATATCCCCCTCGCATGCACGCACTGATGCTATTATAACCTGCCAATCCCCCCCCCAAATGCGCAGACATCGCCAACTTCACGACGATATCCCCCTCGCATGCACGCACTGATGCTATTATAACCTGCCAACCCCCCCCCCCAAATGCGCAGACATCGCCAACTTCACGACGATATCCCCCTCGCATGCACGCACTGATGCTATTATAACCTGCCAACCCCCCCCCCAAATGCGCAGACATCGCCAACTTCACGACGATATCCCCCTCGCATGCACGCACTGATGCTATTATAACCTGCCAACCCCCCCCCCCAATGCGCAGACATCGCCAACTTCACGACGATATCCCCCTTGCATGCACGCGCTGATGCTATTGATAACCTGCCAATCCCCCCCCCCCAAATGCGCAGACATGGCCAACTTCACGACGATATCCCCCTCGCATGCACGCGCTGATGCTATTATAACCTGCCAATCCCCCCCCCCAAATGCGCAGACATCGCCAACTTCACGACGATATCCCCCTTGCATGCACGCGCTGATGCTATTATAACCTGCCAACCCCCCCCCCAAATGCGCAGACATCGCCAACTTCACGACGATATCCCCCTCGCATGCACGCACTGATGCTATTATAACCTGCCAACCCCCCCCCCCAAATGCGCAGACATCGCCAACTTCACGACGATATCGGAGAAGATCCCCCTCCAGCTGCTCATGCGCGTGCTGGAGGACTACTTGTCCGAGATGTCCTCCCTCATCGAGGCGTCGGGTGCGTGGGGGGGGCAGCCGCGAGTAGACACTCTACCTGTTAGTAGACACTCTACCTGTTAGTAGACTCTGTACCTGTTAGTAGACACTCTACCTGTTAGTAGACACTGTACCTGTTAATAGACTCTCTACCTGTTAGTAGACACTGTACCTGTTAGTAGACACTCTACCTGTTAGTAGACTCTGTACCTGTTAGTAGACACTCTACCTGTTCGTAGACACTGTACCTGTTAGTAGACGCTGTACATATTAGTGCGCCGCTAGCATGCCCCACGCTCACGCATGTGCTGTTTGGAGCATGCCCGTGTTGGTTATAGGACAACAATTGGGGGATAGCTGCGCTAATGAGGCCTTGTAAGACGAACGGCATCCATTCCCCACGTTGCTACCTACAGTTCTAACTAGCAGGTAAATAACCTGTCACAGCAGTTGCAACAGCTACTCCGGCAACTGCTGTAATCTGTTGTGGATTCGTGCTTCAGCGGATGCCAGGAGTTTCCCCCAACCCTGGACTTGGCCTGGCTGACTAGGTTGGTTGTTGAACGTGCTGACTCGTGCGTGCCGCAGGCGGCGTCATCGGGGACTTCATCGGCGACGGCATCATGGCGTTCTGGTACGCAGTCAGTACAGGCATATAGGCATTACGGCATCCTGGTGCAGGCATCATGGCGTTCTGGTGCGCAAACACTATAGTCCATACGGCATCATGGCGGCATCGTGATAGTACAAGTGCAGGCATCATGGCGTTCTGGTGCGCAAACACTATAGTCCATACGGCATCATGGCGGCATCGTGATAGCACAAGTGCAGGCATCATGGCGTTCTGGTGCGCACTCACTATAGTCCATACGGCATCATGGCGGCATCGTGATAGCACAAGTGCAGGCATCACGGCGTTCTGGTGCGCACTCACTAAAGTCCATACGGCATCATGGCGGCATCGTAATAGTACAAGTGTAGGCATCATGGCGTTCTGATAAGCAGGTCTTCAAATGCATCTCCCCTTTTATTGGAATCATTTATATAGGTATAGGCATCATGGCGTTCTGGTACATGATCAATCAGCCACGGCGATTCCCCTGTTTGTTTGTTCATGATTCCGTTAAACCCCACGCAACTTAATTGTTCCCATGTTTGTTTGTTCATGATTCCATTGAACCCCATGCAACCCATGTTTGTTTGTTCATGATTCCATTGAACCCCATGCAACCCATGTTTGTTTGTTCATGATTCCATTGAACCCCATGCAACTTACTTGCCATCGCATGCAATTCCTGTTACTAGAAATGCAAGTAACTTTGTTGACATCTTCGCCATTGCTGGACCTCTGCTTGGCAATCCTCCTTTCAGCACAGGTATTTGATGTAAACGTTTTACATTTGTTTTCTCACATACAATCTTGGATTTACCACCCCTCCGGCCATCTGTGCATTTCGTTGCGTGCGTCCTCGCAGGAACTCGCCCACCCCCGTGCCCAACCACGAGCTCATGGTGAGCATGTGTGCATGCTGATGTGTTACTTGTGCTGTACTAGTATAGCCATTCCTACACCCATGCCCAACCACGAGCTCGTGGTGAGTGACCGGTGCTCCAATTATACCCCATGCTTGTGTTTACGCTAGTAGTAACCCAAAGGAGTATTGGTGCCAAACCACAAGTTCATGGTAAGCACCTATGTGCTGCTTGTAGTAGGATGCTGGTAGGCACCTATGTGCTGCTTGTAGTAGGATGCTGGTAGGCACCTATGTGCTGCTTGTAGTAGGATGCTGGTACGCACCTATGTGCTGCTTGTGTTATCCTCATACACGGCTGTGTAGCTCATCTCTCTCAAGTCTCCGTGTTCCACCACGAGCTCATCGTGCATGCATTGTCGTCCGTGCACTCCCGTTGTATCGGTTTCACACACACCAGGCAGTGGAGACGATGAAAGCACGACCACCCTGTAGTTTAAGCCCTCCGCTGCCTGTTTCTTCTGCTGTCTAGTTTGATAGTGTGAGACCTCTGCTGCCTATTTCTACTGGTGCCTATTTCCTAGTTTAATGGGACCAGGCGCGTGGATGAATTGAAGCAAGACCATCCACTAACACGGACTGTTGTGCACGTTGCAGGGCCTTTACTTCTTACTCTCTAACCAGGCGTTGCAGAGGATACAGCGCCCCTTTTGCGTGAGCCTCTAAGGTGGACTTATTTCATGTTGCCCTTCTCTATGTTTAGCCATCTTTGATTCTGCAATTTGAGCGTCCGACAGAGCGCGATAGGTTGCTGACCTTCCGTTGAATAATATGGACCATTTGCCCTTGTTTCCTAATGCACTGTCCTATTAAATAACACCAGGCGGTGGAGACGATGGAGCGCCAAATGGAGCGTCTGGTTTCGTTGAATGAGCGTTGGCAGGTCAGCTCGGTGCCGGAGGTGTGGCCCCGCTACGGCATCCACACGGGCAAGGTGTACTCAGGCAACATCGGGTCACAGGAGAAGATGAAGTTTGGCATCGTGGGCGACCCCGTCAACCTGGCGGCACGGCTCGAGTCGCTCTGCAAGCACTTTGGTACGCCTCATCCCACTCTTCGTTAAGCGTTGCTCTGCTTGGGTGATTACTTGCCTTCCTTGTCGCACTGGAAGCACTTTGGAACGTCGTCTTCGATGTGCTAATGTCGCTCTGCGAGCACTTTTGGTAGTTGTCATCCCACTCTCAAGCGTTGCTCTGCAAGCACTTTTGGTACGCGTGCTCTCCCTTGTCGCTCTGCAAGCGCTTTGACAAACGCCTTGATTCTTTTTGCCCTGGGTGTTTGCCCCAACCAGCCCGTTGGCTCTTGCCGTGTTGGTAGAGCCATGCATCAGGTGGGAGCGGGGCTTTCTGTGTCGCGTTCACCTGGTGTGGTGGATGGAAGGAGGGAGGGAGGCAGGGAGGGAGGCAGGGAGGGAGGCAGGCAGGGAGGCAGGGAGGCAGGCAGGCAGGCAGGCAGGCAGGCAGGCAGGCAGGCAGGCAGGCAGGCAGGCAGGCAGGCAGGCAGGCAGGCAGGCAGGCAGGCAGGCAGGCAGGCAGGCAGGCAAAATTTCAACAACTATAAACAAATCCATATATCTATAGATCTATAGATTTATATAGATAGATCTATATGGATAGCTAGATGCCCAGGGCACGCTTGAGAAATTATGGACCATCCATCCAGTGGAAGTGCCGCACTGGGGTGGCGCCGCGCATGTGGTAGCGGTCATTGGTAGCGGTCTACTTGAGCGTTACCCCTGTACAGCTGCACACTTGCCTTGCGCACTGGCTTTACACATCGGCCATACCAGAGGCCATGTTGCAGAAATGGACACTAGTTAAATACATGTTAATCAATCTTTGCAAATAAAGCTCTCTAATCATATACTGCTTTTTGTTCTCGCTTTGCCAAGGCATCCCTACTGACTGCGACTGTTTACTGTGCCCCACTCCTGCGTGCCCATCAGGTGCCAAGAACCTGCTGAGCCGGGAGGTGTATGCGTGCATCCAGGATGAGTTCCTGGGCTTTTTGCACGGCAAGGTGGCGGTCAAGGGCAAATCCCTCCCCGTCATGGTCTACGAGATACTGTGCCGGTGCGTGGTAGTAAACATAAGGAATGGTGTGTTCTGTACCTGTCACCTTCCCCGTCATGGTCTACGAGGTCCTGTGCCGGTGCGTGGTCGTAAACATAAGGGATGGTGTGTTCTGTACCTGTAGCGCCACCCTCCCCGTCATGGTCTACGAGGTCCTGTGCCGGTGCGTGATGCATGCAGCCATAACCCAGTATGTCACACAGTTGCATGGCATAGAGTAGGTTACATGAGATATGTCATTGTCTACGAGGTCCTGTGCCGGTGCGTGATGCATGCAGCCATGAATATATCATCCCATTTAGTTTCGTAAAGTATGTGTACATATAGTACCGCATGGTCTACGAGGTCCTGTGCTGGCAAGCAGTGGTGGACACAAGGGCCCGTTTGTTGCCAATCGTTTCCTCTATACTAGAGGTAAAAGTGGCGATTTATCCGCAGGGAGCAGTGCCACCGTCCTTGCCATGGTCAAAATGGTCTGGAAGTGCCACAGTTTCATTACGTTGCAACTAGTGTCCTCATGGTCACAGGTATTGTCATTCCATTTCGTCCCATGTAGATCCGTATACTTCCAAGTACTATCATCAAGACTACGTTTCGCTTTGTGTCGGTCAGCGTGCTTTGGCCTCCTGTGCACTGTCTGCTAGCACCTTTCATCTGTGTAAGCTGTTTCTTTCAAGGGTATACTTGGTATTTTTAGGCGGCTGGCTGTGTCGGCAGGTGCTGTCTAAAACCTTTTGCACTAGGCAGGGCCGCTCATTGCTATCCGCTGCGTTGGATATCCCATTCCAGGGATGCATCATTTAGCTGTCCCTTTTTCAATATGTGTCGCGGGAGCACTCCCACTCACATTCGCCCCCACGGGGCCAGCGTAGCTTCTCTCCACTGGTTCGTGTTGGGGAATTTCGGACGCACTTGCAACGCTCTCCAGTAAAAAGCGTTTTTCGCAGTTGGGCTGTAGCTTGGGATGCCTTTGGATCAGGAGACCCATATAGCCGCGAAATTATGCAAGAGGTCCCGTGTTCGAATCCAGTATTGTTGTACCAAATATTTCACTGTTGCTGATGATTTGTTTGACACTTGGCAGAGCATTGGCGCGCACAGTGTTCTGCAGCTCGGACTCGACTAGTGACGTTTTATCGGCGGGCGCCTTTCAGTAGCCATTTCCAATGCCATGCTGGACATGCTAGACACATGCGGGCTGCTTGGGGTGGACAGGGGAGGGAACGTGTGGCATCTGATAGCCTGCACTTGTCAATCGGAAGGGAAGAACTGTTAAGGTACCAATAGTAGTGGATAGGACATACCTGGGAAACACAAGAGTTTCTTGTCGTCTTTGGTTGCACCGTGTGGGATGGCATGCCAAATGGCATGCCAAGCGACAGTTTCCGCATACATCCATATGGCTAAACAACATGCTTGATGTCTATGCGTGGTGTCCATGTCGGATGCCTTGCCTTTGGTGGCACGCGTTCAATGGCATGGTAAATGGTGGGTCAAATGGCTGTGGGCCCCAGGCGGAGCGTGGCCACCCCCGCGCACGTCGACATGTGCGCGCAGATGGAGTCCTGCTTCGAGCTGATCATGGACCAGGAGTACGACCAGGCGCTGGCATCCATCCAGCGCGTCAAGGGTTTCCAGCAGGCCGTGTTCGGGGAGGTCAAGGAGTCGACGCTGCGGTGTGAGTCCGCGATCCACAAGTGCACGCTGGACCCGCAAAACTTGTGGGATGGTGTGGAGAAGATGGATGCAAAGTGACGGGGTGGAGTAGATGAAGAGATAAGGGGAGGATGGTCCAAGACGGGAACTCTTGGGGTTCGCGACTGGATGCAAGGAGCTGGATGTCCAGGGAAGGTGGCCAGGGTGGCTCCTGTGTGCATGTGTGTGCAGGATATTGCAACGTCCCGCAAATGTGTAACAAATGGGTTGCATCGTTGCGACCAACGAAGGAACTGTCTGCGCATGTGTGATCGGAGTGTGCCATGTGGTGGTCTAAGACGGCAGACGGCAGAATCGGTATGACGCTATGAGTAAGTTGAGAAGTGGCTCGTCCTGCATGTGCTGAGCGGGGTTGGGAAACACTGGCCAACTCATTGGCTGTGGTTGACGTTTACCCTTACATGTTTCTTTTTCTTTTTTTTTTCTTGGAGTCTGAAAGTCAGCTCACACGTGTGTGCTTCTTTTATGGCACAAAACTGGCTGCTTACATGAAACTGCAACAAGATACATTGTTGCGCGAAACTGTAGCATGATATGGTAATGCATGGATGGTAACACAGGTGAAACTGCAGGTGAGCTCGTACTATCCAGCCTGCCGTCCTGCACCACCCATGGTTGTAAGTAATGCGATTACCCGTATACCACTGTATTAATAATTCATTGATCCATGATCAATAAAATAAAGAATAAATGCATTAACGATAAATAAATTAATATACACGTGACTGCGTCACGTGAGCCTAAGTCCTCAGTGGGAGGGGAACATGGGATGGAATGGATTATGCTAGCTATCTAAGACCTAGTTACAGGATTGTGGGCACCACGGCCGAATCGCTATGAATGCCAAACTTGGTCACACGCGGAGCCCCCACGCAGACTGAGGGGTGGTCTCCTTCATCACTACTTGCCATCTATCCTTGC
Organism: Mesostigma viride; assembly: GCA_009746045.1. Lineage (NCBI taxonomy): Eukaryota > Viridiplantae > Streptophyta > Mesostigmatophyceae > Mesostigmatales > Mesostigmataceae > Mesostigma > Mesostigma viride. Next base: position 16,681 of record RPFO01001313.1, on the reverse strand, counting down.
GAACCATCTGCCTCCATTAATTAATTAATTAATTAATTAATTAATAGACACGTGACTGCGTCACGTGAGCATAAGTCCTCAGTGGGAGGGGAACCTGGGATGGAATGGATGGTGTAAGCTATCTAGGTCCTAGTTACAGGGTTGTGGGCACCACGGCCCGAATCGCTATGAATGCCATATGCGGTCACACGCGGAGCCCTCACAGACTTGGGGTGGTCTCCTTCATCACTACTTGCCATCTATCCTTGCGTACCATCTGCCTCCATATTACAGACAAACCGGCCAGGAGGCTGCCCGGGTGTGAGCCAGTCACGTCTAGGGTAGCACATGTCCATGCCAAGTCTATCATGGAAAGTCCACGGGTGGCGCGGCCCTGCCGCGCGCGGCCTGGGGCACGCCAGGTGAGGACATATCGCCCAGGCTCCTTGATATCGCCCAGGCTGGGCGGGCCCAGGCTTGGTGCCAGCTAGTCTATCTGATGTGTCTACCTGATCTGTGCGGGCCAGGTGCCCGGCTAGGCCCAGGCGCCTGTGCCAACTGAGAATGTGGGAAACATAGGGCAAATCAGCGTATAAATCTTCATTATGAGCGCCAGGCAGTCCAGCCAAACTTGGGCAGGTGAGGACAAAACGTCCAGGCTGACCAATTATATTAAGAACATGCATGACACGAGATAGCCATGGCTGACGGCGGCGCCCATAACTTTCACTTTTGGGCTCCAAATTTCACCGCGACTATCGATCACAATCGCTTTGTCTTTCGGTTGATATATTCTCCCGAAGCTATCACGCAGTATTATGACGAGCCAACGCTCCTCTACGCAATGCATGCAGCCTGGTGGCTGTGCTGATCCCTGATCGAAAATACGTCTGCAGCTCCGGCTGCAGCTTCGCCCTCAGGCCCGGAAGGCAGCGGTGCCACTGGTCAGGCACTGGTGGTCGCCCAGTAAGTAAGTACTTGCGTGTCATGCGCATGGGATTCGGGCCGTGGCGCCCACAACCCTGTAACTAGGACCTAGATAGCTTACATCTTCCATTCCATCCCGTGTACAGCTGGTAGAGGACATGGGGGGTGCAGACGACGTCACCCTCTTCGAGGGCACTGAGCACCGACGTGCTGACGTGGCTTGACTGCCTAGCAATCGAGGCCCGTGTGGTGGGGCCGCTTGAGGTCAGCAAGAAGACCGAGACTCTGGCGATTGGGCTCACTCAGCCACCGCCCGACCTCTTTCTACTTGATGGCTGTCGAGTCCTGTATCGGGACCGCGTCTGAAGTTGCTGGGTAGCTTACTCCCCAGCTGCGAGGCCTATGTGGACCACCGTATCTCCCTCGCCTGGCACGCTTTACGCCAAGACTTACGCCGAGACGTGGACCCTCACCACCGACCTTGCCAGCAAGCTGGACGGCGCGGTCAGGTGCCAACATGCTGCGGTCAATTTTCCGTGTAGGATACGCTGCCCATGTCGGCAAGGAGGACTTGTAGGTACCTCGGCATGCCACTTATCACCAGCACCACTCAAGCAGCGGCGCCGGCCTGCTGCTAGTAGGCCGGGCACTTAGCTCGCACCAACCAGGTAGACACCTCACGTGGCCCCTCTACCGGGCTGCGCCCCGCCCATCCGGGCCGGCATCGGCCTCCTCACGTGCATAGGCCGGGCCCAGCCAGGTTGGACGCCACAAGGCCCGCACCTTCAAAGAGCAGCTCGTAGAGGACATGGGGGGCCTAATTAATTAATTAGACTCGTGCTCCCGTTGGGGAGTCACGGAGCATTAACCCCGATGGATGGATGGATGGGTGCCGACATTCCTACCGGTCTAATCTATTATCTACATTGGCTACATACTACATCTATCTAACAGCATTCTAACTACAACATCTATCTAGGCAGCCGCCCGCTACCCGAGGGGGAGCTATCTGGCGTGCCTCCCGCGGGATTGCACACGCGGGCGCTTCCGGCACACATGGGGGGCCTAGGCCTCTCCGTGATTTGGAAAAAGATGATGGACAAGGCCAAGTGGGCCCAGGTCATAGATCGAGGACAACAACCCCCTGCAGTGGGGCCAAGGAACGTGTTTGCAAACGCGAGAGGCATGCCAGACAAGCCAGCTAGGGTCGCGAGCACCGTAGATATAGAATAGGATTGTTTTGTAGATAGCATGTAGATAGCTTAGACCGGTAGGGTTGCGTGTACCCATCCTTCCATCCATCCATCGGGGTTAACGCTCCGTGAATCCCCAACGGGAGCACGAGTTTAAAATTAGTTAACCCCTAGTCCGAAAAGTGTATGTGATCGCATACACTTTGACTTAACGTAATAAACCACGTAATTCCCGGAGCGCCGCGCCACCCGTGACGGAGGGAAATTGTCCGGTGGGTCTGGGAACACTTAGGGACGAAGGTGATGCATAGGTTTGGGGGGGTTACACGCCATAGCTTGGTAATTACAACGTGCATTGAGAAAGTATCACGTGACTTTGGCGGGAAATTTTCACTCGCGCGCGCGCGCAACGAGATATGGCTGCCAACGTGCCGTTATCAGGGAAATTTGCGTCTCGCGGCTAGAAACGGTTTAGAATGTTGCTCAGAATGATGATGCGTGATTTTCGTAGGTCAGGCATGGCCAGATTTTTAGGATTGGGAAAATACAGGTAGGAAAATACTGCCTTCTTGGTCGTCAGTGCCAGACAAGTCATCGCCTATCATATGTCGATTTTCTCCTTATGGCCGGGCAGTCTGCGCCAGCCCGAGCATCCAGGTTTGCTACGGGATGTCCCCTGCAGCATTTGCTGCGAATGCGGACGCATTTATAGGTCATCTTTGAACGAAACATCAACCTGGTAATCATAAAGGATGCATGCTTGACGCCGCTATGGCGGCCTATGCCCGTAGAGCCACGGTATCTGTGAGTTATGGTGGTCCCGGCCAGCGGACCCCGGGCAGGACATGAACGAGCTGGGTACGACAACGTATTTGCGTGTTGTTTGCAGCGGAATTCGTCTCCCATGCAATATATATATGTTAAAAATATAATTACCCATGCAATATATATGACGATTTTATCTTTGCATATTTCAGCAAGCTTTCATGCCTGTTGTAGAGAGTGGTTTCAGCCCTGAAAGTGCCCAGTTTATGGCATATCTATGGAGTGTATCATTCCGTTAGTGCAGGTAGGCAACGTGTTTGTATTCCAGCACTTTTGGCAGCATTTTATAGCTTTTTATAATGCATTATTGTGTTGCATGTCATAGATAGCTGTTTACACGCGCGTTACCCACACACATATATGAGCACGTTATATAGAGGTAATGGGTTATCCGGGTGGTCTGAACCAAGGAAACCCCCATTGGACTATCCAACTAAGTTCTCATATGTTGGTATTGAGGTTCCCTACCCTCCCTGGGAAAAAAGTGGGGGGTTAACTTTTCCTTGGGGAAAAAAGATCGTCTTTTGGACAACTTTGACTAGAGCTATCATCCAAATTAATTAATTAATTAATTAAACTCGTGCTCCCGTTGGGGAGTCACGGAGCACCGAAGTGCTTTTAATCCCTGTGTGTGCACTACAGGAGAAAGGGCAGAGACCCCCAGTCTCCTTCATGCCAAAGGCATGCCACAGCTGCAATCGGGCGCGGCTAGCTAAAAGGACAGGCTAACGATCCGGCAAACTGTGGGTGCAATAAGACCCATGTGAGCATATCATAGCAAGGAGCGTGGGCAAGTAATCTGAACATAGCCAGGGCGTAGCATGGCTGTACTAGGACTAGGCTATGGCTGGTTGTGTACCGTGCGTTGGCGGCACGTGACTAGGTGTGTTGGCACAGCTAGGCAACATTCTAGGCATGGCTGCCTTAGCGGCAGTGACGCCAATGGTTACAAGCTAGGGCTATTGCTATTCTAGCCCGCTGGGGGCGTCCAAATCATCCAAATGCTTTGACAAAGCCATGGTATTACTGCATATTCTGAAAGCCCTTGAAGTGTAGATACTCCTAGCATCTTGGTTGGGGGTATTTGGAGTTGTGGCCTGTGAGTTATGATTTTTTTCATTTTCAGGGGTATGAAAGTGCAAAAATGGGTCAGCGGACTTAATTAATGCGCGACTGGACCTGCAAGTGAATGACATTGCCGGGTGCCCACCGCCTGCCCAAGTCACGGGACAAGGCTGCCCCCCCCCAGTACTCCTCGATCATCTTCAGCGAGATCGCCACCAGACCAGGTAGTTTCCTCTCTCGAAGCAAGACATTGGAGAACTCCCCTTGGTACGTCACATGGGGATACCCGACCCCTGTTCAGCAGCAGCAATGCCGCGGCCTGTGGCCTGGCTACACATCTGCCACATGACGTACCTCGCCCTAGAAGCCCCGCCAAGGTGTACTGGCGGGTTTTGGGACTGCATGCTTTATCAAGGAGACAACCAGCGCAGGCCAGAAATCGTGAGAATCCGGACCGTGGTAGCTCGAGCCTGCCGTTATCTTGTCCGCGTTTTCGAGTCGTTCAGGATGATGAATATGAATGGAGATGGAAATGTGTAGCCTAATGTGCATTGAAATTATGGCTGGCTTACGTGTAGAGCGACTAGATGACCTAGACGGTGGGGCCGGAAACAGCTTGCTTGATGAGGGGGTATGTTTCGAGCCTAACTGGCCGGGAGTGTCTAGTGGTGAGCACCATTGCTGCGATCACTCTCCCACCATTTACGAGCTTTATAAGTCAACAACAAACTGTGGAAGCCCTGGGCCGGGCTCCCCTAGTATATAGAAAGCTAGCTGTTGAGATGGGCATTGGAATGTCGTGTATGAAGTGAGACAACTATCAAGGAGACAACCACTATCAAGGAGACAACCAGCGCAGGCAAGACTGAATCGTGAGAATCCGGACTATGGTAGCTCGAGCCTGCCGTTATCATGTCCGCGTGTTCGAGTCGTTCAGGATGATGAAGATGAATGGTGATGGAAATGTGTAGCCTTGTGCATTGAAATTATGGCTGGCTTACGTGTAGAGCGACTTGATGACCTAGACGGTGGGGCCGGAAACAGCATGCTTGATCAGGGCGTGCATGTGTTTCGAGCCTAACTGGCCGGGAGTGTCTAGTGGTGAGGACCATTGCTGCGATCGCTCGATCTCCCACCATTTACGAGGAAATACCCGCAAATGGAAAACCACTGAAAAGGTCTAGCTAGTCAGTCATCACGTTAGCCATGCCATGATTCCAAACGTCCAAGAACTGCACACCGACGGTGCAGAGGCAAAAAGCCGAAGGACAGCACTTTCAAATGTGCGGCAGGAACCAAATTAAAGCCCGCGTATGCCAGAAAACATCGTGTTTCTGCAGCGACGCGACGATGTGGACAACGAATCCAGTGCCAAGGAGACCGGCACCACAGGGTTCGGAACGGCCGCAAAGGAGATCTGGCATCACAGCTGGGTTCAGATGTGCGGAGATACTACGCGATCCAGCCGGTCCACGACCTGTTTGTAGAGCTTGTGCCAAGGAGCAGCACCGAACAGATGTGGGTGACGTTGCAAAAAACACCGGACTTGACGGAGCATAATGTCTCGGTCATAGTCTTTGACCAACAAACGATGCAAGAGTTCAACAAGAGTCGTGATGAAATCGACACGATAAGAATAAAGACGGGAAAAACGATGCAACTGACTAAGGACAACACCATATTTTGCTGTGTGGCGAAGGAGACTGTGAATATCGGGGTAACGAATAAAAGGAATTTGCTTGTATTTAGGATCCTCTGGGTGGTGCCGGTGCCCTAGTGCACCTAGAGCAAGTGTTGTTTACATTCCCACCCTTGCAGGAAGTAGCTTAGAATGTATTATAGGCTCATATGCCCCTTCTCTGGGCTATGTGCTACATATACTCCCAACGGAGTTATGTTCCTAATTAATTAATTAATTAATTAATTAAGTAGCTTCCATCATCATTCCGTCATCATTCCGTCATCGCGACTAGGAGAAGTGCACCACCCTTATGCTGGCATCTGCCACCCCTATAGTGACCCTATAGTGACCGCGGCCTAGGATGGGTCTCACCCTAAGCCCTAAACCCTAAAACCCTAAACCACTTGCAAAAACATAAGTGCCCCTGCCACCACTGCTCACCAGGTTGTGAGATTTAGGCTGGCATCTGTCACCACCCCGGCAGTTGTGATGGTGTGTTGGGGGTGTGACAAGGATGGCGAAAAATTGCACGTACTTACTCTTATATAAAGAACGCCCAATTTTTCGCCACCCTGCCACCCCTTGGCGCGGGTCATAGGAGGTGTTTGTCAAGGTGTGAGAGTGATGGCGAAAAATTGCACGTACTTACTCTTACATAAAGAACGCCCAATTTTTCGCCACCCTGCCACCCCTTGGCGCGGGTATAGGAGGTGTTTGTCAAGGTGTGAGAGTGATGGCGAAAAATTGCACGTACTTACTCTTAAGAAAAGAACGCCCAATTTTTCGCCACCTTCCCCCACTGGCCGGCGCTGAGGTGGCGTGGGTTGTTGGATGTGGCGAAAAATTGCACGTACTTACTCTTAAGAAAAGACCGCCCAATTTTTCGCCATGTCCTCGCAGGGTGAGGGAGCCGGCGAGGGCCGCGCGGCGGGGTGTGCAGAGTGTTAGGGTTTATTAATCTGGAAACTCAGACGACCTATGCAAGAATCCCACACGACCTGTGTCGATGCATAAGAGGTTTACTCTGGATGTTTAACCCATAGTTAGAACTGCATTTCGAGACGAATGAAAATTGTTTTCATCATGCATTGACGCGTTGTATACTGCATAAACGAATTCATTAAAATTTATATCACGTTCACATTCGTTATCAGCTCAACAAGAGCGAAATGGCAAGCTCGTTGCCGTCGTCAACAAGACGACACTCTACTCCTTGTCCTTGGAGTTTCCAGTCTGGCTCTTCACAACGTTCGAGCCGGTCTTCCTCTTGTAGACATGGCCGTGGGAGCTTGACGCTTCCTCGCGGCTCCTCTTCCTGCCATTGGAAGTGGCGGTCTTTGCGTCCTCGAAACCCTTCTTTACCTCCTCCCATGCCCTGTAGAGCGCAATGGGGGAAATGCCTGGCTGGCGCTTGGACTTGGAGAAGCCATTGAGGAAATCGTCAACCATCTTAACGCACCCGTCGGCTTGGTCGAGGCGAATCCACTCGCAGCGGTCCTCGACCTTCCTCGGCTTTGCCGCATTCTTCTCGTAGACCCACTCGACGCAAATTTTTGGCGTCTTGCGGTCGACATCGTCATATCCGGCGTCGTGAATCTTGAAGACCTCGCAGGTAGGTCCGGTGCCTCCAACAGCACCTTCGTTTCCGGAAAGAAGGGAGACCTTGTGCGTCAGGTGTGCGAGCTGGTCAGATATCTTTGTCTGGCCGTCCTCGAGACCATCGAGGATTTTTCCAAGCATTGCCAGCGCTTTCTCGCAAGGCCCTGCGTTTCGGGAAGCCATGGCTACCGGCAGAGAGCTTGCAACGTGAGATGCGTGACTTGCACGTGATTTTGCCTATTTGTGCACAATGTGCCAAGGTCCGTTACGTCTGCTGGCACGGCCTGGACAGGACGCGAAGGTGGCTGGACTTGTACAAGTGTCGAACTTGGCTAAATTTCGGAGCGATGCAAGTCTAAGGTGGCCTCTACCACGTGGCGAGTTCTGGGACGTGAATTTAGGTAAAAAGACTCGTAAGCGTGCGAGTAATCAACTGGGTCACTTGTCAAGCGCCTGAACGAAGATTCTAGAGTGTCCACGAGAGTGAATTTTCCGAAGCAACCACCCATATATGATGCGCAGAAATTACTTGCCATGACAATTGCACTTGTTGAACCCGCGAATCTTTTCAAAACGTAGGATGCATACAAAACCACCCGTCTGCACGGTGGGAATTGAGTCTCGTTTCCGTCAAGTCTGTCAATGTACGACGCTCCTACCGTAATATGTCCTCCGTTTCTGAACAGGTGTGGGTTCTTTAGGTTAAAAAATGCGTGTTCGTTGATCATGGCGTAAGAAAGGATGTCCCCGTCTGTTCCACCCATGACAGTCTCGTTGCATAAAACAATGCAATCCTGTTGGTTATGCTCACCACCGGAGAAACTCGGGGAAACAAGCCCGACAATAGCACGGTCCTCATCAACAGGCACTGCGTCAACGTAGGCATAATGCACACCACCGCGCCATGTACTGTCAATGATGGGCGCCCTCGGGTCTGGTTTGATTCTAAATTGACGTAACCCGGTGGTGGAGTCAATCACGTTTTCAGAGGCCTTGGAATCTAGCACTATTTGATAATAAGTTGGGTATTCCATTGCTTTATTACAAATTGGAAGAGATAATATTTCTACGCTGGGATGGCGGCGGGAGTGCCCCACTTGGCAACAAGATACCCGCGGATCCGTTCAAGTTCCGCTGACGTCTTGGCTGTGTTGTAGATAAGGATCTCGCCGATCCACCCGTCAAAGGCACGACTCGCGTTGGATGAGTCTCCTCCAATAGCGAGATTTCCTGAACCAGTTGTAGGGTCCGATCCGATTCTGTTATAACCAGCTCTTCCGTCGAAGCGGGTGAAAAGTGCGTTTGTACTGCTGTTGCATGAAATCGCCATGACGTGTGCCTTGTTGTCAAAGAACTGAGCCCTGGTGCTCACGGTTTCGTATACACTACCGGGAGCGAATAGGAGAACGGTCTGTACTCTGACTGATAAGACATGAGATAACCATTGCCATCCGTCGATCCAAGCATATAACCTCTAATACCCGTATAACCCCCTATTTCTGGATACGTTGCAGTCGTTAGCTGTTTGGCGACTAGGAGGATGCTCGCACTGACCCCAATCGCGCTCCAGAAATTGCTCACGGACGCTAACAAGCCAGACCGCGAGTTGATAAAGCGGAGGGACCGTTTCGAGTTAAGCTCCGCCGCATCCAGCGTAGGACACTTGGTGGAAGTGGCCTGTGTCACGTGGTACCCATTCGGTCCCTTGTCTTTCACGCGCATCACGTTCCCTCCTGCCGTGTTTTGCTGGGTTGTGCCCGACGCGTCGCTGAACACCGTGGCGCTGTCTGACGGGTCGTACCACGCAAACAACGCTGGGTCTGTTGCCGGGTTGTAATAGTACGTGAATGACAGCGTGTTGGATGATGCATTTCCAAGCCCTGACGTTGCGCCCGTCACGGCGCCCGCGCCCACGCTTACCGTCGTCGTGAAGTCCGACATGGTAGTGGTCACATCGAATGTGTACGTGGCACCGCTTCCCAGCAAGTTGGACACGGTTCCGTTGGTCACGGCGATGTCGCCCAACGTGAACCCAGTGACCGATGTGCTAAAAGTGGCCGTGATCGGATAAACAGCACCCGTCGGAGTTCCGGACGCAAGAGTCACCGACGGATTTGCCGAGTACGTGAACGACAGTGTGTTAGATGCCGCGTTGGCGTTCCCTGTCGATGCGTCCACAACAGTGCCCGCGCCCACGCTGACGTTCGTTGAAGAATTGGCGATGGTTGGCGTCACTTGGAAGGCGTACGACGCCCCACTTCCGGTCAGGTTGGCGGCGGTCCCGTTGGTCACGGTGATGTCGCCCAACGCGAACCCCGTCACCGACCTGCTGAACGTGGCTGTCACGTCCACGGGTGATGAGGATGGCGTCAAGCCCGCGGTCGTCGCGAGGGTTACCGTTGGAGGTGGCGAATACGTGAAGACTAACGGAGTTGCTGCGGTGTTGCCGGTTCCTAGCACGCTGCTTGCTGCGTTCCCTCCAACAGTGACTGTTGTCAGTGAATAAGCTACAGCTGGAGTCACAGAGAATGTGTAAGAGGCGCCGCTACCCGTTAAACCAGATGCAGTACCATTTATGACAACGATATCACCCAAGGTGAACCCGGTGACTGTTTCGCTGAATGTTGCTGTCTGTAATTGGTACCGCGCTAGGATACAGTCCGTGTGTAGTTGTTAACGTGATTGACGGCGCTGTCCTTGCCGGTTTGCGCTTCTTGCGAATCAAAGCAGGACAAATACCATAATCAAACGACATGGAGCTAATATAATATCATCGTCACATTATTTTTTAGAGTTTGGTAGCGGATACTTGAAGGTGGGGAGAAGGGGCAATGCTCGTCTAGCTGGCATTGTCATGGACAGACCAGAATCTGCCATTTCAGGAATGTCAAAATCAACTTCAACCTGTTAAACGGATTAGCTGTGATGCTAGGGTCTCGAAAGTAGTCCATCGTTTGTCATTACACACGTATATATTTTTTAGAGGTACACGGCTGCCTGCCTGCCTGCAGCGATGTCCATCTTTGATTCGCATTCCGTGAAGATGTAGGAAATGCAGTCCGTTGCTCCCTTCTCGACTCGCAGCGTGACCACCGATGCCGTGCCACGAAGGTCAAGGCCGCTCATGTACTCTGGACCGGCACACGGCATATTAAGGTGACACGCCATCGTGAAGTTGTTGTTTAGCCACGTGGTAGGAGTCATGCCCTCACGGACACAGGACAAAACATTCCCTTGGTCACCGAACGCGGACAACAGATTGATCCACGCCTCCGTTGCGTTCGTACGGTATCCAGGCGCCAGGTTGGATCCGTTGATGTCGTATTGGTAGGAAGTCATACCATCCGCGATGTGATTGAACATCGTATTGCCAGATGCGTTGGTCACGTCCGCGCCGGCAGCAACCTGAATCGCCAGGAGTTTGCTGGCGGACGCGGAAGACAGCGACGCCTTGATGGCATAGGGAGTGCGAGTCCCGAGCGACTGTTTGGTGGACTGCCACGTCCGCCACTTGAAGGAGAGAGTTCCACCCTCGGCAAGCCTGGACGAGAAAATCTGGCCCACGATATCTTCTTGGAACCTGTACGTGTCGATGCTAAAGTGGATGTTGCTCAGTTCGAAACCAACACCTGTCGCTGCTGGAACGGCCACGATGCCATCGCCAGCAGCAGCTGCTGCGACGCTAGGAGCATCACCCCTCCGTCCATGAGTGTGATTCGGATCTCGATGGGGGGAAGAGACTCAGATCCACGATCCGAGGCTCGCCGCTCAGGAATCCCAAAAAGTGGTCAATGACGCCGTCCACTGCGGTGTTTGCCTTCACGTTGTTTGTGAGAGTGCCAGCCACGTCAGCGGTGACGATGTTGTTATTCTTCGACCAACCAGCGGGAGCCTGCGCGAGATTGTACTCGACACCGCCGTGCACCGAGAGCAGCGTATGGAACAGCTGGGAGTAGTCGTTGATGCTGTCGACGGTCTGACCTCCTGCCAGTACCTCGAGGCGCCTGATGATGGAGGACGTGTACGCGGGGAACTTTGCGAACCCCGCCGTGGTCGTGGGGGTCCCCGTGAAAAACATTGCGAAGGAGTGCAAGTCCACGAACCCGGACGTGGGGAGGCGACCGCGACCACAGACCCTTGTTTGATGCCGTCGCTTGCTGAGAGGGTGCTGAGATGGACTCGTTGAGTCGTGTGCTGACCCAGCGCCTTCACGAGGTATTGCATGGACTTGGGGATAGCGCGCGAGTACCAGGAATTGTCCGAAGCCATAGATTGTGTATACATTCGAATGAGATATTTTTACTGAAGAAGCTGGCCGAGTATGGGATTTTTTACCTTCGCTCCATCAACCCGTCTTTCGAGGTTGGACAAGGCGCTCAGACCAGTGTTTGCGACCGAGTACGCTTTCCCGAGCAGCGTACTCTTCGCGATCATGTTGGATGGGATGTGTCCGAGCGCGGAATCGACAATGCCCGCCGCCTGTTTGGCAGCCCGCGCCCCGTCGCCAATTTTTGAGATGACTTCGCCAGCGACGTGCCCGGCTTTCTTGACAGCTGACACGATGGCCGCCCCGTCGCCGACCCTCTTGATAGCGTTGCCGGCAAACTCTCCCACGCGTCTAGCCACGTTTCCGATTGCTCCAAAATTAACTTTCATCGTCCTCGATAGTACTAGATGGCTGAGAAATAAATCTGGTTTGTGGCTGGACGGTCCTGTCAAGGGCCATATACTTCAAAACGCTCCCGATCTTCCTCGCCTCTATTCCCATCGCCTTCTGAGGGCTTATGCGGAAGGAGAGCTGAAGAGCCCAATCCGAGTAGACAGTTATAGGAGCGTCGTCCTCGTCGAGCAGTCGGATCGTGATGTTGCTGGGAGAGTCCTTGAGATGCTGCCACAAAGGGGTCGCTGCCTGCCAAACAATGGGTTCTAAGAACTGCGACATGTTGGGACAGACGGCCAAAAGGCCTCCATATCCCGTGCCTGTCGACGATGATATCACGTTTCCTCGAACGATGTCGCTGTATACATACACCATTCTCAGTCTCCCATTCGTTGCTGGCCGGTTGCTAGCGAGGACACCTGTGAAAGGATATGATCCTTCCATGAGCCCCAACACCCGGCCCGTGGGCTCATCCACCGCGACAGAGAACTCGGTGGCATTTGTCACGGTAAAAAGACTAGTCGCCCTGTTGTACGTGACCGAGAACCCAGGATCTACCGCCTTCAAAGCTTCCTCTATGTTTTTTCGGTTTTCGATAGTCGTGTACGAGCCGAGCGGCAAGGTCACCTTCGTAGGGGACTCGCTGCCAGACAAACGGACAGTGAAGTATCGGTTTCCTTCGCTGATGTGAGTCTGTTCAAACGGGATGGTCATGAGGGTAAGCCCGACGTCGTGATAATCGTCAAGGAGCCCCGCCGGGATGTCCCATACCGGATCCACTAGCGTCCCGCGAGTTCGGTTCTCCGTGCGAAGAGTGAGTGTCAGCGTTTCCTGGATGAACTCCTTCATCGGCCACTTCTTCTGACAATAGCTCAGAAGTAATTTCGTTTGTCCCAAAAACCTTGACGACGCCTTCCTCAATTTTCGCCGATGCCCTTTTCATGGCGCGCCTTGTCTTCCCTGTGAGTGGCTTCTTCTTACAGTAGAGCATGGCTGCCTCAATGAACTCTCGTGGGACATTTGGATGGAGGGTCATCCATTGAGAGATCTCGAGCATCTCGGCGTCAGTGAACAGCGGGCTGCTCATGTTTACTCTTCTGTGAGATTTTTTTCAGCGCCTTCTTTTGGAATTCCCACGACCGTGTTGTGGACCCTCCTGAGATGCAGCAGGAGGTTTTTTTCGTTTGCGAACGTGCTCTTACACCCGGGTTGTGGGCATTTCCACCTCGCGCCTCCCACCTGGACTCGTTTCCCGACAGGTACACCCGCAGGCTCCGGGGGTGCCGCCACTGCTTCATCGACGACAACAGGTTCGGGAGCCGGCGCGACAGGGGCCGGTTGGGCATACGCGGACAACGGGGGGTACGCGACCGGTCTAGAGTTCGCCATCACTGACGCCATGAGAAGGGCATCCTTGAACCCTCGCGCCTCTGCGACCTTCCCTTTGTTCACCGCTCTTCGGACCGGCGCGCTGTGGATGACAATGGTGTTGGTCGATGAAGCGGTCACCTGCGACTGGGGTGCGACCTTACGCTTCGGTTTTCCCCTTTTACTTGAAGGACGGCGCCGTGCTGATTTCTGACGCCTTGCCATTTCTGCATATAATCATAGATTTTTATAACGTCCAAGTGAGGGTCTTGTTAGTCGACACGGCCATTTTTCCAGCGCGCGACTTGCAAAACGCCGTAGACAGCTATGTTTGTTGACGTGTCAGTGGTGATGCGAGGAATCCGCAATGCGATTTCAAACACCCCGTCATCCTCCTCGTATCCTGAAACAACATTCCAGTTGCTGCCAATTATAACGTTTACCGGCCAGACGGACAGGCCGCTAGCCGTTAAGCGATATGGGTTTGATATGTCGAGAATCGTTGGTGGGTTGTTATCAAATGTTAACCTGACAAGGATATTGGTCAACGCGGTCGGAAGAGTTAGTTCCGATTGTGGCCGGGTCGTGGAAAGACATCACGGCCACGGGGCGCCGTGCCAAAATTGCGGAAGCGGGTAGTCGTATATGGGCTGCCTCAACCGACCAGAATCTGCTTCCAAATCGTGTGCGATATACGCCTAGTTTCTCGGACATCTTCATACAGGGCCACGTCCATCCCGTGATTGCCGCCAATTGACGACAGGCTTGAACCATAATAGTAGCTTAGGCTAGAAGCAAATAAAAGCGGGCTCGGGCCAGATACTGTTGGATCTAATACCTGGAACGTCACGGTCGCCAAATGGATCATACCAGTAACTGGAGGATCAACCAGTGAAATATGATCACAGGTTATGTCAACGTACGACGAGGATTTTGAATTGTGTTGTAGAAAAACCGCCAGTCCACGCTTCTCCAACGACTACGCTGATAAGCAACGGATCATTGCTCAACTTGGTGTTTGAAAATCCAAGTCTTACATAAAACTTCCTCACCGACTGACGAGCTGGTAGAATCCCATATATTTTGGCAGTATATTGGTTCATTTGCACGCCGTATTGAACATCGGGACACTTAACAACCGTGCGGATGACACTCTCATTCGTGAGTGTTAGCTCCTTAAACCAAGTATCCGCCACACCCGGTACGGGTTTTGTGACGCTATATTTGCCAAAAATGCTACAATTCCTCGACGAGGTGGACCTGTGACGCAGCTCCAACACGTCTCCACGGCCGTGTACGCTCCGGAAGGATTGTTGGTTTTTAGGAGTCGAACTCTATGTCTGAGGTTATCTTGATTGGCCAGACATGCGCGCCGTGGTACTCTCCGCTCAAGTAGAAAATGGTCGGAGGGCATCGGAATGTACGGGTCAATAATGTCTGTAGGAGTGGTTGTAAATATACCGGACGAGTTTGAGATTTTGTCATTTCACTCAGTTTTTGAGGAGTTGTTTTTGATATATAACGCTCACTTCCATCCGATTTTCTTCGAAATGCCACCCAGTAGCTGTTTTGTTGCCTCCAGGTTGAGTTTAACGTGTATCGAACCTTTGACTTTTGGTTGTCAAACAGGTCAAGTGCATAGTCACTGTGGTGGAGATTGATACCCAGCATACCCCAATGCGTCGTTGCCGCATTTCTCCAGTTCTGATGGGCATCTGTCGTGGCCGGGTGATATTTATTCGTCAAAGACATAGTGTTTTCCGCGAACGAATAAAGGCGTCGTTGCTCCCAAGATATAGTTGAAACACAGAAGAAAGGGCCCTCCTATGAGCGCTCTGAAATAAACTCACACATTTGCTAGGTTGCAAGGAGTGGCTGTTTTTACGATCATAGAATTTATTTCAAGGAGGAACCCTTTCAAGTATGATTTCGTCGCTTTCTGTTTGCAACGCGGTCAGCAGAGTGGTCGCGAGAACGCATTCTAGGGAATGAAGAGTCGTAACAGGCCCGTATATCCTCCATGTTCCCCCTGACAGATTTGGCGAGTCTTTGCGCGTTATATCCTGTATCTGAGTCTACAATCATCCGCCCTCGGATGCATTTTGAATAACGTTGTTAGTCTTTCAAGGTCCCATCCAAGGCCCTTGAGCAATACTTCCGTTCGCCACAAAATTTTGACAAAAAACCGGTGAGGAGCAACGACTTTCCCACCCACATCATGGGTCCGCGTAGAACGCCGTTGAATCGCGATTTTTACAGGACTTTAGATATGATGTAGGAAACTTGGTGTCCGTGATGCCGGAGTGCAGTTGGTTCATTTTTGAAACGCATACCAATCACCTCCTCCTTTGTTGGTGGTGCTAGGAAGGTGAGGGGTCGAGTCGTTTGTAGACGTCTATCTGTAGTTCGATATACTTGTTAACTATCTGCCGCGAAACCTGGCGCGGTGATTACGGGCGGTCTTTCCCCCCGCGTCCCCCGTTTTGCGAGAGGGAGACTCCGCCGATGGTCGGGTGGTGCGTGAGCTGGGTGAATTCATGTACCACCCTGATGGGGGTGATTTGCGTTGGTATCGAAGGGGGTCGTCATCTTATGCCCTGTTTGAGGTCGTTCCCTCTACGCCCTCCCAATTAGGCTGGTTGTGATTGGTGCTCCAGTAGATGTGGCTTCAACGGGTCATCGGAACCCATTCGCCCATCCGTCAGTGGCGAGTAATTACGCGTGTATGGTGAAAGGAATCTCCCAGTTAGTGGAAGGCGGCGTTGTCGTCGGAAATGTGCGAAAGACCAACAACTCCACGGGAGAGGGAGGCCGTTAGAATTCGAGATCCTCGAGACCATAGAAAGAAGTCGGAAAAGTTATGGATAATCCTACCTCTCCGTCCACAACAGCCTCCCCCGGCGCGCCTGGGTCGTGTGGTATCCTGATAGGTAAAACTTACAGATTCCACTCGCGTCGCCATTCGTAACGTTGTAGGGCAGCGGACTCGCACATCCGTCATGATGAGTTGAACCGTTTTTGGCATGCTGACACGGTCGTCCCGTCTTCGATGGAGGACGAAAATCCCCGTTCAAGTTAGCTATCGACGTTTTGGCCTACCGCCGTTTGGTCAAAAGGTAGTCCATTGCGCGCGGTCAGGACATCTGCCACCAGGGTCTAGCAACGTATCCAGGCTAAGTCGAAGACGTGGTACTTAGGGTCGCTCCCACTTTCGACCGTAGGTAAAGGTTCATTTAGAGTGAATCGTCGACTAACGTAGTCCGATGTTAAAATAGGATCCCATTCATCACGAGACTGTACAGCCCGTTCCGATTGGGTCGCTTGCGCGAGTCTCGTCGTCGTAATGTCCTCCGAGTCGCACATTTGTCTTCGTCTGGCTCCGGT
>RPFO01002178.1:35000-36486 GCA_009746045.1 Mesostigma viride | reverse complement strand
ATAAATATCTATACATTTACTACCATTAGTAGACCATTTATTTATTTATTTTAAATTTTAAAATACGATTGTGCGTTGATCGTGAGTGTCTACACTGTACACTGGGTAGTAATTCGACCCTGAAATAGTGCATGTGGCCCATCCCTACAGTGACACGTGGGAATCAACAACAAGAACAACCAGTCAACAACAGCTGACACTGGCTGACACGCGAGACAAATATATTGCAGCGGCGGTTATTATCTCAAATTCATGTCTTCGACAAGTCTGTTGTCGCTCTGTCGAGCTTTGTAGATTTTGGACTGCGTCAATACTGCAGGTTTGGATTTGTTTTGGATATGTTTGGTCTTGGACTGCGTTCTTGCGCAAATTTCGATAACGTGTGCATGTGGCGGCCTCTCGTGATGGCGACGTTGCAACGCGCTCTCGTGATGGCGACGTTGCAATAATTGTCGGCGGCCGGCTACTTGCAGAGTTGCAGTACTAGTAGAGTAGTTGTTTTACGACGACACGAGTGCGTTGAATGTCGCGAATCAGATCACATAAACTAAGGCGATTTCAATTTACCCAGCAGCAGAAGTGAAGGGCGCTTATGCGTATGCTCCACAATTTTTTTTAAAAAATATATTGATTATTTTTTTGTTATTGCAGCTTGGTTCAGGAGCAGACCGGCCGTTCAAGGCCGTGTTCAGGGCCGGCGAACGTCCGACAGGCGGGGCCCATATTTATCGCGCGTCTCAATTTCCTCCCAACTTCATAAATCATATTCCTCGCGCTCTTGCTGTGCTTGTATAACTATGCTACGTGGGAGTATGGCTGCAACGTAGTCAGAGACCATGCTCTGCCGGAAGCGGAAACAGCTTGATGAATCAAATATTAGGCACGTACTCGTGCGGCGATCGCACGAGCACGTGATCTCCACCGAACCTGCAAATTCGGCCCAGTATGGCTGCCCTGTTACGGCTCCATTTTCAGTACGGCCAAAAGTTTCTGCTGTGTTTCGCTGCCTGCAGCTCATTGCTTTACCTCGTGTTCAGTAGTTCGGGGGGCGTTGCTGGGAGTACGTGTCCCTGCGAAGTTTGCCCGTGTTATTGCGAATGTATCGACCGTAGCGCTGTCCGCGTGGGATTCGCTGTGACGATAAGAGGCTTTGATGGACCCCAAGCCGGTGGTGCCTGGACCCGCGCTGACTTTGTGCTGGCTAGCGGGGCGCGCCAAGCCGCCCGTGACAGAGGCCTTGAGCTCAGCTACTACATATCTTCTGACGTACGTCCATTTACATGAGAGTATTTAAAATGACGTGCATGCATTGTTGCATGGTGCGCATCACAGTGCGTAGTTTCATCCCTGTACGCCTCATGGGTTTCACGATGATAGAATGATTCGTTTAAAACTAACCTTTGCGTTTATTTGTAAGAATTCCTCCGAGAATGAATGCCCTCCTGCGTGTTCTGGGAATCAAGCCAACACTGCGCCGACAGCAGTG
>RPFO01002178.1:0-32500 GCA_009746045.1 Mesostigma viride | reverse complement strand
CTCCCCTCCCCCTCCCCTCCCCTCCCCCTCCCCCTCCCCCTCCCCTCCCCCTCCCCCTCCCCTCCCCCTCCCCCCCCCCTCCCCCTCCCCCTCCCCCCCCCCTCCCCCTCCCCTCCCCCCCTCCCCCTCCCCCTCCCCCCCTCCCCTCCCCTCCCCCTCCCCCTCCCTCCCCCCCCCTCCCCTCCCCCTCCCCCCCCCCCTCCCCCTCCCCCTCCCCTCCCCCCCCTCCCCCTCCCCTCCCCCTCCCTTCTGTCCAATTCTTGGAATACTCAATCAGTCCGATTGCGGGTACAATATTTGTCCAATTATATTCTTGGTTCAATACTGGATATATTGTCCTTCCGATTCTAGTCATGCACTATCTGTGTCAAATTACGGGGAAGCTATCTGTCCAAATTACCTTGGTGCTCTAGCGGTCCGATTCTGGGTATATAATCTGTCCAACTATGGATTACCTTGGTGCTCTAGCGGTCCGATTCTGGGTATACAATCTGTCCAACTATGGATTACCTTGGTGCTCTAGCGGTCCAATTCTGGGTATATAATCTGTCCAACTATGGATTACCTTGGTGCTCTAGCTGTCCGATTCTGGGTATATAATCTGTCCAACTATGGATTACCTTGGTGCTCTAGCTGTCCGTTTCTGGGTATATAATCTGTCCAACTATTGGTATACTTTCTGTTTGAATTGTTGACGTTGACCCACGGTAGCATTATGACCAATCAAGCAAACCGCCTGGCACGCAAGCATCTGCGTGCACGTACACATACTGGGCGTGCGCCCACTCGTGTGTTCCTCTAATACTAGCCTGCTGCCTATATCCTCTAATACTACCCTGTTGCCAGACGCATGGCACCCCTCCTTGCCCCAGCATGTGAAACTATGCCCCTAGGGCTACCACAGTACTACCATACTCTTTCACTTGGAATACTTTGGAAAAACTTATTATACGGAAAAAAAAATTATATGACTATATTTGGACTGCACACCTCTTCCTGCCGCTCCCTCTGCTCCATTGCCTAATTTAGAAAACATAATTAATACTTTTTCATGTCTGTGTCTCATGCACACTTGATGACCTGGCTGATGCGCAGTACACGTCCCCACTGCTGGACGTGGCAGCCCAGAAAGGCATCCCCATCTACATCGTGGGGAATGTGCCGCAGTCCCTGCTCTCGCAACTGAGGGCACAGATCGCGGGGCCAGAATCTGGGGACAAGGCGGCTCCCACCCCCCAGGCTGGGTGTGTCCACATCGGCTCCGTTACGGAGGCGGTGGCGGCGGCGGCAGCAGAGCAGCTGATATCGGCGGGCATGCAGCGCGTCCACTGCATCAACACCCGCGGGGAGAACGAGGCATCTCAAGCGATGTGCCGGGCGGTAGTGGAAGCGTCCACCTCGCGAGGCCTCCAGGGGACCTTGCACGTGGCATCCGACATCTTCGTGCAGGTGGTGCTGGTCCTGCTCGAGATCGCCTCCGACGGGCCCTGGGCGGCGGGCAACGGCACCGCGCTGGTCCTGTTGGATACGGCCACCTACAAGATGGTCAAGGACGCCCTCCAACTGCGAAGTTTGTTGCAAGACGCCCACGTGCTGGTGCTCGAGACGTCCGTGCAGGTGCTGGCGGATGTCCATGCAGGCAAGGCCGTCACCGCGCTGGAACAGCCGCACTACTCCCAGGGATACCTGGCAGTGGCGTTGGCGGTGCAAGAGCTGGTGACAGGGCAGATGCTCACCAATGACGTGTCATCAACCGCACGCTTCATCTCTTGGGGAGAGGTAGGAAGGTCCCTAATTGTGCTGTTGCTGGCCGCCGATCCACTACACCACTGATGTGTGTATACCCATCACTCCTGCAACTCCTGCTGCCCAACCTCTCGCCCCCCTCCCATTTTTCCCCCTCCTCCCCCTTTGCCACCTCCTTCATTTCTTGTCCTCCCCCACCCCAGTATCCTAGTCTCTCCGCCCTCTTGCATGGCAAGCCTCCCACGTGCGTTGCTAACACGTTTCAGCATCAGCTCCAGTTTTGCCTGTTTGTGTGCCATCGTGACATTGCGTCTAGTCAATTTAAAGCACCTCGGAATGTAAGACTCGTGCAGACGTGCCGCATGCGCCTACGGATAGTCGCATACCCAATTACCCAAGGACTTTAGCCGCCTCTACCACATCACCGTCCATCAACCCCTCTTCTCCTGGGTTCCCTTTAGACTGTTGAACAATGTTTGGCCACAGCAACCCTTTCTCCAACTCTATGATCTTCCATTCCATCCCAGGATCCCTATAGCCACACACTTGAAGGTCCCTGGCCCGTCGTTGACATCTCATCATTTGCCTCTCTCACGGGCAATTGAAAGAGAACCACTAGGATTGAACATACCGCAAATACATCACCTTTTCCTGACGAGACCTCCTGAAGTTAATGAGACTTTGGCGACCCTTTTTTATGCAGAAGGTTGTCGGGAATAAAGGTTACCAACATTTGATCGACCAATGGTTGCAAATTATACGACGGCGCAGGTGACGGACGCGGATATTGCACGGGAGGTGTGCCGAGAGGAAGGATTCCCCGTGTGTGGCGACCCCGGTGTTGCCAACACGAGCGCGACCGGCTGCCCTTGCTTCCACCGTTCCAGCGTCAAGTTCCACGTGCTCGCCACGCTGCCCACCATGGTGGAGCTGCGGCGAGAGGTCATTGCAGGGCTGCTGGACGCACAGAGGGACATGCCAGGGACGTTGTACACTTGGTGGGTGGCAGGGTGTGCTTTGCCCTGCCTTACTTTTTGCTTGATCATTGGCTTTCCTTTGTCATGGGTTTTGTTCGGTCGGCCACCATCCAGCTGCCTGCCTCAAGTGGGGGCCAGACAATGTATTACTGTTTATGTTTGCGTTTTACCACTAGTACATCTAGTAGTATTACAAGTAATTTCAGCGGTGAAACCACTAGTCACATCACTGTTACATTCGCTAGATTGTAATGTGATCATGATAATAACCGGATATTCATTCATGGTAGCGCGCGCTACTGTGGTGTTTTAACTGCTAGAATGCTAGTATAAACGATAGTCAGTGATACTACAAGAAGTACCTCTGTCTAAATTGCTTGTTACTAAGTGATAATACTACTTGCTGTATATACTTATACTACTACTTCCACATTGATCATATAATAATACTACAATCATACTACTAGTTGCTGGATATGCTGTGGTTGCTACCTGCTACACTAATTACTTGCACATTTACCTAAGTACTGGGCATCATCTTGCCACCGACGTCAGAGGCTGGGCTCACTGAGCATCTGCACCTGGTGCTCCTTTGGTGCTGTGCCTTGGTGGTGTCCTACATCCTTGCTCACGACGCTTTGCCTTGGTGGTGTCCTACATCCTTGCTCACGACGCGGTGCTCACTCCTCGGGTCGCGTGCCATACCGCTCGTGTCATACGCCCGTTCCCCGGTTGCTCCTCGCAGGGTGATGGGGCAGGACGAGGACTTCACCGGACACTTCTCGCGCAAGGTCGCCGATGCAGCCATCCAGGACGACAACTGGACCTCGATACTCAGCCTGGACACCACTCAGTGGTTCATAAACCCGCACCTGATGGACGACATGGCTCGCATTGGCCGGATGAAGGGGAACCGCACCTACTGGCTGGGAGCGTTCCGGGACCAGTCCCTCCCCGTGGATACGTTCCTGGCCCCCTTTCTGGCCGATGGGTTCGTGGGGCCATCCGCTCGGGGGTGGACATCCCTGGGGCGTCTCGCCAGGGACCGGCTCAGGAACGCGCCCGGGCCGTCGGTGCTCGTGTATGCGCCGATCTTGTACTTGCCGCTGTGGCCGCAGACGGTGCACAGCTTTGCGGACGGGTTTTTCAATAATAGCGTCGTCTTCGCGGATGGTTTTTGGGAGCTGCCGGTCCAGGGGAGCGCAGAGGCAGGCACCGGTGTGTGGTCGCTGTTTTGTGACGGGTGGAAGGAGCCGGGGGTAACGAATGGGAGCGACATTGCCGCCGAGCTGGCGGATCCGTGCAGGCTCCTTAGCGCAGCCAGGCTGCAGGTCAAGCCCTCTCCCCCCGCGCTGACCTCCCGGCCTCCCTTTGTCCAGGGACTCGCGAAGCTGTTCCACCAGAATGATAGCAGCGTCAAGAGTGCCAGCACTTATGATGCGGTAGTGGTGGCACCGCTTCAAGCGGACGATGTCTCGTTGGCCCTCCAGGTCCTAGAGGATGAGAATGTTACGGCTGACTGTGGGGCCAAGACGAGGATGTTCAGCATGGTGTGCTTCTCCAAGGACGTCCAAGCGTTTGTGTACCCGAATAGTTTGCTGGGGGGGCAGCGCCACACAGGGTGCCTGGACCCACAGGTATATGTGAGACGCAGGCAAATGTCTCGGGCGGGCGGGTGGGTGGGTGGGTGGGTGGGTGGGTGGGTGGGTGGGTGGGTGGGTGGGTGGGTGGGTGGGTGGGTGGGTGGGTGGGTGGGTGGGTGGGTGGGTGGGTGGGTGGGTGGGTGGGTGGGTGGGTGGGTGGGTGGGTGGGTGGGTGGGTGGGTGGGTGGGTGGGTGGGTGGGTGGGTGGGTGGGTGGGTGGGTGGGTGGGTGGGCGGCGGGCGGGTGGGCGGGTGGGTGGGTGGGTGGGTGGGTGGGTGGGTGGGTGGGTGGGTGGGTGGGTGGGTGGGTGGGTGGGTGGGTGGGCGTGGGTGGGTGGGTGGGTGGGGTGGGGGGTGGGTGGGTGGGTGGGTGGGGGGTGGGCGGGGGGGTGGGCGGGGGGGTGGGTGGGGGGGGTGGGGTGGGGGGGTGGGGGGTGGGGGTCGGTGGGTCGGTGGGTTGGGGGGGGAGGGGGGGCGGGGGGGTGGGGGGGTGCAAGCCCTGTAGGTGACACAGCCATGTTGATGTGACTTGGATGTTTCTTTGGCCATTGGGGTTGAACTGCTTCGAATTTTGCCGTGGATTAAGTGCCATGGTCATCGTTTCGTGGGTAGTTGTCAAAAAAATCTGTGAGTTCAGAGTGCCAGGGACTGTGTCGAGCGGCCAGATCTCGTGTTCAATTCGTCTTTCAAGATTCAGACAGCAGGTCTTCATGCATCGATCTCTATCATGAGCC
The DNA here is from genome assembly GCA_009746045.1 of Mesostigma viride. Lineage (NCBI taxonomy): Eukaryota > Viridiplantae > Streptophyta > Mesostigmatophyceae > Mesostigmatales > Mesostigmataceae > Mesostigma > Mesostigma viride. Next base: position 27,401 of record RPFO01002178.1, on the reverse strand, counting down.
ACCCAAAGCGGGTGGTCCACCGTTTAAAGGCGTATGGCCTAAACATGCGGTAGGGCATCAATCTGCAGCTCCATTGTATGCCTTTCATGGCCAACCATGGGGCACGGTATGCATTCATGCATTTTCCCAACCAGCTAGCCAGCTCCCTAAGGAATTAAATTGCCTTCTTTCCTAGCTTTTCTTTCTGGCTCGTTCCCTATCTAATAGCAAGGTCTTTTATTTTAAAGATGCTATGATGTGCCTGCACCCACACCTTTCTGCCATGCTGACGACTGATCATTAAGTCCATTGCTGTTCTCCCCCCCACGTCCACGGCACGCCATGTTGTCCTTGCCTCTTCTTGCGGGGGCAACAGCTCCAGCTGGGCACGTACATCACCTACATGGCCGCCATGCTGCACCAGCAGACCCTGGGAGAGAGGCTCCTCTCCCTGGATGTCTCCACCGAGCGCGTCGTGACAAGAGACAACTTTGCCCGGGGCCAGCAGCAAAGGCTGGCGGATTGCCGGATAGCGCGGATGCTGGGGCAAGAGGTGGAGACCATGTTCCCTGTGTGCGATGTCCATGCGGGGTGCGGCGGCAACGACACGGCGCCGCCTTGCTCAGGGCATGGATCCTGCACGTACCCGACCGCTCGGATGAACGCAGACGCCGGGGGGAACCTCTCCTCCTGGCTTGGTTGGTGCGTGTGCGACAGGGGGTTCAAGGGTCTCTTCTGTGAGGGTGAGGTCGAGCGTCACGCCACCCCCAGCTGGCTCAAGATCTGGCTGCCCGTGGCGCTTGGCCTGTTCCTGTCACTCCTGCTGTCGCTCCTGCTGTGCAAGCAGCTGAGGGGGCTGTGTGTGGAGCGCGCCAGACGGCAGCTGATGAAGACCAGGAGGAGGCCCCGGCCGGCCGAGGGCCAGCACGTGGCGGTTGTATTCACGGACGTAAGTGCACGAGGGGATCATAAGCAGTTGGACCATAAGTCATGAAAATATAACAGGCACGTAATAATAAGAAGAAACAGAGGGGTCAGGGCTGGCATGGTGGACACTTCCATTGGTTGGCTGGAGACCCCAGAGCTCTTGTAAACATCGCAAATAGAGTGGCCATGTGAGAAGACCGCCGGAGATGTATGCGCAATGTCAGGAGCGGCTAGGTCCGGCATGCAAAGCAACGGGTCTCTATCTCTCACGTGATCGATCCCCTACCCAAGCATGCTGTGTGTCCGAGCCACGTTGGATGGAGGCCACATTAAGTGCGTCCAGCGCTCAATGGGCGGCAGACGGCACCAGGGCTTGCATTTTGCCCCCAAGTTAGGCAGTAGGTGGGCAAGTTTCTAGACGTATTTACCCTCGCTTGCCTGCACACATGTCGAGGGGTAGACCGCATCACTCCCTCTTCAGTGTGGCTCTTGTCTAGCTAGTTATCCCATGTATGGTGTAGTGCCTAGTATATAATCTATCATGTATGACAATTTAGATTTATGTCGCCTGCCTGTAGCTGTTTGTTGAGTTGGCTCGGCGTCCATACTTCTGTCCTCTTATATTTGTTCCTATTTTTCGCTCCACATCTTACATGCTGCCGGTCGCATACCCAAAACTTATCATCTTCAAAGAAGAGATAGTCTGTAGCAGTGACATACCTACCTTTCCTGTCTTCACCCTTGCCTTCCTTAACCTGCGACCAGATTGTAGGGTCAGCTCCCCTGCTTGCGTAATCTCTTATTCCAACTACCTCACCCACAATCAATATGTGATTGAGGGGTCAACTCCTGCTTCCCTCTTCATTTATTCAAGCTATCCTATTCAAAAGCAATATGTGATGGAGGGGGCAGGGGAGACCCCTCCATCATGTATTGATTTGAATAGGATATCAACGCGTGGCTCTGCCTTCTCATGGATCTAGGGGTCGGCCTGCCTGCTTGCCTCTATTCTGATTCGGTCTGCCCTATCCACAATCAATATGTGGCTATGCATTCTCGCGGATCTAGGGGTCTGCCCCCTTGCTCTCTTCCTTCTTACCTGACCACTAACCTGTCTATGCCCTCGACCTGGCTCTGTCTCCGCACAGATCGAGGGGTCAACCCCTTGCTCTCCACCTTTCTTATCTGACTAGTATCAATCTGCATCTATGCCCTCGCCTGCCTCTGTCTCCACACAGATCGAGGGGTCGACCGCGCTGTGGGAGTGGAACCCAGAGGTCATGGTGCAGTCGCTGCAGATCCACTACCGGGTGGGTGTGGCCAACAACCTCACTGCCGAGTTTCTGTGGTGGCGGCAACCTGTGGTAGTGGCTGACGTGTGGCATAAAGTCTTCATGCACGTACCGTAGGGTTTTTATCTGCCTTCGCATAGGCAGTAGGTCCTGGTTCAACGACAAGTCACTGCACTGTTCATGCTGGAACTAGTGTTTTTCACTGATGGCATGGGATTTCATTCAGCATCCTGCATTTCCATGGCCCCTAAACCCTATCTCTCACGGCATGCTTCTGTATTACTATATTAAGTGGCGTCATGTAGTATCAATAAAGGAATCTCTCACGGCATGCTTCTGTATTACTATATTAAGTGGCGTCATGTAGTATCAATAAAGGAATCTCTCACGGCATGCTTCTGTATTACTATATTAAGTGGCGTCATGTAGTATCAATAAAGGAATCTCTCACGGCATGCTTCTGTATTACTACATTAAGTGGCGTCATGTAGTATCAATAAAGGAATCTCTCACGGCATGCTTCTGTATAACTATATTAAGTGGCGTCATGTAGTATCAATAAAGGAATCTCTCACGGCATGCTCCTGTATTACTATATTAAGTGGCGTCATGTAGTATCAATAAAGGAATCTCTCACGGCATGCTTCTGTATTACTATATTAGGTGGCGTCATGTGGTATCAATAAAGGAATCTCTCACGGCATGCTTCTGTATTACTATATTAAGTGGCGTCATGTAGTATCAATAAAGGAATCTCTCACGGCATGCTTCTGTATTACTATATTAAGTGGCGTCATGTAGTATCAATAAAGGAATCTCTCACGGCATGCTTCTGTATTACTATATTAAGTGGCGTCATGTAGTATCAATAAAGGAATCTCTCACGGCATGCTTCTGTATTACTATATTAAGTGGCGTCATGTAGTATCAATAAAGGAATCTCTCACGGCATGCTCCTGTATTACTATATTAAGTGGCGTCATGTAGTATCAATAAAGGAATCGTCAACCCCTGATGGGCAACAAGGAGGGAGGGCGCCTAAGCTTCTGAACATGCTTCCTTAGTAAGGGTTTGCCACCCAGTCTGTAAATTTTGTGCTTTTTTAGCACTGATAGCTACTCTCCTTGCCACCCATGCTGTAGTATCGACCTAAAACAGCTGCACTCTGCCCCTTGTGCCCTCACCGCAACGTCCCCCGGCAGGTGCTGCGTGCGCTGCTGCCCAAGCACAATGGCTACGAGAGCAACACCGAGGGAGACGCGTTTGAGCTCGTCTTCCACAACGCCAGCGACGCGCTGCATTGGACCATGGATGCACAGCTGGCGCTGCTGCACCCTGAGAAGACCCCGGGGCAGGGCAAGCTGCTTAACCACAATTGGTTCCACTCCGCTGCGTCCTATGATTGGCCCCCGGAACTGCTGACCCACCCCCTGGGTGCAGAGGTCCGAGGCAAGAACGGCTCCCTCCTCTACCGCGGCCTCCGCGTGCGCATGGGCATCCACGTGGGCGTGCCCGAAGCTACCTACCAGCACCCCAATGGGCTGCAGCGCTACCTGGGCAAGGTGGTCACCCTGGCCAAGGCCATCGGTGACGCGCCGGACCAGGGTGGCCAGGTGCTCCTGTCGGTGGAAGCGTGGGCGTCTCTGGACATGGAATCGGAGCACATGCCGCTGGTCGCGTTCAGCATGGGGGACCACGTGCTGAGCAAGGAGCTGCCCCCCCTGGGCCTCATGACGGTGCTCCCGCAGGCCCTCCTGGGGCGCGTGCCCTTCCGCCCGCTGCGCTCGCCCGAGCAACTCTCGCCGTCCTTCTTCAATGCGCCCGCGAGTGATTCGTACCTGACAGACCTGCCCCCCAGGGACTCTGTGGCCATCATGTTCACGTTTGTGTGTGCCAGCTCGGCCGTCAAGCGCAATATCGCGTATTCGGAATCCGTGCACATGCTCACCGAGTTTGTACGCGCCACGCTGCGCACCCACAACGGCTACGAGTGCGAGGAGAAGGACGGCAATTTTCTGCTGGCGTTCGGTGACCCCCTTGACGCGGCGGTGTTCAGCCAGAAGCTCCAGTTGGGAATGCTCAGGCTTCCCTGGCCAGACGCCCTGATGGCAGAGGAGGCGGCGGCGGAGGTGGTTATACCCTGCACCATGTCTCGCCAGCTTTCCCTGCCGATTGCCCTGGACTTGGCCACCAGGGTGGGCAGGGTGGAACCACAGCTGGTCTTCCGGTGAGTGACGCGCACGGTGCAGTGGCCCTGGCGAGCTAAAGGCCTGAACTAGAGTATAATTAGTTTATTTTTTGCAAAGGGTTCGAATAACTTGCATTATTTCAAAATTTCCAGAAGCTTGTTTGTAAATAAACTATCTGACGAGAACATCGGCGTCAAAAGAATGCCAGGGCCTCATCTGCCAAAGCACATTTTAAGGTGCGCCATCCTTAGCAGTCGTGAGTATATTGATTGTGTCAGGTCTGGATTTTGCATGGTCTGTTTTCATGCCATTAAGGAAGTACACAGACACCAGGGGGTCATCAACATAAAGACAACGGTACACTGCTTTTCCAAAAGCACTTGATATTCATAGTGACTCCCTATGCTCTTAACAAAGCTATTTACTTTTCCAAAAGCACTTGATATTCATAGTGACTCCCTATGCTCTTAACAAAGCTATTTACTTTTCCAAAAGCACTTGATATTCATAGTGACTCTCTATGCTCTTAACAAAGCTATTTACTTTTCCAAAAGCACTTGATATTCATAGTGACTCTCTATGCTCTTAACAAAGCTATTTACTTTTCCAAAAGCACTTGATATTCATAGTGACTCTCTATGCTCTTAACAAAGCTATTTACTTTTCCAAAAGCACTTGATATTCATAGTGACTCCCTATGCTCTTAACAAAGCTTTTTACTTTTCCAAAAGCACTTGATATTCATAGTGACTCCCTATGCTCTTAACAAAGCTATTTACTTTTCCAAAAGCACTTGATATTCATAGTGACTCTCTATGCTCTTAACAAAGCTATTTAAGTACCTTGCCAGTTGCCAATTTGCTTGCGGGTTCCTTGGTGCAGGCCCAAGCATGTGGTTTCCTGCTGTGCAGTCTCGCAAGAATGCCCTTGCAATGGCCTGGCAGGCTCACATACACACCTAGCCTTTTGTCAGCCCTTGCTTCTCTTCCTTGAGACATCCTGCTTTGCAACACACACAAGCACCACATCACCATATCTGATGCTCATAGTCCTGCCACAGTGCTAATGCGTCGTGGCGTGGACACTATGACTTCAGATTTTAGAGCACGCCGCCATCATTCGTCAACTTAGGAGGGGGCATTTCCTACAGCTGCTGGACCCTTCCCAGTCCCGGGGTGTAACGATCTTACGCAAAAACCTGTTTTGGCCCGTTTGTGCACTCTCGGTCATTCTGCCATGGCCACACTTTCATGTCTTTCTTTTGGCATCTTCCCTTGTTTTGGTTACAGCGGCCTGCGCATCAAGACGGGCATCTGCTGGAGCCGACCGATCCGCTGCCTCCCCCACGGCAGAACGGGGCGTGCGGCGTACTATGGCCCGCTCATGAACCGCGCGGCGCGCATGGCATCCACCGCGGCGGATGGGGAAACGCTCTGCAATGCCGACTTGGCGGCGGCGGTGCGCGCGGCGGAGGATGCGGAGCGGGCGGATGTAATTTTCACGTCACTGGGGGAGTTCCCGCTCAAGGTGGGGAATAGAAGAGGCAGGGAGGCAGGGAGGGAGGGAGGGAGGGAGGCAGGGAGGGAGGGAGGGAGGCAGGGAGGGAGGGAGGGAGGGAGGGAGGGAGGGAGGGAGGGAGGGAGGGAGGGAGGGAGGGAGGGAGGGAGGGAGGGAGGGAGGGAGGGAGGGAGGGAGGGAGGGAGGGAGGGAGGGAGGGAGGGAGGGAGGAGGGAGGGAGGAGGAGGGAGGAGGGAGGGAGGGAGGGAGGGAGGGAGGAGGGAGGGAGGGAGGGAGGGAGGGAGGGAGGGAGGGAGGAGGGAGGGAGGGAGGGAGGGAGGGAGGAGGGAGGGAGGGAGGGAGGGAGGGAGGGAGGGAGGCAGGGAGGGAGGGAGGGAGGGAGGGAGGGAGGGAGGGAGGGAGGGAGGGAGGGAGGCAGGCAGGGAGGCAGGGAGGGAGGGAGGGAGGAGGGAGGGAGGGAGGGAGGGAGGGAGGGAGGAGGGAGGGAGGGAGGAGGAGGGAGGAGGGAGGGAGGGAGGGAGGGAGGGAGGGAGGGAGGGAGGGAGGGAGGGAGGGAGGGAGGGAGGGAGGGAGGGAGGGAGGGAGGGAGGGAGGGAAGGAGGGCGGGCGGGAGGGAGGGAGAGAAAAATATAAACCATCAGCCCGGTGAACGTGGTGACATGCATTGAGGGTTGAATCAGCAGATTCTTGGCAGATGGTTATGGTCGCCGGCCCAAGCATGTGCTGTGTTTGCTGCTTGATACATGTTTACTGTATGTAGTCATGTTATGTACAATTGTCTGGTACCAAATACGTTGTAGGAGTACATTTATAAGGTGCTTTCTCAAACTTACTTGTCGCAAACAGCTGTGGGTAAGAGGTTGACGTTGTCGCAGAAACTTGGCTGAGGGCTCATGAGCTCACGCGGCTGCTGTCAATCAGTTGCTGTCATTTTCAGAGATCATACACCTTGACAATATCAGGATATACCTGCATCAATCTGTGTTAGAACCCTCCCCAATCCATTCTTGGGGGAAAGGCGCATGGATCGCCCGCATTTCGGCTGTACCTTGTGGCCCATATCCAGAGTAGATTGCCTGCTTCGATAAGTAAGGGGGCATAGCCTTCTCGTTCAACTTAGAATTACGATGGCCCTATGGACCGTCTGGCGTCCGCCAAACTAACCCAGCTTTACGGGGAAAGTGTTTGCCATTCTAAATAATATGTTTGTGGAAAAACATTATTTTAACTTTCTGATCCTGTCGCGCGCATGAATGACCCCGCCACGCCATGCACCCTCTTTTCTCCCTGCAGGGAGTATCCGCCCCGGTAGAGCTGGTCCAGGTGTCCACCTCCCGCCTGGCCAACCGCATTTACCCGCTGCGCAAGCCACCGGTCAACCGGCGGACCTCGGTGTCCGCGGCCAGCAACACGCTGTCACGTCAGCTGTCCATGGAGATGGTCCTGTGGAGCCCGACCAGGACGCGCCAGGCACTGAGCCGCCACTCACTTGACTCCAACGCGACCAGCAGCAGCGATGATTTGGCATTTGACCTGAGCCCGATGGGGACAGATGTGCTGGTGCATGTGCAAGACCCTGGGCTGGGCGGCCGGGGTTTCTTCGGGGGGGTGGATCCCACCAAGGGTAGCGAGCGGCCACCGAGAGACAAGCTCTGGGAGGCAACTCACATAGGCTTGCCCACGCCGTTGCAGGAGCCGCCACAAGGGAGCCCTGCGCTGTGGCATCGGCTGGACCCGTTGGTCTCGCGCGTGTGCCAGCCCCTGCGGTGGCTTGCGAGGAAGGCCAACGACAAGGCAAAAGGTGCCCTGATCACGGTAGACAACCCTGCCTCGTCAATGCCTGGGAAATGCTCAGAGGACGTGGCATCGAGTCTGAACTCCTTTGTTGGTTCAGAATTTCTCCTCATTAGTACACCCTGACTCTTTTCTTCTCGCAAATGGACCCTAAATCCTGGGGTCACCCTTGGGACTGGTGGAGTTCTATGCCGATGAAATTCTGGCCGGTACCTTGTGTTCCATGAGGATGATGCTCTCTACGATTGGGGTCAGATTCTGGTGCTGTATTTGCCAGTGCAGAAGCTTTGGCACAAAAAATTACAGGGCAAGTGACTCCATAAAGACTGGAGATATTATTTCACGTTGTTGTACATTGTTAGATTGAGTTTTTGTGTGCTGAGGAGACAGAGCATTCCAGCTTTTGATTGGACATAAAGATCCTACAATCGGACGTACATGATTATATTTTTTATTCGATGTATTTTAGGGGACATCATGGCCAGAATAGGCGGGCAGCTGTACGCGCCCATTGTTTGTGTTTGTGTTTGTGTTTGTGTTTGCGTTCGGTACGTGCCCGTGCCCGTGCCCGTGCCCGTGCCCGTGCCCGTGCCCGTGTCCGTGTCCCTGTGTGTGTGTGTGTGTGTGTGTGTGTGTGTGTGTGTGTGTGTGTGTGTGTGTGTGTGTCTGTGTGTCTGTGTCTGAGCTGGGGAGTGTACCTGTGCTAGGTAGCGTAAGAACTTTTATAGTGAGCTATTGGCTCACACAAGCCGCGTCTGCACTTGTGTGTACCATAGTTTGTGTACATAGCACATGTCGCCAGTCCACTTGGCACCGGGGTTTCTTTTGCCGAGTTTTCCGCTGTCTGTTACCTTCCCATGACAAATGGTCAATATCATCGATTGTACATACTACTAGTAAACAATTAAATAAATTCTTGTGATGCGTGTGTTGATACATAAATCCTCTGCACAGACATTGTCAAATGCATTCATGGTACATGGGGGGGCATCATGGTAATAGTGGGGAAAGGTGGATGTAATTATTCAAACATTTCCTCCCTCCCTCCCTCCCTCCCTCCCTCCCTCCCTCCCTCCCTCCCTCCCTCCCTCCCTCCCTCCCTCCCTCCCCCTCCCTCCCTCCCTCCCTCCCTCCCTCCCTCCCTCCCTCCCTCCCTCCCTCCCTCCCTCCCTCCCTCCCTCCCTCCCTCCCTCCCTCCCTCCCTCCCTCCCTCCCTCCCTCCCTCCCTCCCTCCCTCCCTCCCTCCCTCCCTCCCTCCCGCCCGCCCTCCTTCCCTCCCTCCCTCCCTCCCTCCCTCCCTCCCTCCCTCCCTCCCTCCCTCCCTCCCTCCCTCCCTCCCTCCCTCCCTCCCTCCCTCCCTCCCTTCCTCCCTCCCTCCCTCCGTCCATCCATCCATCGGTGACCCCCCGGTGATCCTCCGTGACTCCCCAACGGGAGCACGATCAGGATGATTTAATTAAAAGCGGCGCCAGCTTCATCGGTCGTGACGTTGTTTGCTTCGTTGGATCTGCATCTACGACGTTCGCATGGGTTGTTTCGAAACCCGGCCGGTCGATGAGATTTGACGGAGAAGTCGAGTATATAATTGATATCCTTTCTCGACACATCGGTGAAAATCTAAGTCGGACCCTTAAAATTATAGCATGACTCCGTTGGGAGATCATGTAGAGCGTATTCCATCGCTGGCGGGCGGGGGTGAGCGGAACCGCGAAAACTAACTAAGCTAACTCTAATCTAGTCCGAGCTAAGCTACCAAAATCCTAGCTACTTGTAACGTGCCAAGTCTATCAGCCAGGCACGTTGGGAAAGATCGCCTCCTAATAACTACGGGACTATCGTCCCGGGGTTGATACCTGCCTGAGAAGGGAGGGGCATCACTATACTATGGGCTACTTGCTGTCATCACAGCGTAGGCCCAGAGGCATTATATAATAATTACCTTCTTGTGTTCTTGCAATTGCAGTTGGACAAGGTTATGCGTCGGACATGATTGTATTAAAAGGAATAGATGCGTAGATCAGATTGACTGAGTTGGGTGAGTCGGCGGAATAGCGAGACGACTGTCTTGTCCATCGTCCTCGCATACCTTTATGCCAAGCAGTGCCACTAGGTCGGCGCTGCTGGTCCAATCCGTGTGGCTCAGAATCTTCCACGCTAAGTTAACGGCCTGAAGTATATTTTAGTGGGCCGAACTACGGGTCGACCATAGAGCGGATCCACCTCTAACCATGTCCGTGGTAACTATCGTTACGTTATGCCATCGGCCGGACACACATCTATCGATATATATCCCAATGTCACCAATATCACTCTAGATATCAACTGTCGGCACCCTCGCATACACATGCAGAGGTGTGCCGGAAGGTATGGACTTCAAACCACTTTAGGTATCTCAGTATCTCTTTTTGCACGTATCTTTTTATACCATATTTCTTTTGCCAAACTTTCTCGTGCTCGCTAGGCTCGACCCTAGTCGGCACGCTACACTACTCCACTCAGCAAAGCGCCCCTTCCTCCTGGGGGGGGAATTTGCCCACAGGGGCTGGCGTGGGCTGGCGTGTGGGCCGCCTGGACAACGTTCTGCCACCTCTTCTTTTCCTGCACAGTGCTCAGTCCAAGCAAGAGAAAGGGAGGAAATGCGGTGCATGTTCAAACTCGCCGTATGTGAGCACCTTGAGGATTAAGACCTTGAAGAGCACACGCTTGCGGTCCTCGCCGAGGTCCTTTGAGTGCCAGCGCTAGCGAGTAGGTGTTGAGCGAGCCGAGAAGCCTCAGTGGCCCAGGCCAGGCCGATCTGTGGGTGCCCACATCGTCGGCCGTGTCAGGGAGCATGCTCCCGGCCCAGCAGTTTGAAGCGATCACGGAACGGTGTCTCAGACCCGTCTATACAGCAGCCGGCCCATAGGGCATGATGCGGCATGAGCAGCGGGCGAGTGGTAGCACCAATTACCATCGCCTCGGTTTTGACGCTAATCTCCAGCCCCACGGCGCCCGCGCGCCTCGATCCAAGCCCAGCAGGTCCCTGAGCCAGGTCTGAATATGCTCGGCGCGCTCGATGAGGGTGGTAAGTACTGATCATCCGCATAAATCAAGTCGGACAGGCGGTAACCAGGGCCACCGCCGCCCTCGCTGCGGTAGTTAAGGATGTCCAAGCCAGGCTCGAACCCCTTAGGGGCGGCAAAGCGCGCACGTACGTGCCTGGCACATGACGTGATCCAACAATAATGAACAGATATGGGGATGCAGGACACAACCATGCCACACCCCGTTGTGAGCTTAGGGGAAATGGTGCATCAGGGGTGGTGCCTTCCGCAGTCCGCACTACTGCAGGCCTGTAAGTAAGTAAGTACTCAAGCGTGTCATGCGCAAAGGCATGCCACGCCAGGTTGGCAAATACGTGCGTATTGTCAAAATAAATACGGCAATACGCGTTTTTTTGGCCCCGACATACTATAAGCGTATTTTGTCAGGAATACGTGGTTTGGACTTTTCGAGGTTCGAGCTGGGGCAGCGCTTGGCGCCAGGCCACCAACCGGGCCGTGGCGCGGCGCCTACCTTTACCAAGATTTTCTACTATGAACTAGGCTTTTCGCAAGTCCAGTGATGACTTGGCAGTTGGCAAGCTAGCTGAAATTACACGGAGAGAGTGCCAGCACGATGAAAATGCCAGCTGTGCTGGGAACGTGGTACTTGTAACACAGCCTGTATCGTGTTTACATGCACATGCCATTGGATTTTGTCGCCAAGGGCAATCGTGTTTTTGCAGCCATGCCAGAAAAAGGGCCAGAGCATAATTTTGTAACGAAAAGAACTGTCTTGGTGAAGGATGCTCTGGGGAAAACGGTTTCGCAGCTTAAGTTTAGCTGCTCATTTTGCGGCCACAACTTTACCAGTGGCGATGGCAAGCAGATTAGCGCGACCCTGATGCGCGCACATTTTGCGGGCATCGCAGGGCAGGGCATAGAAGCTTGCCCTGACGCAAAGATTGGGCAGAAACGGAGGTTGGAATTCCAGAAGTTGTGGAGCAAGAAGGCCGGGCTGAAGTCGAGAAAGCAGCAGCACCTTAGCTTCAGGACAATCATTGGCGGAGAGCGGCCACGGCCTTGCTTCGGGGTCGGCAGGTGCAGGAGATCCTCGCCAGCAGACAATCACGAGGTTTGTGAGCCCCATAAACGAAGAGGAATGCCATCATCCTGGTGGCGAACTTCTTTGTTGAGAATGCTATTAATATATATTATAATATATATTCATTGAGAATGATAGATTACGGAGGTGAGATAGGCATGCAACATAAGGAAAAACCCGATAACTGGGAGAATAACCCTGAAGAAATTAATAGTAATCTGACACAGACATCCAAGGATCACGCCAGCGGCACAAGGTACAACTAACTAGACATCACAAAACTACACGCAGCAACAGCGCTGCCGGCCCACCATGCAGGCCTGGAAGGGATCTAGACCGCATGGGTCGCGACAAAGTCGGCCCGGGTGCGGCGGAATAACACATCAGCCACGGTGCGAGTGAGGGCGAGTGACAGGCGCTGCCGCCAATACGAGGACCACGTGCGGGCCGACCACGGGGCGGTCTGACCCTCGAGGTCGAGGCGGTCTTCACGGCGCTGGCAGCACTCGTGGAAAAACTCCGCTGTCTTGGGGCCCATGGCCCCGAACTCCTCAAGGACAAATTGGGGATGACCCGGTGCCCAGGGCCCCACATTGCCGTAGGAGGCAAACTTGTCGCGCTCAGCCACAGTGGCAGCAGCGCCGGCATCCACAGCCGCCCGGAGGATGTGGCGACCGGAAAGCGGCCGAGCCACGGAGACATCGATGAGCAGGTGGCAACCCTGCCCGTCGTAGTCAAGCACGGTAATGTCGGGGCGGTGGTTGGGTGAGTAGAGGGCGGCCCCATATCCGCGTCCTCGCACTTGATGGTGGAGTGGGGAAAGACCGACCGAACCATGGCACACACCACCCGGAGGAGAGCGGTATGGAGATAGAGGAACCAGTTCTGGTTCTGCTGGCCACCCATGCACGCGATGTAGTGCGTCCCAGTAGTATCCAGAGCAAGCCCGCAGCTGCCGCAGGACGCACCCGCCGTGATGAGAGGTTGCGGGGCAAAGAGCTGGTGGCGGAGAGCGATGGCGTAAAGGGCCGGAACCAGCGTGAACAAAGGGCTCATGGGGAGGGCGCGCAGGAATGCGGACCCCACGCTCCCCTCAAGGGAAACGGAGTGAAGCCAAGCCTTCCCCTGATCGTTCAAGCTCGCGTGCAGACCCATCCAGTCGGCACAGTGTAGTATACCCGCGTAGGTCTTTTGTTGTTTTTCATGAACGCAGGCAGGGAAGACACTAGGACTGACGACAGTAGACACGCCGGGCGTGCCCCGGGGCAGGCGACGGTGGACGGCCTGAGCGGGGCGGACGAGGTCGCAAGCCTGCTGGATCCCGAGGTAAGAATCCTGCACAGCCTGCACAAAGGGGAAGGGGGATGGGGTGACCAAGTCGGGAATGGCGCTGACGGCGCTGGGGACCAACCGGCGGATCTCCGCCCAGGCCTGAGCAACAGAGCCAAGGAAGGCGGCGGGGGCGAGGCGGGCGGCGCGGGTGAGCCCACACCCGCCCATGCGGCAGGGGAGGGTGGCCAAGCGCATGGAGTGAGCTGGCAGGCTAGGGCCGGGGAGGAGCACCTGCAAGGCGGCCTGAATGCGCTCGTCATGGCCTTCCGCGGCAAGCCGCACCAAGTGGGGGGGAGCGCCACGGAGCCAGTGAACCACCCGCGGGTGGGCGCAAAACCACAGGAGGAGCCCTTTGGTCTGGGAGTCCTTGAGGCGCGCCCAAGTCTCGAGGACATGGGTGCGCTGTTCCACGGTGGCCCGGAGCTCCTCTGCGACCTAGTCAGGGTCACCCACAGGGACGCCTAGGCACGAGAAACCACGCGCCCGCGCCAATGCCCCCGGGATAGCCGCGGGGAAGCCAGAGCAGTCCCCCTGGGGCGAAAAGACTGCACACTTGGGGAGGGTGAGCCGAAGGTTGATGGCCGCCATGGCCACTTCAAGGGCAGCCAGGGCGGCAACCACAGCGTCGGCCGGGCCAAGGGCATGGATATCGTCCATAGGGCGAGGAGCACGACATCCGGGTGCGCAGCGTGGACACCTTGGAGAGCCTTGTGCAGCGGGGCAGACAGGTAAAAGGGGCCGAGGGGGTCACCTTGCTGGGTTCCCGTGCGGGAAGCGATGTCGGCGAACGTCCCATCCTCCATGAGGAAGGAGAGTTGAGTGGGGTCGCCGTAGCAGGCTGCTGTCCACGCAAGAAGGTCAGGGAATGCCTCCTCGCCGACGGCCTCAAAGATGCTAGCCTTGGTGACAGCATTGAACGCATTGTGGCAATCCACCTTCAGCGCCACATGGGTCGGATGCGTCTCGAGGTAGGGCTGAACTGTATATTAATTTCCTTTCACGCGGCTCAAAGCCGCTCTTTCAAGGCGATGATTGCCGGCCTTAGTCAGTACAAAGGGCTGATCACTGCTCCTGGACTTCAGGCATGCACAATAAGTGCTTGCAAGGAATGTGCACATATTGCATTAAAAATTTATGGCAGGCTGGTATGGAATAAGTGCAAGGAATGGTGCAGATAAAATTATGCCTTCCACCATAATTTACTGATCTCCATGCATAACTATGCCCCTAAGGCCTAAACCCTAAAGGCCCATTAATAACCATGCTGCACACTGCCACGTATTCTGGTGACATATTCTGCCATGCTCCACGTATAATACTCGTATTTTGAGGCGCCGACGTATTTGACGTACCGACGTATTTGCCAACCTGGACTATGCCACGGATTACTTTGCTAATCTCAACAAATGTTAGAAAAAAAAATTACTACTGCCTGTGAACCCTCATACAGCCGGCGAATGGCACCAATAAATGCTGGTGGCACGTGGTCCAGAGCCAGGATGGCCGGCCGGCCCAAAGAGCCTCCCCGATCGAGGATTGTGTCAAAGTAAGTAAGTAAGTAAGTAAGTAAGTAAGTAAGTAAGTAAGTAAGTAAGTAAGTAAGTAAGTAAGTAAGTAAGTAAGTAAGTAAGTAAGTAAGTAAGTAAGTAAGTAAGTAAGTAAGTAAGTAAGTAAGTAAGTAAGTAAGTAAGTAAGTAAGTAAGTAAGTAAGTAAGTAATGATGCACTGAAAGCATGCCACGGCTCAGTCAGTACCCGTTGAGGTACATTTCTACGCAGATACTTCACCTGCGAAGGCAACTGCATGGCGTGACTCACTCGCCAATGTATGGAGTCGCAGATAGCAACCGACTATCCGGCCGGACTACTGACAATCCAAGACGACTGTATAACGCTCGGCCATGATGACGGGCGCGGGGGTAGGTTGCATGCTAACCCCCGCCGGATAGCCCAGGAGAATATGAAAGCTTTTCCCGGAGCCTGAGGGGTTTTAGGGGCATACCCAGGGTTCACCCACAGGTCACAAACCCCTGTGTCAAAAGCCTTGACATAGTCGACAAAAATGAAGACCAGTGGAAAACCATCAGGGCAAATGCGACGCACGTACCTCCTGCACCAGCCGGCGCGCGACAAACGCAGCCATGACACTGATGACAGTGTTACGGCCACTACGGAAACCCATCTGAGACTCACCCACGTGTGGGGCCATCGCAGCGCGGAGCCTGTGCAGCATCATGCGCATGCGGAGCCTGTGCAGCATCACGCGCCTTCAGCACGGCGCCATGTGGAGGCAGACACCCCGATAGTTACCGTGGTCAGCAGCCGAAACCTTCTTGTACAGCATGCATGACTCGGATGGCCGTCTGCCACTCAGCAGGCCCGGAGGCTCGTGAGAGAGCAGGACACGGTTGCAGAACGCCAGCAGAAAAAGCTCCTGCACCGCCAGGTCGGGGGTCTTGAGCAGCTCCGACGTCCTTAGGCCGTCCGCGAATTAAATTTGAAATTGAAATTGAAATTGAAATTCGGTCTTGTGCTGGTCGGTGAAAAACAAAGTTGGAATTTAAAAGGGCATTAATTTACACGTACAGGTCGATCTGCATGGGTAGCTCTCAAAAGCTAGCCTTGGCTAAGAAATACAGCCCTCGTCGCGCCAACAGCGATATACATTAAAATCCAATTGATTAAAATACAGCCCTCGTCGCGCCAACAGCGATATACATTAAAATCCAATTGATTGTGGGTAGTGAGACTGACAACTATTCAGGACTGGACGCAAGTTCCTGGTAGTATTTATATGAAATTGCTTGATCAAGCAATGTTGTCCCATGCATTAGAAGAAAAGGATTCACCAATCCAGCTGTCTACCAATAAATACATATTATTATTATTATTATTATTGGGAACATCACTCCAATAAATACATATATTAAAACTTATAATGACTCATTACAGCATAGTGAAGGCACCCAAACATAACCAAAGCCAACGCTAACAAGGGGGGGGCCCACAATCAATCTACAATACCCATGCCAAATTTTATTACTTGAGGAGACGCCATTTCAACAAATACATGACAATTGATGCTCATTGTGAATGCGTTTCCACATGAAATCATTACCATTTCATGCAATTTGGTCACTGGTGCGCTTTCCGCGTGCACTTTTCATTACTAGATTGCTTAAATTTATTAAAATTTATTAACATTTATTAAAATTTATTCAAGTCGGGGTAAAATTGGCTGTTTTTGTCATAGTGTCATGCACTCGGAGGGTAAGCAAGTGAGACAAGTTGTAGATTATTTACAATTGCACAACCCTCTCCACGACCCCGCTAGTTCTATTTATAGAACGAATTATAATTATTGCCAAAATTGTGCACAAGCCTGTGCACAACCCAACCAGTAATTCCCACTTGAACTTTGAATATTCAAGTGAATGCTCTGGAGACAGATGTACAGATCGATCTTTACAAATGTACACGAGTTCAGATCAAGCTATCTAACTACCTACTAACAGGCGTTTCTTTACACCCCGTCCGCTGGGCTTCTTTACACCCCCCTCCCGCACATCTGCGCCAGCCTTCCCTTGAGGTTTTCGTTTGCCCTGCCCTGCGGCTTGGTCTCCCCCCTTCTCTTGGAGTCGTGGGGAAGATCTGGTCGCTGGGGAAGATCTGGTCGCCAGGTACCCCTTGTCCATCCACCACTCCAAATACGTTCCCTCAGGTGGCTTGAAACAGTTCCGCATCTCGTCTTGTTGTACCTTGAAAATTGCCGCGGGCATCGTCCCCTGCTCCCCATTAATCCAGATTCCCTTTTCGTCACACCCTTCTGCCCAAAATTTAACGTACCACACGCCCGTTTTATCCACCTTTCGAACGACTCCATGCACCAGGAACGTGTCGACGTGGAAATCAGGCATGTGTGCCAGCTTCATTGGGTCTGCATTGAGTTTAGCCACCGAATCAGCAGCCCACGTGGGCTTCCACAACGTATCAAGGCGCTGGGATTGGTTCTTCCGATACTGGCAAAATTCACCGCCGTGCTTGCACAATACCGAAACCGGACATCCAACAGGCGAGCGGGGCACGACCCGTTTCCCCCCCCCCCACCTTCCAGATTCTCCATCCACGGCTGCCAACTTGGTGGTGGCACTTTCTTGTCTAGTGGCTTGGGCTGGGTTGCGGTAACTGTGACACGTCTTTGTGGCGCTTCCTCCTCAGGTTCCGATTCTTCCGATTCTTCCGAATCTTCCTCAAACCCTTTGGGTGGGCCGCCATGCGCGTCATCCTTTGGCGGCTCCTCTTCAGACTCGTCACCTGTGGGTGGGACAAGCAATGACGAGCGGCGCAATTAGTTATCATTACAATCGCAAATCAAACTTGGGAATATGCAAACATCATAATTTAACCGACCATATTCACTCAGATTAACTTACCCTTTGACAGATGACTAGCCGTTGCTCTTGATCGAACGTGCCCGCCAGGCGAAAGGAGCTTTTTGCAGTAGTCGACGGCACGCCCCAACATCCCCCCCCAGACGCCCCCGAATTCCCCTTCGAGCCTCCCTCCCCTCCCCCCCCTCCTTCCCCCCTTCCCCCGATGCGCCGGTCGACCCGCCCCCCTCTCCGCCCTTCTCTCCGCCCCCCTCTCCGCCCTTTGACCCGCCCCCCTCTCCGCCCTTCGACCCGCCCCCCTCTCCGTCCTTCGACCCCCCCCCTCTCCGCCCTTCGACCCCCCCCCTCTCCGCCCTTCGACCCGCCCCCCTCTCCGTCCTTCGACCCCCCCCCTCTCCGCCCTTCGACCCGCCCCCCTCTCCGCCCTTTGACCCGCCCCCCTCTCCGTCCTTCGACCCCCCCCCTCTCCGCCCTTCGACCCGCCCCCCTCTCCGCCCTTCGAACCCCCCCCTCTCCGTCCTTCGACCCGCCCCCCTTATCACCACCCTCATTCCCGCCCCCCTCATCATCGCCGGCACCATCATCACCAACCTCCTCCCCATCATCACCCCCATGTGACCCGACATCCTCATCATCCCCCATTGAGACGTCTTCGGCCGAGGGGGTCTCCGAGGCGGCGCGCTTCCGGCGTTTCTTTTTGGTGCCAGCGCCTGCCGTCTCCAGCGGACGCTTCTGGGCTGCACCCGCAATTTCCTTGCCCGAACGGCCGTTGGGATTGGAAATATCCTCCCCCTCAGGCCGCTTCCCAAGTACCTTCAGAAGGACCTTAAACCCATCCACCTGCTCCTTTGACCCAATGAAGATCACGGGTGGGTTGAAGAATCCCGTGAAATCGCCTAGGTACGACGACCAGGCGTCCTTCACACCATTGAAATCTCCACAATCCTTCGCCGCCTTCCAGTCCCTTTTCTCCACCCACGCACCCGTTCGACCCTTCAACAATTCCTCATCATTCCACAGCTTCGCGTGGTGTTCCAAATTCAGCAGCCATATCCCATTCTTGATATCCGGCTGGTTCACCCCCCCCTTCCTCTTCACAACAAATTCGAACCCCTCCATTGCATTAAGTACCACTTGAGCCAACCGTGTCGGCCCATCGCTTTTCTCCCACGCGAAAGTCTTCATCATGAACTCACAGGTCGTTTCCCCGTCAGACCCGTAAATTTTCTTAGAAATCCACGGGCCCTGCTGCTCGATTTCGGATGCCAGCTCCTCCGACCCAAACTTCCGCGGGGGTTCCCGCTTCTCCCCCACCTTTTTTTGGCGACCCGACTGGACGTCCTCTGCCTCGGCATGTTCGGCTTGGCCTTCCTCCGGCACAGCCCCCGTCACCACCACAGCCCCCGCCACAGGCTGTACGGGTTGGGGCACCACAGCCTGTTCGGTTGGGGGTTCGGGCGCAATCAGGACCCACCATTTCGTTTCCTCCTTGTGGGTCGTCCCAAAATCCGTCCTCTCCAGCAGTGCAAGTGGGAAGGTGGAATCGTCCCTCCCCGTTGGCCTGATAACCGCCCTTAGTCTCTTGGCAGCTACAGCGACCGTATCGGCCACCCTCTGAAGGGCGCTGTCGGATTCCGAAGGCTGCATCGGCAACCAGCCGAGGTCGCGTGGTTCGGGGTATTTCCCCAAATCGCGGTTGTAGATCATGAAAAGCTGGACCATCACCTCGCAGAAGATCTTGGCCATGTATGTCAGGTCATACAAGCACTGAGGAGGAACGTGTTTGGCCTTCACGGTTGCCATGATAGACGGCCAGAATCGAAAGCGGGCTAGACTCCTCCACCCTTCCTGTTTGATCCCCCCCCCTTCCTCATCACCCTTCCCTCCCCGTCCAGCTTGTCCGCTGCCACGATGTCCAGAAACTCTGCAAGCTCCTTGGCCAGCTTGTCCTCAATCGGCATTCCACATCTACTGTCGTCGTTCGGAGCGACCGTTTCATCCTTCACAGCCGAGATGAAGTCGTAGACTTGGGTTTTCTCCGATTCGGACAACCCACCCTCGTTCAATCGCCCTCCAACCCGCTCCTCACCACCCTCCTCCCCCTCCCCGTCCTTCCTTGCCTTCTCAGTGCTGCTTGAAACCCCATGAATCAAATTCCATATTTCTTTCTGGTCCTGAAGGGGCACCTCCGGCTTATCCCAGGATTCCTCCATGTGCGTCTTGAAATAGTTGTGCACTTCCAGCAGCGCCGTCCCCCTCGACTTTTTGGAAACGGCCTCGTCTTCTGCATTCAGCCCCCCTCCGATCAGGGCAACCCTCCGATGCGCCTCTCTCCCCTGCATGCATGAAATGTGAATCAGTGTTTGAGACAAAAAACGGTCATACAACACACGACCTGACATTTTGTCCTTACACTTTGGAAGATCGGCCGTTCCCGAACAAAAATCACACCCTAATTTCCAGTTTCCAACGGCCGTTGGCGCAAGAAAAATCACACCCTAATTTCCAGGTTCCAACGGCCGTTGGCGCAAGAAAAATGTCGACCGAATTTCCAGGTTCCAACGGCCGTTGGCGCAAGAAAAGTATCAACCAAATTTCCAGGTTCCAACGGCCGTTGGCGAAAGAAAAATCACACACTAATTTCCAGGTTCCAACGGCCGTTGGCGCGAGAAAAATGACACCCTAATTTCCAGGTTCCAACGGCCGTTGGCGCAAGAAAAATCACACACTAATTTCCAGGTTCCAACGGCCGTTGGCGCAAGAAAAATCACACCCTAATATCCAGGTTCCAACGGCCGTTGGCGCAAGAAAAATCACACCCTAATTTCCAGGTTCCAACGGCCGTTGGCGCAAGAAAAATGTCGACCGAATTTCCAGGTTCCAACGGCCGTTGGCGCAAGAAAAATATCAACAAAATTTCCAGGTTCCAACGGCCGTTGGCGAAAGAAAAATCACACACTAATTTCCAGGTTCCAACGGCCGTTGGCGAACAAAAATCACATCTAGTGCCTACAACGTTCCCACACCCGATCCGTTATATTTACCTTTTGCGTCCGCATGTCCTTCATGGGCGGGATCAGTGCTTCCCCCTCCACCTCCCAGCCCTTGAGCACGTCCAGATTGGTGTACATGAACTTGTCCGCGTCCCTCACCAACCCCCTCCACAAATCAAACGCCTCCTCGGTTGTCTCCACGTACTTGCCCTTTTGTTTACCGGCAATCTCGCCAGCTATCGCAGTCCTCACTTGCTCGTCTGAGCCCTCAAAAATCACGGACTTCAACATCTGCGTGTAGTGGTTGCCGTCCAGCACGGCAAACTGCGCAAACACGAAAGGCTTGTCGTACGCGAGCATGTAGCCCAACGCGGTGTTCGTGAGCTCAAGTACTGCCTCACGGTCAGATGCATCTGACCACTCGGACGTATTCAAGTCCATGGTGATCAAATCCTGCGAGCACGCGGCCGCCATATCCTTCTTGGAGTGCGTCCGGAGAATGGCCCTCCCTTCCTCGGCCGTTGGCGAACGAAAGTATCCGAACCTCTGCACGGCACGGTCACTGTCCTCCCCCGTCAGTTTTTTAATTTTGTCAGAAAACCCTGGATTCTCTTCCAGCCAGGCATTGTAAGAATCGGGCTCCTGGTCTGCCAGCACCTGCCACGCAAACCGGAAGATCAGCACGGCACATTTTGCCTTCGTCAGACTTGTGCCGGCCCCCACGAACCACGGCGCGAGCCCCTTACAATTCCGCACCGTCACCGTCCGATGCCTCATTAGTTCCGGGAGTTGGCACAAGTTGTCCGTAAAGACCCGTACTTGAGTCGCAATCGCGGACCCCCCCACGATGTCGACATCGTCTGGCACTAGACGAAACTTCTGCCGCAGATGAAACGCCGCCTGTATGCTGTCAGTTAGGTTCTTGTCGTGCACATGAGAGGATGGCGCTGGCTCCCAGGAGTCCAAAATGCTGGGCTTCGCATTTCCAGCACGTGTCGTCAGCAGCCCCTTCCTCTCAAAGGTCTTCACAATCCCCGACCATAAGTCGGTGCCCGGAGCTCGTTGGCGCCAGTCCTCAAAAAATGTTGTGAGATGCCTTTCCGCCACCCCATGTTCAATCTTGTAAGCCCACCTCCTCCGCTCTTCCTCCGTTCTCTGCCTTGACGGACGCCCCTGATCACATGCAAAAAACATACAGATAGCCGGAAGGTCAGTACTATGTTCCAACGGCCGTCGCCGGAAAAATAACACCCTAATTTCCAGGTTCCAACGGCCGTTGGCGCATGAAAATCACACCCTAATTTACAGGTTCCAACGGCCGTTGGCGCATGAAAATCACACCCTAATTTCCAGGTTCCAACGGCCGTTGGCGAAAGAAAAATCACACCCTAATTTCCAGGTTCCAACGGCCGTTGGCGCGAGAAAAATGACACCCTAATTTCCAGGTTCCAACGGCCGTTGGCGCGAGAAAAATCACACCCTAATTTCCAGGTTCCAACGGCCGTTGGCGCAAGAAAAATGACACCCTAATTTCCAGGTTCCAACGGCCGTTGGCGACAGAAAAATCACACCCTAATTTCCAGGTTCCAACGGCCGTTGGCGCATGAAAATCACACCCTAATTTACAGGTTCCAACGGCCGTTGGCGCATGAAAATCACACCCTAATTTACAGGTTCCAACGGCCGTTGGCGCATGAAAATCACACCCTAATTTCAAGGTTCCGACGGCCGTTGGGCAAAAAAAAAATAACACCCTAATTTCCAAATTGCAACGGCCGTTGGCGCAAGAAAATCAAGCAAGAAAAGGACAAGGACAAGGTGCTGGCACAAGGACAAGGACAAGGACAAGGACAAGGACAAGGACCAGGACAAGGACAAGGACAAGGACAAGGACAAGTACAAGTACAAGGTGCTGGCACAAGGACAAGGACAAGGACAAGGACAAGGACAAGGACAAGGACAAGGACAAGGAGAAGGACAAGGACAAGGACAAGGACAAGGACGAGGACAAGGACGAGGACAAGGACAAGGACAAGGACAAGGACAAGGACAAGGACAAGGACAAGGACAAGGACAAGGACAAGGACCCGGACAAGGACCCGGACAAGGACCCAGACAAGGCCAAGGCCAAGGCCAAGGCCAAGGCCAAGGCCAAGGACGAGGACAAGGACGAGGACAAGGACAAGGACAAGGACAAGGACAAGGACAAGGACAAGGACAAGGACAAGGACAAGGACAAGGACAAGGACAAGGACGAGGACAAGGACGAGGACAAGGTGCTGGCACAAGGACAAGGACAAGGACAAGGACAAGGACAAGGACAAGGACAAGGACAAGGTGCTGGCACAAGGACAAGGACAAGGACAAGGACAAGGACAAGGACAAGGACAAGGACAAGGACAAGGACAAGGACAAGGACAAGGACAAGGACAAGGACAAGGACAAGGACAAGGACAAGGACAAGGACAAGGACAAGGACAAGGACAAGGACAAGGACAAGGACAAGGACAAGGACAAGGACAAGGACAAGGACAAGGACAAGGACAAGGACAAGGACAAGGACAAGGACAAGGACAAGGACAAGGACAAGGACAAGGACAAGGACAAGGACAAGGACAAGGACAAGGACAAGGACAAGGACAAGGACAAGGACAAGGACAAGGACGAGGAGAAGCACAAGGACAACCACAACGAAAAGGACAAGGACAAGGACAAGGACAAGGACAAGGACAAGGACAAGGACAAGGACAAGGACAAGGACAAGGACAAGGACAAGGACAAGGACAGGGACAGGGACAAGGACAAGGACAAGGACAAGGACAAGGACGAGGACGAGGACGAGGACGAGGACGAGGACGAGGACGAGGACGAGGACGAGGACGAGGACGAGGACGAGGACGAGGACGAGGACGAGGACGAGGACGAGGACGAGGACGAGGACGAGGACGAGGACGAGGACAAGGACAAGGACAAGGACAAGGACAAGGACAAGGACAAGGACAAGGACAAGGACGAGGACGAGGACGAGGACGAGGACGAGGACGAGGACGAGGACGAGGACGAGGACGAGGACAGGACAGGACGAGGACGAGGACGAGGACGAGGACGAGGACGAGGACGAGGACGAGGACGAGGACAGGACAGGACAGGACAAGGACAAGGACAAGGACAAGGACAAGGACAAGGACAAGGACAAGGACAAGGACAAGGACAAGGACAAGGACAAGGACGAGGACGAGGACGAGGACGAGGACGAGGACGAGGACGAGGACGAGGACGAGGACGAGGACGAGGACAAGGACAAGGACAAGGACAAGGACAAGGACAAGGACAAGGACAAGGACAAGGACAAGGACAAGGACAAGGACAAGAACAAGGACAAGGACAAGGACAAGGACAAGGACAAGGACAAGGACAAGGTGCTGGCACAAGGACAAGGACAAGGACAAGGACAAGGACAAGGACAAGGACAAGGACAAGGACCAGGACAAGGACAAGGACAAGGACAAGGACAAGGACAAGGACAAGGTGCTGGCACAAGGACAAGGACAAGGACAAGGACAAGGACAAGGACAAGGACAAGGACAAGGACAAGGACAAGGAGAAGGACAAGGACAAGGACAAGGACAAGGACGAGGACAAGGACGAGGACAAGGACAAGGACAAGGACAAGGACAAGGACAAGGACAAGGACAAGGACAAGGACAAGGACAAGGACAAGGACAAGGACAAGGGCAAGGGCAAGGACAAGGACAAGGACAAGGACAAGGACAAGGACAAGGACGAGGACAAGGACGAGGACAAGGACAAGGACAAGGACAAGGACAAGGACAAGGACAAGGACAAGGACAAGGACAAGGACAAGGACAAGGACAAGGACAAGGACAAGGACGAGGACAAGGACGAGGACAAGGTGCTGGCACAAGGACAAGGACAAGGACAAGGACAAGGACAAGGACAAGGACAAGGACAAGGTGCTGGCACAAGGACAAGGACAAGGACAAGGACAAGGACAAGGACAAGGACAAGGACAAGGACAAGGACAAGGACAAGGACAAGGACAAGGACAAGGACAAGGACAAGGACAAGGACAAGGACAAGGACAAGGACAAGGACAAGGACAAGGACAAGGACAAGGACAAGGACAAGGACAAGGACAAGGACAAGGACAAGGACAAGGACAAGGACAAGGACAAGGACAAGGACAAGGACAAGGACAAGGACAAGGACAAGGACAAGGACAAGGACAAGGACACGGACAAGGACAAGGACAAGGACAAGGACGAGGAGAAGCACAAGGACAACCACAACGAAAAGGACAAGGACAAGGACAAGGACAAGGACAAGGACAAGGACAAGGACAAGGACAAGGACAAGGACAAGGACAAGGACAGGGACAGGGACAAGGACAAGGACAAGGACAAGGACAAGGACGAGGACGAGGACGAGGACGAGGACGAGGACGAGGACGAGGACGAGGACGAGGACGAGGACGAGGACGAGGACGAGGACGAGGACGAGGACGAGGACGAGGACGAGGACGAGGACGAGGACGAGGACGAGGACGAGGACAAGGACAAGGACAAGGACAAGGACAAGGACAAGGACAAGGACAAGGACAAGGACAAGGACGAGGACAAGGACGAGGACGAGGACGAGGACGAGGACGAGGACGAGGACGAGGACGAGGACGAGGACGAGGACGAGGACGAGGACGAGGACGAGGACGAGGACGAGGACGAGGACGAGGACGAGGACGAGGACGAGGACGAGGACGAGGACAAGGACAAGGACAAGGACAAGGACAAGGACAAGGACAAGGACAAGGACAAGGACAAGGACAAGGACAAGGACAAGGACAAGGACAAGGACAAGGACAAGGACAAGGACAAGGACAAGGACAAGGACAAGGACAAGGACAAGGACAAGGACAAGGACAAGGTGCTGGCACAAGGACAAGGTGCTGGCACAAGGACAAGGACAAGGCCAACGACAAGGACAAGGACGAGGACGAGGACGAGGACGAGGACGAGGACGAGGACGAGGACGAGGACGAGGACGAGGACGAGGACGAGGACGAGGACGAGGACGAGGACGAGGACGAGGACGAGGACAAGGACAAGGACAAGGACAAGGACAAGGACAAGGACAAGGACAAGGACAAGGACAAGGACAAGGACAAGGACAAGGACAAGGACAAGGACAAGGACAAGGACAAGGACAAGGACAAGGACAAGGACAAGGACAAGGACAAGGACAAGGACAAGGACAAGGACAAGGACAAGGACAAGGACAAGGACAAGGACAAGGACAAGGACAAGGACAAGGACAAGGACAAGGTGGGGGACAAGGACAAGGAGAAGGACAAGGACAAGGACAAGGACAAGGACGAGGACAAGGACGAGGACAAGGACAAGGACAAGGACAAGGACAAGGACAAGGACAAGGACAAGGACAAGGACAAGGACAAGGACAAGGACAAGGACAAGGTGCTGGCACAAGGACAAGGACAAGGACAAGGACAAGGACAAGGACGCGGACGCGGACGCGGACGCGGACGCGGACGCGGACGCGGACGCGGACAAGGACAAGGACAAGGACAAGGACAAGGACAAGGACAAGGACAAGGACAAGGACAAGGACAAGGACAAGGACAAGGACAAGGACAAGGACAAGGACAAGGACAAGGACAAGGACAAGGACAAGGACAAGGACAAGGACAAGGACAAGGACAAGGACAAGGACAAGGACAAGGACAAGGACAAGGACAAGGACAAGGACAAGGACAAGGACAAGGACAAGGACAAGGACAAGGACAAGGACAAGGACAAGGACAAGGACAAGGACAAGGACAAGGACAAGGACAAGGCTGGCACAAGGACAAGGACAAGGACAAGGACAAGGACAAGGACAAGGACAAGGACAAGGACAAGGACAAGGACAAGGACAAGGACAAGGACAAGGACAAGGACAAGGACAAGGACAAGGACAAGGACAAGGACAAGGACAAGGACAAGGACAAGGACAAGGACAAGGACAAGGACAAGGACAAGACAAGGACAAGGACAAGGACAAGGACAAGGACAAGGACAAGGACAAGGACAAGGTGGGGGACAAGGACAAGGACAAGGACAAGGACAAGGACAAGGACAAGGACAAGGACAAGGATGGCGCAAGAAAATCCCATCTTTGTGCGTAACACCTACCCGGGCAGCTGGCAGTGTCTTGTGGGTTGCTTTTCCAGTTGCTGCCGTCGCGGCATCGGAACCCGATGACCCAGAAGCCGCCGATTTCCTCCGCTCCTTCGCCGACTTTGCTGCATGAACGCCGCGCGCCTCTTGCCCCGACGATGGTGCGGGGGAGGGGGCATTTGCTGTGCTGCCGCTGCAGCTTCCGACGGCGCGGAAGGGCCGGCGGCCGCAGGGGGCAACACCGGTGGCGGCGGAGAGCCGGCGGCGGGCGCCGGCGGAGGGGAAGGCGGGTGGTTGTGCGTACAAGCACGCTGTGACACGCAGACGACAAAGAAAAAATCCGCCGAATATGTTAGCAAGCGGTGCGGTGCAGCACACACATCTGACAAAGCTCATAGGTCAACCCTTAAAACCGTGTCCAACTGCCCGCTATAAAAACCGGGCAATTGTCACTTTCCATGATAATGTCCACAAACCAACCTAATAGTTAGTTATGGTCCATTATAGGACACAAGCACACACATATATTCACCACCTTGGGGGTCATGTCATTGGTCATATTGCAATGTCCTATGGGTGCCAAATATAGCACCCCCTGACAGAAAGGAAGCTAGTAAAGGGCTCATGAACACCAAGGTTGCATGTGGAGGAGCAGGGACCCAGCTGCAAGC